>JAPZDV010000025.1:8945438-8972387 GCA_029814665.1 Acanthurus lineatus
ATTCTGAGTAATATGTATTTTTATCATGTCTAACAACCTCTTGGATTTATGCTGTGACTCTGCCCTTCAGGTTGGGAACCGCTAATTTAAAATACATTAATAGAAGTAGTATAATGATGGTCTGTAGGGAAGATAATAAAGTTACCCCACACTGTAAGACCCGTGACTAAGGGTGGCCTTGTAAAAAAAGACATAGCAATGAAGATGAGTGTGTGAGTGTATGAGTGTGTGTGTGTGCATGAGAGTGTGTAGTTATGTGCAGGAGTGTGCGGTGAAGTACAGAAAGAGTCTTGATTAGAGAGTTGAGTCACGTGGGTGATTAAGATGAACCAGAGGAATCATGCAGAGGTTCCACTAATGAACCATGACCACACTGGGCATGAACTGACACACACACACACACACACACACAAAACGCACGCGCACACACTGTGTGTTTACCGAAGGTGCTACCCAGCTCATTATCCCCCCCCATATTCCCAGGGGATTATGCTAACGAGGGGGCGGTAAAGGGCAGAGAGGATCTGAAGCTCATTTGATGAGAACAAACTCTGGTCGTTGTAATTGGAAGGGTCATGATTGAATGTTGCACGTCCTCTAATTACATTTCTCCTCTAACAATAGACTACTTTGAACATATCCTAAAATAATTTTCATTCTATCACACATGCAAATGTCTTTATGATCAGCTCTTTTGTTATAATTTATTATTACAACCAAGCAGGATCACATTTTACTGCTGACCCTTCGCGTTGTGAAGCTTTGGTTTGCTCTGTTTTGAATGCTTTTCATTGTGCCAAGTAATGTTTTCTGTGTAACATCTACACATTTGTTTTGTGTTATGTCATTATAATTTGAGGGTTTTGTTGTATTTGGCTATTTAAATTTGAAAATGACAAATTGAAAACCATGAAATTTAAATTAAAAAAAAGGATTTGAACCTTTAATGTCCAGAGCACAATGTCCACTTCAATCCACAGAGTCACAACAATAATCACTTTGCTTTTCAACTCTTTAACAATGAAACAAAAGTGTTCCCTGGACGTAATAAATAGAGAATCTTCCTTTAATGGGGTGAACTGAGTTAATTATGTTGTTTGGGTTTATTCTGTGGGGTACACAAGTTTTTAAATCCTTTGTTTCCTCCGGCACAAGAATTCTATTGCTCCTATCTTGGGACCAAAACCAACATGTGGTGCCCTCATTGCATTTAAAGTAGTTTTCTGTCTCTGAAGGGACGGAGAAACTTGCTTTGTCTGTTTTTCACTTAGAGATTAAGTGTTTATTCTCATAGTTCAAATCAAACATAAATTCACTTTTTCATTACGTAGCACCCCAGTCTTTTAACAGTAAACTTATCTTTGTTAATACCTTAATATCATAGTATTATTAGTACTGTGATATGAGATGAGATATTTTCTGGGATATTGATTACTGTTATATGACTGTCATACTTCCTTTTTTTAAAGGTTGTGTAAAATTAAAGTGATTCAACTCTCTATATTATTTCTGTTTGAATTATAAAAAGTACTCTCCAAAATATAAAATTATTATTAAGTTATTTGATCTATATGTATTATATTTTATCAGCATCACCTGGTAGGAAGATTTTCTGCAAAAAAGGTTAGTGGTGGTTTCTAACACCTCTCTAATAAAGAGATAAAGACAAGCAGCTCTTACTCTGGGGAGGAACTTCAGGCTGGGCTGCAGGAAATGAAAACTAATTATTAATCCAACGGTCTGACTCTAAAAGTGTCTGACCAGAAGCTTGTAAGACATACTTTTGTTTCAGCTCACCAGTAAAACCTGGGCTTTGGGTTATAAAAACAAAAAAATGGTTAACTTTAAAATGACCAGCGCTAAATAATTAGTTAGATTCTTTACAAGGACCGTCATGATGGAATGTGGAGAACATTTTACTGAGGCATCTTAAAACTAATGGTGATTCTGCAGAGGGAATTTTTTTCCATTAAGTCCTTTAATAAGGATAGAGAGAGGAATTTGCACAGGAAAAAAAAATAGAAGGATAATAAAAAAAAAACAGGCTGTCTTCACAAAAAACTGAAGCAATTAAGACAGAGTGGCTGTGAAACACTTACAGGCATCCAGGCTCTATTAGATTCCTAACTGTTGCAACTGAATTTCAGCATTAGACACACATCATCTAATCACACATACTCAAATCTATGTAGTGTAAACCATCTGCCACATGGGGGTGCTGTGTCTCTTTAAAACCAGAGCACTGAAACATCTACAGGGCACAGTCATTCTCCACCCTTTACCTGCTTAAGTCTTTCGAGTGTTTTTCTCTCACTGCTTCCTCATTCCAGTGCTGTGTCTGTTTATCATCACATCATCCTCCTCCATTTTGGCTCCAGGGATTTTTTAGTTTTTATTTTTTTTTTTTTAAATTCTATAACGGACGCCCCCTCCTTCTTTTTTTTGCCTTCCTTTATCTCTCGGGTGTCATTATCCAACCAAACTCATTTTCACTCAGCAGGTTTCAGGTAGAAAGCTGTTCCTTCCTCTCTGATAACCTCTGATAGAGAAGAAAAAGCTGCAGGAGAAGAGGCCAATTTTTAGGATTGAGGTGCCGATGCTGTGTGTGAATGACTTGACTCGAGAGCGTGCCCTCTGTGTTGGCCCTGGACACCAGCCATGTCTTGCACTAATGAAATATCCCAGGCAGAGAGGGAGTGTGTGTGTGTGTGTGTGTGTATGCGTACGTGTAGTGTTAGTCTGCTGGGTCTGTTTAAATCTCTGCAGTTCTTTGCCAAGGACATACAGAGCAACCAGACACACACTTACCCACACACAGAGTACATTAAGACCATGCACCCATACAAAAGACGCACACACACACAACATTGTATTAAGGTGGCAGCTGGCATCCTGTGCTGTAACCTCATCACTCAGTCTGACGTATTTACACAAACACACACTGGTCTGCAGCTTGCCCTTTGTCCCGCTGCCTTTCCTCTACAGCAAAACATTACATGCATACAAAGACACATAACACATACATATTTAAACACAGAAATATACACAAAAGCAAGCGCACAAACACAAAATAGCACAGATTTTTTTTTTCCAGCGGGACCCTGAGGAGGAGAGCAGGTTTTTATTCCTGATCTAACTGTGTGTTATTTGTTTTATTTTTTTTTTTATCTTTACTTTGGATGAGGCGATGGTTTGCAGTTCAAACTCAGTTAAAGGTCAGCTCCATTCCTGTCAGCAGATCAATGCAGCGACCATCCAGTCAGATACACATCTATCCATTCCTATATGTGAGCCCTCCATTGCTCACCCTTGGCTCCCCGGCCAGCCAGCCAGTCAACCATAGACCACCACTCTCCCACAGGGCACAGATGAAGGCGAGGGGAGGAGTGGGAGCGGAGGAAGAGGAGATGAGCCTGGATGGTTGGCTGGAACTGTCTGAAATTACCGCAGACCCACTTCAGCAAGTTGAAAAATACCACGAGAATCTCTGGAGCTTTAGGATGCATGGCTGAATACTGGCCGCCGCTCCGCAGCCAGTTCTGAGAGTTTTTCAGATTTACCTTTATGCTCTGTTCATTCCTGTCTTGAAAAAAAAAACTTGTAAAGGAGGAGGAAAAAAAACGAGGCAGATCAGCACTCCTTAGAAACTTAGCACGCATGAGTCACTGACAGGAAAACTGACAACTCAGTGAAAGAGGATTCGTTGAGAGGTGAGTAAAGTTGGGGCGGTGGGGTCCAAACAGAGGAGTTTTGGATGAGTGACTGAGTCGCGAGGAGGTGAGAAACCCGAAGAGGAAGAGAGGATGAGGCAGCAGGAAGAGCCAAGTGAGATGAAGGATGTGATTAAGAGGCTTCAGATAGGTACAGAGGGATTTCCCAGCTGCCGCCTGCAACTGGCTGATCACACACTGAGGGGATGAAGGAGAGAGCAGGAAGACAAAGATCTTACATCCCCCCTCTTTTCCACTCAATCCCTTGTTCTCTCTTCCTGTGTGTTTATGCCTCTCCCTGAAGGGATTAAGGTTAACATGCTGGCCTATCCTCATCTCCCCCGCACAGGCCCGGGTGTTTTTTTTGCTGCATTTATCTCCTCCCCTCTCCTTCCATCCATCCTCTCCTTCACTCCCATCATCCCTCTTTTCTGTCATCCCGCTCCATCGCCAGTGTAATTTGGTATTCGCTTGTTTGGCCCGGTAATACGACAGCACAAATCTGCAGCGTCTCCCTCTGCATCTCTTATCTCCTGTGCCTAACGAGTAGAGATAAGCCTGTTTTTATTACCCTCTCTGACCTCTTCCACAAATCTGCAGACATACACAAACACACGTACACACACACACACACAGGCACACACCTACACAAGTTCTTACTTTAGTGAAAGCCTGCTAACCAACCTGAAAATCAGAAATAGTTTTTTATCTCTTCCAGAGCAATGTATCCACTGGAGAAAAGGTTGAGATATACATGCGGTTGGTCTTGGCTTAAGAGATTAGCAAGCCGCCGGTCAAAAAAAAGAAGAAAAAAAACAATCCTAGCGTAGCTGACGATCAAATTTGTTCCTAATGGGTTAGCTTGACTTTTTAAAAGGGACAGTTGACCAAAATATCCAAAGCCTGAGGCATCCTGTTGGCCCAGCAGGCAGAAGGCCTTGGCTTTGCTGCAGGATGTTGTCGGACTGTTCGGCTTGTGAATTCTGCCGTTCATCATCTTCCCCTTCTTTTTTTCCTTACATCTTTTACAGTCATTCTCCAGTGCGCTTCGCAGTAAAGTGAGAAATGTCTATTTAATTATATAAATCCACAGTGTTTGATCACCCCTCCACCATTAATGTCTTTGAAGGAGCAAACATTCTTTTAATTTAGTATTCCCTTTTAATATTGGCGAGTTTTGTCTTTGTTGTTTTTAAGATGTCAGTTCAGACTTAAGTTTCTGTGGAGGTTTGCCCTTATTGCAGAGTTTGCCTGTAACGAGACAAACCGGTTTGAGCTGAAATTCAAACCTTTTGAACTTGGCTGAGACACAGGCTACAGTATCGCCCGGCGTAGAAAAACACAAGGCTACCAGAGTCACAGCAGAGCGCCTGGAGATGAGATTAGGGCCGAATGAATTGATGGCCTCTGAGAGAGATTAAGATAAAGAACAGTGCATGTAATCTCATTGCTCACTAATAGAAAAGAGAAATCCTGGCCTTTGGATTCTGAGTTAACTAGGTAAAAAACACACCCTATCCATCTATTGATGCAGTCATTCAGGTTGATCTGGGTGTACACCTGTCCTCTGCTTTTGTAATACAGTTAGGCAATAATCAACCTCATAGGTAACTGCACAGAATGGAGTGAGAAGAAGACAAGAGGAGGGAGGGGAGAGTAAGAGCAGAGAAAGGCAGGAAAAAAGGAGAAACAAAGGTAACAGAAATAGAACAAAGTAAAGCTTGTGGCCACACTGACAGGGTACATACATGTGCTGCAGGCCTGCACACACACACACACACACACGTACACACGTACACACGTACACTTAAATTATTCACAATCAATGCAAGTGCTACGGTGTTGAGTGCTGCAGCTACCTCTGACATTAATTTTATGGCAGTTGAAGACCTGCTACACCCACTACCACAATCACTGTCGCCATCCCTGTCATTTACTATTCACTGCACTCATGATGCCATTACAATTCATTTCAGCACAAAACAAATCAAATCAAATTGATTGTGCTTGTGCGGACAAAACAACCAGCTGAATGCCTCCAAGAGGCCAGACTCTCCTGATCTGACTGAAGGAAACGCTGACTGTGTGTGCGTGTGGGGGTGTGCATGTGTGTGTGTAAGATGCTGTTGCCAGGGTTTTGAGTTCAGGCAGATCAGTGATGCTGGTCATCTCTAATCTACTGTGATTCCAGTTGCTCAATCCCGTGCATTTCAACTGTCTGAGGATTAAATTCACGTCACTGACACTGTCTGTGTCTGAGTGCACATATTGTGAGTGTGTGTGAATGTATGCAAGTGTGTGTGTGTGTGTTTGTGCCTGTGTGCATTTTGACATTTTAAAAAGCGGTGTGGTGGTAATGTGAAAACTATTTATGATGTGTGTGTGTGTGTGTGTGCGTGTGTCTGCTCTCCCTCTCTGGGGAGACAGTGTGTTCCCTGCCACAGTGCATCAAAGCACACTCAGTTGCCTTGGGAGAAGGCAGGAACTCGCTCTCTCTCCATCTCTCTCTCTCTCTCTCTTGCCATCTCTTCCCCCTCTCTCTCTCCCCCCATGCCTCCATTATCACTCTCTCCTCCATCTCCCTCTCTTTCTTTCTCTATCTGACAAGGTCGCTGTTCGCCTCTTGCTGTCTCCCCGTCAATATTTACAGTCCACTTTAAACTGGCACAGAGGTGGTCGGCTGCAGCCAGCAGAGAAAGCATAGCTGCATTAGCCAAATGTAGCTGTCCACTCAGAACATGAATGATCTGTTTCACTACAAGCAGCACGCTGTTTCTCTTTCCTTCTCATTCTCTCTCTCCCACCCACACACACACACATATAGACACACATACACACACTCAAGCACACACGCTCATACACAGACGAGTAGGTAACAGGTAGAGCTGGAAACAGCAGGCAGATACTTAACAGAAGAGTAACAAGTGCTCTAAAAGCACAGGTCAGACTCTAATCACATGCACAAGAGCACATTAAATTCCTAAATCTGGTTTGGCACTTTCAAATATTAACACAATAAACTAATTATGATAAATTATACCACTGTCCAAAGTCGCGGAATATAATAATAATAACAAGACAAATCACTCCGTACTCTATTTATGGATTAAAATGATCTGATACATGGAGCAGCACCTCTAGGAAAACATTGAAATGGCACAGTCGGTTATTTAAACATAAAAAAATAACATTAATATTTTTGATGACATTAGTGAATCACATCTTTCATTTCAGTGATGATTCACATGTGAAATGTTGTTTTTATGATTGAAAATCTTATGTTTGTGCTGGAAGATATTTATGAAAGTATAAGCACAGTAATATGTCTCTTGTATGAATAAAAGTAACATTTATAATAATATGTTAAATATATTTAAATCACATCACAACACAAACTGTTGTTAAATTAAATTATCTGGTCAAGCTGTTATGTATTAAAAGAGTAAATAACTCAAAGGAAATAACAAATTTAGTTAATTTAAGTCATAAGTGTGTCGGAATCATTAATTTTTACAAAAGATTTTTTCTAAAACATTAGCTTAAAATCAGCATTCAATCACAAGACTATGTAATTGTAGGTTAATTATCCATTAATTGATGTTTTTGCCACCACTAAATTAAAGTAGGGCTCTGCCATTTAACAAAATAGAAAGTCATTTAAATTTCCACTTTTGGTTCAGGGTTGGATGAAAAGATCATTCCCACTCTCATATCTTTGTGTCAAATGGAGCTTAAGCAGGGCAGCTGTTAGCTTAGCTTAGCATAAAGACTTGAAGCAGCAGGAAACAGCTACCCTGGCTCTGACTGAAGGTAAATAAAATCCTGACTACACCTCCAAAGCTCTCTAATTAACTCTTCGCTTCTCATTTCTTTATTCAGTACAAAAACAGAAATGTAAAAATTGAATGTTGCACATTTGGAGAGATCCTGCTTCCCCCTGTTTCTCTATGATAAGCTAAGCACATTCTGGTTCTATAGCTCCGTACTGCACACAGACCTGAAATCTGTTTGATCTTCTCATCCAAGAGTCTGCAAGAAAGCAAAAAAAAGCATAATTCCCAAAATGTCAAACTACGCCTGTAAGAGTGAAAGTGAGAAATTCAAAGAAGCCTTTCAAATAGCAGCAGGTGTCCCACATTTTCAATCAGGTTAACACGGAAGACAATGTGTTTTGTGTGTAAACCTGAAAGCAATCAGGTTAATCCGATAATCTCTGAGATCACATCTAGTGATTATAATTTAAGATGAGGTAACTAGCAGCTGTAAAGAGAACTGACTTGATGCGCCCACCTGAGTAAACACTATAACACAGTAAATGTTGCCATCTGAGAATATCCAGCGTTTCCTTTTACCTCGCGATGCCTTCAGGCTTCCCATCCATCTTCTTGGCCTGCTTTTTGCATTTTCCTCTCCCCAGCCCCCCCCCCCGACACCACTCTCTCCTCCTCCACCAGTGTCACTGCGGCCTTGAGGCCAGGCAGTCAGGAGGAGCTGGTATGTTTACCTGCCCTCCTAACCACTGCTAACCTCTGGCTAGAAGGGACTCTCACCTCATTACCCACCACTCAGCCACACATACAACCTCAAACTCCACCAGCCTCCTAGATTTCTCCCCTACAGCCAGGATGCTAAACTGTAATAGCTTCTGTGTACTGCACTCAATCCGGCAGCGTGCTGTGCAGAAATGTTAGATATAATGAGAAGGGGGAGAAAAAAAAGAAAAGAAATAACGTCTAGGACTTGGCCACCACTCCTTGCCTTCCCTCTTTCTCTAAAGCGTGAAGAGTCAGTACGCTCATTTCTCTCGACTCGCGCTGACTCACTGGAGAGTGCTCTTCATGTCGCCCTCCTACCAAGTTCCTCACACAGAGTGCCAGAAAGGAAACGACGCACAGACGAAGAGACAGAGATGGCGAAGGAAGGAACAGAGTGTAGAACATATAGGGGAGAACATAGAGAACTGAGAGAATAGGAGATTTAAGCCGGAGGATGGGGGAGTAGATGCTGAAAATGTGTGTGTGTGTGTGTGTCAGTGAATGTGCATGTGTGCAGGGAGTGTCTGAGAAGAAAAGAATATAAAAAAGAGCTGCAAATGTCCAACTCTTTCAGCATGATAACATAAAGCTAATGCAGTCAGAATTTGCTGTGTGTTTTTTTTTGTGGGAGTAATGATTTCCTTTCAAATGCTGTTTACTGTGTTTTTTACCTGCTGCATTGTTGACTGCATAGCAGGCAGCCTAAAAGAGCCTCACTCAGAGCCCTGAGAGTACCATAGCAGTAATAGGCCCCATCTCTCCCTCAAACTGCCTCTCATCAGCTCCTGATTAATGACACACCAAGCCGTAATGGCCTCGTGTGCTCTCCACATTCATTCACTTTCCTCTTCATCCCATGCCCCTGGAGAGAAACCACAACAATGCGAGCTGTCGAGACACCCAAAAACTATGCTGCCACCAAACTCAAATTCAGATGCTCATTAAAAAAGACGTTTCCTCCATTGCCATTCAGTTATGCATTGCCACTGGGAGCGGGTGGACAGAAACAATAGAGTACAGCAGAGATGGGAAGGTGGAGAAGAAAGCGTTCAGAGTTCAATTTATCTCTATGGGAATAAAGAATGGTTTCATTAGTGTTTAAATGTGGCTGATTGGCTGCTTGGCATGGAGTGCTGGTGATTTATGCATCGGTAAAAAGGATGCAACCTATATTCTGGTACAGATAAATGCCTCACTCTCGCTATGTGCATTCACTACATTTCAAATCTGTGCCTCTGGTTATTAACCCGTGGAAAAAAACCACCAAACTGTGGTTAAAATTCAGCAGTGATTTTTGTAACTGTAGTATGCGCATCAGAACTGTCAGTGCAGTCATCACTGTCTATTGCACGGCTCTGTCAACTATAAATCAAACTGCAGCACTGCCGTAAACTCACCGGCCAGAGTCTTTAACGTGCAAATACAAACACACAGATGTGAGCGTGAATGCTGGCAGGCACACGTGTCAGGGCTTTGCATAAGCAGGAAAGCACAAGTGCACACAAACCATCAGCATCCAAATTGACGCGCTTCGTAATGCATGCACAAATAGTCACAATTATGGACATGCTTCAGCCCTCACATGTCAGGGATGAAAGATAACCAGCTGCCGCCGGAAAAACAAATAACATCACACTAAGTAGCCTCCTTTAAAAAGCCCTGAAGTATCAATGACATAGTTCTTCTTTCCCATCCTCCACTGAGTATTGAATGCATTAGAAGCAGTGCCACTGATCTCATTGTTCCAAACCAAAAAATGGTTGCAGGCGCATGTTCGCAGCTCTTTTGTGCTCTGTTCATTTGAATATTAAGGTTTTACCAAACTCCTGGATCTTTTTCTCCTTCTTTCACCTCTTGTTTTTTGCCTGTTTGGATCCTCCTGCCTTCCCTGCCTCCTGTGTGGGGGTGCTGGTTTATCAGTGAATGTGTCTGTGCACATAAGTGTTTCACAGGAGCATTATTTATATTCAGGGTTTGTGTATGTGTGCATGTGTGTCTGTGTCTGTGAGTGTGTGTGTGGGGGGGTAATCGATAGTGTTTTCAGTGAAGGACACTTGGGAGCAGATTGGAACCCAAATCCAAGCCGGCATGAAAGACAACATGACAGAAACACTTGCTCCTCGACCTGAAGAGGCTCAGTGTGACATCTACCCAGACTGTTGTCAAGAGCACATAAACACACACACACACACACACGCACACACACAAATGTTTCTGTAAAGATACAAACACTTGGACATGCCTGTGAATCCACAAGAGTGTCCTCAGATACAGTTAAAAACATTTACTCACTGCTACATCAAAGCAGACAAATTAATGAGTTATTGACCGATGAGCGTACATACACACACACACACACACAACATGTATTAACCATTACATTACACCACATGCATCCATTCCCTGCATAGCGGACGTGACCAGCGTCCTTGTCGCAACAAAGACGAATGCGCTATAATGAGTGTGTATGTGCATTTATGTGCAAGCCTTTCTATTTGTGTGTGTGTGTGTGTCTGTGTCTGTGTGCATGCATGTGCTGGGTTCACTGTGTGTACACAAGTCATTATTAGAGGTTTAGTGTGTGCTCACCAGTCAGTCAGGCTCCAGTCAGAGGAGTCAGCTTAAGGGCTCATAGCAGCTCCCTGAGGAGACACTAAATACCATCAGCCGTTTAAATCCATCCATGACCATTTTAAATATGCAGCACACACTCACTCACATTTTTAATAAGGGCGCTGAGGAAGACAGAGGGAGAGAAAAGGAGAGACTAGAGACAGAGAAAGAGAGAGAATGAGGGAGGGCGGACTGAAGTGCAGGGAGAGGGAAGAATATGAGGGGAAAAGAGGAGAGCGGAGTCTGTTGCATTGATTTCTTGGCAGTTTGGCACCGGCCCTGATTCGCCTGGAAAAGCCACAGATGTGTCAGAGCCAGTTAGGCACGCCAGAAGAGAGGGAACGCACATACACACCCAAGTAAGTCACATGCGTGCACACACACACACACACAGCACATGTGCAGAAAACATGAACGCACACATATGAACACACACACACACACACTCACACGGAAGAGCTCATAAGAAGAGAGAGAGAATACACAGCGCGCACTCAATGTGTCTGCAAGTATGTGTGGATTACAAAAGCACCTGTGTGAAGTGAAAGCCGGGGATGATGCAAGAGGTTTTGATGCCTTTCTGAGGAAAAACCAGGCATTTCTCTCCGAAGGCAGTCAAAAATAGATACTATTACACACACCTAGATGGGCAGTAAATTTCTCCTTAATCCCTGGCTTAACTTAGCTCAAAATCCTGTGTGCTCTGCTCAGCTTTCAAAGCACACCTGACTGTGTGCGGGTGCGTGCGCAGACCAGCGAAGCAGCGGGGAGCAGCCGGATGTACATTTTGATCTGAGGGCGGATGAGACATTAGGATCAAAGTTGGAGGACTGGGGAGAATCAACTGATCTTAGCTCTGAATCCATGAGCAACCCTCCAGACAGACTACCTGATTAGCAAGGCATTTGTGGCCTATATCCAGAAAGAAATGTGAAGGGAATGTTGATGATAAAGCCTCGGGCAGAATTGCATCTCAGTCCTCATAAAACTCAGAATGGCACAAACTGGTGTCAAGTTTGAGGGTTTGATTTCCATAGAGGTCACCTATGGAACTTTAATAAGATCTTATAGGTGCTTCCACCAAATATTTGTCAGGTATAATAATGGAAAAACATACTTTCAAATAACTGATATTGATTTGTACTAATAAGAAAAAAAAGCAAGTTATTTATGTTATTGCTTGTATATTGATAAAAAATAAAAAAACAGTAATTAAGCCCATAGGGTAGATCGGTTTTTGACCGAGTTTCATTTCTTATTTTCTTAGCAAACAGCTCTAACTACATTTTTTTTTTCAGTCATTCATGATTAATCAGCCTGTTATTTTTCTTGATTGATTGATTCATGTTTGGGCGATAAAATGTGAGAAATTTTCCAAACGCCCAAGCTGTCCTCTCCAAATTGCTTGTTTTGTCTGACCAACAGCTGAAAACCAAAGATAAAAACAGAAAAACCAAAGATAAAAGTTTGTTATCGCATACAGTTAGAGAACAGAAAAGCAGAAAATACCCAGAATTTAGAGACTGGAAGTAGGTAGCATTTGGCTTTTTCTGCTTGAAAAACAACTCCAAATAGTTGACAATTAATTTTAATTTGCTGCAAACCCACCAGTCAATCAATCAACAAAACCTTTCAGACTGAGATGAAACAGTTAGCATGACGTTTTGTCCTCACTTTGGGCTGAGTTTCTACAGATAAAGTGTCTGTTTTCTGTTTTTTTAAAAAACGGAAGAATCTATACAGAAGCTTTATGTGTCTATTTTCCATGCACATTCTTGATCTACTTGCTTTTTCACTTCCTACTGAGGTAATGAGAGAAACGACAGGTGCACACTGTGTGCGAAACACTTAGCACCATTTGACTAAATCCTATATGTCAACAGCGTTAACTCAGCAGGGATGATGTCATCCTGAGTACAGCAGAACAGTGACTTGCCTAGCACCATTTCCTGCACACACACACCCACACACACACATACACACACCTATGCAGCTCAGTCGCTCTTGCTTTAGGTGACAGGTGTGTCACAGCAGCGTGGCAGAAACCTGGTGATCCCACTCGACAGACTGAATGACCGGTTAGTCAGCTAGCCGGCTGACTCACTGACCGACAGGATAAGAGCTCACTCACCGTCACGCCGGCTGCACTGTGTAAACGCGGGTCTATTCTCTGAAGAGAAGAAAAGGGTGAATGTGTCACTCTAAGTTCACACACAGATACATGTGGACATGCACAGAAAGGCCCCGGCACAGAGATGTAGATTAGACATGGTATGTTTGCTCTCCTCGGTCGCCTCAGACGAAACCAGTGAGCAGACCTTCGCTCATTTTTGCTGTAAGTAAAGACACAATAGGACAGTCACACTTTCTTTGACGCGCCACTCTGGAATGTTAATCACCACAGAAACCCATTATCTTCACATCCTCTCGTTCCCTCCCTCCATTTGTCTTCCTCTCCTTTTAAAACCTGACAAACTCATTGCTCGTTACTAGAAAGTACCATTGTTTCATTGAGCGCACATGTAGAGGCAGACAGAGACATGAGGCAGAGGAGATAAGACGAGAGGCAGCGGAGAGGGGAGGCCTGCCTGACTGCTGACATAAATTGGGGATCATAAAAAGTGTCGTCCCGGAATTAATCTGTGAAGAATGAATAAAGTGAAGTACCGCGGGGACAGGTGTGTGTGTGTGTCTGTAGATGTGTAGATGTCTTGAATCCATAATGAAGACACATGAATGGAGAGAAACATCAAACACACAATTTTTCAAATGTATTCATAAAGCTTGATGATCTAGGTTCATGAGGATGTGTGTGGACGTTTATTTACATAAGTGTGTGTGTATAGAAAAGCTATTGTGTAAATGCTGTGTTATATGTGTGTGTGTGTGTTATGTGTCCATGCCTCAGCCGTGACATACTCCTTGCCTCTCTCTCTCTGCTGCAGTGCCTACAGGAAGTGCCACATACATCATGAATTTTATGCATAAGTCTGAATGTCAACACTGATGCATAATTTTTGCAGTAAAATGCTAAATGTCACCAAACACCAGGCTGTGTTTCGTCTGACGATGGGCCTCGAGTCACCAGAGGATGTGCTGGCAGCCAGCAGTCGCCACGCCAGCCGTCACACCACAACTGAAAGGCTACGACTGTACTGAACGCAGCCGTGGCAGGAGCGGCAGAGTAGGCGACAGGCGAGATTAGGGGACAAGGAGGGTAATGAAAGCAGATTTGAAGGAGAAGGGAGACAAAGGGAGTGTGTTTTTTTGCATTTCTGTTTGCTATTTTCTCTTACATGCACGCATTTGCAAAAGAGGCAAAAGAAGAGAAACAATATCATTCCAAACACAATTTATTTCCTTAAAAAATTACTTAAATGACGCACTTATTTAATGTAAAATTCAGTATCTTTTCAGGCTCTCTGATCTCCAGTCACATTTAAATTAAAGTAATGACAGTTTTAAATTATGTTTTTAATGACTGACCCGCCTAATGGAACACAAGGTTTGAGACATTAAAAGCTTGATTTGCACAAATAAAGAGGAAAAAAAGAAAATTTAACTGCCACTCTAATAAAATAAAGCTGTGGTACTTACAGCACTGAGACCCATGTTTACGTAATTTTATGTAACTTTATTCAAGGACAAGCAAGAAAGGGACAAAATAAGTTTATCATGCAGCACTTCTAGACTTTTCAAATGCTTCTGGACCAAATTTGATTTAAAAGTAATAATCCTGATAATAGAACGATTCGTTTTGTTTGGTTTGTAATGCTCAAAAAAAATTACTTTCCATTGTACAGCTTCTTTTTTTCTAATGATTAATATATGTGAGAAAAACACTTTTTTGGTCAGTGTGCATCTTGAATAAATGCAGTTGTAACAATATCTAATGCAGCCAGTATGTTGGTTAGTGTGAGGTGATTTTTTAGCACACTGAGGGGAAATTTTTCCAAAGAATGTAATTAAGTTGTTCAGACTGCATTTACACCTGAGCTCTGTACACAATACATACTGGGACTATTAAAAGTAATAAAACGCCATTCACTGGGACTATTATGCTACACACTGAGATCCCTCAAGCCTGGAAAAATGAAAATTTAAAAAGCCATCTGCATTAATCTGCATTGCTGGAAACCATTAAAGGTATGTGAGAGGATGCTTTTTGGTTACTGTGTTTAACTGACCCTTTAACATTTTGTACTATGTCTTGTCCCTAATAGGGTTCCATTTAAAATACTTTATTTTCAAACTGTGCAATTATCCCGTGCCATTATATTTATACTGTGCAATTCCTACATGTGTGCTGTGAAATCCTATTTCTGCGCAATTATATACATACATGCTGCAAACCATGTGAGTATTAAAATTATGGGTGCAATTATCCAGTGCAATTATTCATCATGGTCATATCTGTGTAAATGGTGGGTGTATATAGCATACTGTGTATACATTTGGGGTTTTTTTTATTCTTTTATTTCACCCTGTTCTACTTTTAATTATGTCTCAATCATTTTTTTTCTTTCTGCTGTTTGACTCCCTACTGCAACAACTAAATGTCTCACATGTGGAATCAATACAGTTGATATTATTTTATCTCTTTTCTTTATATCCATAACACGAGGAAGAGAAAAACATTCACATGGACACAAACACACACACAGAGGCAATATGAGGGCAGAAGGAGGAGAGGATAGAGAGAATAAGTAGCCAGTGATGCAGATATATCTTCCTCCAAGGCAGAAGACCACCAGCTGAGCTCCCAAAAGTGAAAAACCACACTATTTATATCTATGTTGAGAGCTTGCATTGAATATTTTCAACAACAAATGCACTAAAACAGACAGGAACTGGGACTGTTTGTGCGCACACGCTCACATATAAACTTCGCCAACAACAGGCAGCAACAGTTACGTAAAGAAGTTTGATATTCCTGCATTTTAACGTGCTAAGTTTGTGCTTATGACCTTTAAGGTTGAAGAGGTGAGTAATGTGGAACGGGGCGCCTCAGCCTGAGAGGCAGCTGAATGAAGGACAGGGAAGGAGGGATGTGTGAGAAAAAGAGATGGAGAGAGAGAAAGTAAAAAAAGAAGAAATATGAAGGCACTGTCATCTCATTTTTCCTCCCTCCGGCTCCCCCAGCTGTTGTTCTCTCTCCCTCTCGCAATCACTTTTCATTGTCACTCATCCCTCCAATCACCCCTAACCACTTGTGCTGCCCCCCCACCCTCCACTACCCTCCCCATCCTTCCTCGCTCACTCTCTCCCTGCCTTTCTTTCCCCTCTCTTTCTCCATCCACACAAATGACTCAGTGAAACAGGTCAAGTGTTACAAAATTCCCCCTGCAGCTCAACCTGCCTAATACAAGGTCTGGCTCATTGCACCAAGACAAGTAATACGCTGCCTACTCACTGAGAGGGGGACTAACAAACGCAAACATGCATGCAAACAGACATACACATGCGCACACAAACACAGACACACACACACTCACACACAACACAAACACACACACAATGAATGCAAGTCCGTTAAACTGCCAAAAAATTTAACATATTTATGCATTAAGTACTTGCACGCCAACTCACATAAATAAATATTGAAAGTCATTTAGCTGTAGTCATATTTACATTTTTTATACAATACATTTTGGTGTTTTAATATTGACAGTCAGAGATGTCAAAACAAATTTTCATTGCTTCTAGCAAAGTGTCTCTGAATGTGAGTTACACAGAAAACAGGTTTTTTTTCCTGAGCAAGAAGAAAACATCACATCCATATCCTATTAAACCAAAATGATTTCTTGACTGGCAGGAATAAAATATGAATTTATTTTGATTGTTTCACTATTCTCATAATTTTTTTTTTATTTTTCAAACAAAACTGACAATCATCTCCTAGCTCCTGGCTGCAACTTAGTCTCAGTCTGACAGCAAGCTGAGCTTATTGTTTTGGAAATTGTAAGTTTCTTTAAAATTTGGGTCTGATTTTTTAGATCACATAATGAATTTTCTTAAAAAATCTTAAAATTAATCAGAAATAAAAAATACTCATCCATTGTTGCTATACATATATTAAAACTACAGTAACATGGGTCTAAAAATCCCCATTTAAACACAAACTGCTACAGTCTCTCTCTACCTCTTCCACCTACCCACACTAATGAATAGCAATTGGGCAACAGAAGAGCCTGAAGCAGTAGAGTAAAAGTGGTATTAGGAGGAAGACAGCAGAGTAAAGGGCCTTAAATAGGATAAACGACTGGGGAAAACTAAAGTCACTGTATGCGGCTGCCCTTTAACAGAGCCAGACACACACACACCATGCCAACCTGCTGCAAGACAGTGCAGTATGCAAGTGTGTTTGCTCTGCAGGCAGAGTGTTGTCATATAGAAACGTTACAGCTCCATATATCAGTAAGGTTGGGAAACCATGGAGGATAAACGACCTGCGAGCTGTACCTGGACAGTGTGTGTAATGCGCAGATAAATAACAGGGAACTGGGAGCCATATGATGACACATAGACTCCTTGAGAGAGCATGTGAAGCATCACACAAACACACGATGATAAAACGAACCAGAAAAAATGAAGATTGGACCAGAGCACGCACTTGTTTATAAGAGTACTGTTTGCCTCAATCTCCTGGGAACGGCGGTCGTTCGGGAGGGTAATGACTGAGGAAAACTGAAATGTACTGGAACATAAATTAATCAAAATGTGAGACGGGCATTCATGCACTCGGTGAATGCTCAGTACCACCTATTTTTTGCAGCTTACACCCTGTTGTTAGTTCACAATAAAGAAATTCCAGCTATTACACGCAGTGAAAAGAATGTAATTCTGCACCAGTGTGTCCGCTCCCTGCTCTTGATGAAGGCAGCCTGGTCAGATTAGAGGTCTGAGGCTGGAGATGAGCCAGCTATTACTGTCAAGGTGGCATAGATCACATCACATCCACGTTTGTGAGGGCGATAATCGACTCGTGTTTATAAACATTTCACGTAGGGGCCCCGGTGATGCCGCGGGCCAAATATGAATAAAATTTAATTTCCTTTTCAAAGATAAAACCTTTTGTCTGTTCAGGACCATTTTATTCCATCACTGCCCTAAGCAGACAGTTAAACGGACAGGCGATGGTGCAGCGTGCCTGTGCTTCGCATGGCAATGCTCAGCTATTTTCTAAACCCCCCCCCTCTCTCACATCATACACTGTAGTGCACTTCAGCTGTGAGCCGGGGCTGTTACCCATGATGCCTCGGCTATGCCTCGCCTGAGTGACAGACGAAGTAGTCGAAATCACTGATGACACCCTGAAGAAGAGGAGAGGTTAACAAGGGGCAAAAGATATGATATAGATGAGACCCCCAGCAGGTGCTGCACAGACCCACACGAGGCGAAAGGAACACATGAAAAATACAAGTAGAAGACAGTGTGAAAGCTGTCATTACCAAAAAACTTAACAGCTTGAAGCAGTTTGATGCCGTGCATAAAGATTTATATTTCTTGGAGCAATAATTAATGGTTTAAATCAATAATGTAGTTCCTTTTTAAAAATGATGCCTCTGGGTTCAATAGCAAATGATTGGAGATGTATGCTGGAAATGAGAAAAGAGGAAGCGGCATGATTAGAGTGGATTTTACACCAGGAGAGGTTGGACACAGTTGGATGCAGTGATACAAATACACACATACAGAGATGCCTCCCTACATACACACACACATTCACATATACACATGGTTCTTTAACAGATTCACAATGCTGTAACATTTAAGTCCGCAGCAGACGATAAAAAGATAGGCGCGTCAAGAAGAGGACGGGGCAGAAGAAGTGATTACAGGAAAAGAGATGTCTAGATAAGATGACAGACAGATGAATGGAGAGGCAGTCTGTGGATATAAAAGGAGGAGCTGACACATGCACATGAACAGACAAAGACACACAGACAAACACGCAGACACACACTCACTCACTCACTCACACACACACTCTTTGTGAAGTTCTGAGAGTCTTCTCCACACTATGGCTGTTATTTAATGTCAAACAAAGAAAGCAGAAGACTTAAATCCCTGAAGGGGAACCGGCCAGTGCAAATAACATCACCGTGGACTGCAGATGAAGCCGCACAGTCCAGTCGGCTTCGTCACTTCATCACACTGAGCTGCGTGTACCGCAGGACACACACACACCATTTATATTGAGCTGGGTTATGATTCAATAATGTTATTAATCAACATTCAAGGGAATCTTAATGAGATTTTACAAATGACTTTTATTGAAATTACCAATACCCAGCGAATTACGGTACTGAGCTGTCAAGTGGGATAATATGCTTTATCTTTACATGGACCCTTTCTGTACAATTTAGTCATAGTGAGTGCTCATTCTCACTCTCACACTTTAATAAATGTAATATGTATAAGTATGAATAATGTAACCCTGACTCTTTTATATGTGTCTGCAGAACAAAGGACACATTGAATAGTAACGTGGAATGGTAAATATATGTCTCTAGCATATTATACAAAAACAAAAAATCATACTAATGATTACATTAGATCCTTTATACAATAATCTAGAAAGATCATACATCTTTTTTTTATTTATGATTTGTTTTTCATTCTTTTGTATGAAAAATGCAATTACAAACTGACAAGACTAGTTTTGGCAGTTTCGCTTTTAATTTTGTCTGTATTGAACACTGATTATTCATTGAATATTTTGCCTACATTTTCATATGATGACCAGAATCAGAAAATAATCCTATCAATACAGAAAAATAACTGCAATTTCAGTCAATTTCTCCCTAAATACAAACACAATGGCGACGACTACAAAGCACAGGCAAATTGTAAAAACACAGGTCATGATGAATTATAATTCAATTCGATTGAGATTTCAGAACCTATGAGGGAAAAACATAAAAGAGCAACACGATGTGTTGTTCAACAGCACTCAGAAAACATTTCCGATAAACTCCTACACACTCTGACAAAAAAAAAAAAAAAACTACATTTGTATGCACATTCAGTTCTGTCACGCAGACAAACATCTGCACAGTAGTTACATGCACAAATGAACATGAGCACAATCATCCAGAATTTTTTATGGACTTGGCAGTCCCCAGAAGACGATCAAGTCCCTATGACTAAATATTTGCAGACTTATTTCCTTTTTTTTTTTTTGTTCAAATCCCATTCTGTATGTTTGCATCTGAGGTTATGCGGACGTGCATGTGCCAGTGTGTGCATGTACTTTGTAAGAGCTGCCTGTTGAGACGGTGAATTAAACAGCAAGTGCATTTGATCTGCAAAGCACTCCAGGGCAAAAACACAAAATGAGACACACACACACACACACACACACACACACACACACATGCACACACGCACACACGCACACAGAGGCTTGCATACAGCATCAAAATCATTTCCGTCACAGAATCTATTCTTAGGAGCAGCAACAAACCATTCTTTCCCTGATATAAATCTCTTTTATTCATACCCACAGAGTCACACACACACACGCTCACACTCACACACACACACGCATACACGTGCACACTTAGCTCAAAGCCACACTCCCTGGTGGTCATAATGCATTCACATAATGTTCTTTGTTTTTGTATTTTCTAGAACAGGATTTGTTCCAGGTAACTCACAGCATGAAGACCTTTTGGGGCTTATTTAACACAGACACACGCTTGCACACATCTTTCATCTGGTGTGTAGGTGCGTTGGGGTCGGCGGGATTCTGAGGATGTCAGAGCTTCTTTTCCATCTCCCCCTTTTTTTCTCTCTCTCTCTCTCACACACTCAGACACACAATCTGATCTGTGAGAAGCTAAATCAACACAGCTGTAACAACTCAGCCCTCATCGTCCTCCTCCCTTCACTCAGCCGTCTCCACTACATCATTAATCTGGCCTCTCCCTCCCTAATTCCGGTCCACTTTTTGCCCTTTTGTTCTCTCAGTCCTCCCTGACTCCTCCTTTCCCTCTTCCTTTTTTTCCTCCTCTTTATTCAGTCTTGCATTAGCCACAGTTAAATTTACTGCCTATGCTAGCTAGCTCTCTCTTGGCAATACACAAGACCTAAAATCTCACTCCTCTCTTCCATAAACACTACCTCTCTTGCTCCTTCCCTCCCTCCCTGCCCTCCCAGTGAGTGGCTGAGCATTTACCCCAAACCCTAGAGAGGTATGCCTCATCCAGCCAACGATGCAATGCAACCGCCCAGTTACCTCCAGCTCCGTCAGCACTGGACAGGAAGAGTAAACGCCCACCGGCCTCCAGGGGAAACAGGAGCATCCACTTCCCCATGTCTGTCTGCTTCGCTAAGTATTTACAGTATATGTGTGTGTGTGTGTGTGCGCGTGCATGCATGCGTGTGTGCGTGTGTGTGTGCACATGTGGCATATAACTACACACATTTGTACAAAACTGAATGACCAGAAGCCAGAGGATCAGATGTTATCATTTACCGCTTGAGGACGAGGAATGATACAATTTCCAATTTCCAGTGATTATTTTTCAAATGCGATTCCGTTGTACTTTGCTTTCACCTTGTTCAACATGATAACAATACTCTGGTGGAATAAATACATTTGCCGGTCTGCTATTTTAAAAGCACACTCTGTTGGTTGAAAAAATAAATATGTTCATTACTTTGTCAGGAAGATTATGCCTTGGGACCTTTTTGCTAAAATTGATGTTGTCAATCAATGCAGCTAACCTTTCCTTGGCACTGCATTTTTAGTATATATTAAGTTTCGGAGGAGCCATTATTTTCATCTGCATTTCATGAACATCTTAGCATCATAATAACGTAATGCCAGAGTAAACAGTGGATGAGTGGTTGTTGCCCTGAGCTGCTGCCTTCCTGGCATCCATCAAAAAACAAACTCCATAAACTAAGAAAAGACAGTAGACTAGAGCCAACACCACCTTCTTTACTAAAAAACAAACTGAAATACCAACAGCACTGTTTTCTGTGCCACTGAAATGTACCTAATTTAACCTTCACAAACCAACACAGACAGAAACCAAAGTGGTCTGCTACATACCGACTCGCAAATTGTCAACAAGTCCTAATTTGTTACAAACTGGCTCAGACAGTGTGAAATTAGGAACTCCACACCAGAGATTTAAAAAAATATATTGATTTAAATTTCATTTTTTTAAAGAATAACAGTGTGAAAGTGAGCAATATCAACAAGGAAGGCAATGATAGGTGTGTGGAATACAGCACTGTAAAAAAAGTATCAAGTCTATAGACTATACATAATAGAATAGGGACACAATGTACAAGTTTGGCCTTTTTAGAGAGATTATGAGGTTTAAGTGCTGATTTAAATGACTGATCTTTAATTAGAGGGTGTTTACTATTTTCACATGAGATGAATAAAACTGTAACGATGTGGAACCATGTGAGAGGCACGACTCTAGAGATGACAAAGTCAGTCTGTCCTTCCACACTGAATTACATCAACAAATATTAGATGGTTTGCAATTAAATTTTGTACTTTCATGTTCCCCAGAGAATGATTCAAATTGACGTTGGTGATCTCCTGAGCCCCCTTTTGATGAAGTGAAATCTCCTCGGCTAAAAAGTGTAATATTTTTCTGTCTTTTAAGAAAGAAGTGTTTCTCTTTCTTGCCTTCATTTAAACAGTAGGGGTGAAGAATGAAACAAAAGGTCCTTCACTGTTGGTGTATTCTGCAGCATTGAGAACACATTTCAATCAGCGCCGCCTTCAGGTCAAGATTTGGTTTGTAACTGAATACCAAAATAAATCACATTCACATCATATGTACTTAGTGTTAGTTCTTATTAACTAATGTTAGCATACTGAGAGTTATGTTAAAAAAAAATACTGCTAAACATCAGCAAGTAAGCCTTGTCAATGTAAACGATATCAGATTTTCATGTTAATCATGGATTCAAATTCATTATAAAGATTTTGTTAATTGTGTGATTTTGTTCAATTGGTTTTGGCAAATGACTTACTCTCAAAATACATGTAGGAAGGAAGAGAGAGTCTGTTGCCATAACTGTACAGTAATGTACAAAATACTGAAAAACTTAATGAGTTTTTCTGTTTTATAGTAAGTAGCAGCTAGCCTTTTTCTGTTTTACCACTATGTACTATGACAAAACCGAGAAAGAATAAAAAAAATTTTTTGAGGCATTTTACTGTTTACACCACGCTATCATATGTGAATCTTTAATATAATGTCAGTTATTAATTTTTAAATATTAATAGTGATCTTCAGCACCGCTTATTGTGACACCCCTTCTGTGAGTATGTTAGCATTGTCACTACATTACATGTTAACATGCTAACAGTATTTAGCTCAGTGCTCTTAGCGAGCCAAAGTACAGCCTTGCAGAGCTGCGAGCATGACTGCAGACTTTTGCTAAATGGTCTTAATATACAGGAAAGAGAGAAAGGGAGCAAATGGGAACATTAACACAAACTTTGAAAACGACTAACCTCACAGAACCCAACACTGAAACTACCCGTGTGATTAACTGCTGGGCTTGTACTGCAGCCACAATTCTGGCTTTTCTCTGGGGATTTTCTGCTTCAGTCTACTCTTAAACAAATGAAACGTGCTTGGACTGAGGTCAAAAGACTGACTTGGCCAGTGAAAAACATTCTACTGTTCGGCTAAAAAACTCCCTAGTTACCTCACCTCCATGGGTAGTATCACTGTTGTAAAACTAGAGGACAATGCACTACAAACTATGAGCTAAGGGTCAAATCCAATGGGCTATTATACAGAACCAAAATCATTAGAAACACAATACTGTTTCAGATTGAGCCAGTTTTAATATAATGTTTAAATACAATTATTGCACTAACTGTAAGACACATACAGCTAGATATTTAATAATTCACTACAGGCAAGAAAGGGAAAAGCCAGTCACTTTAAAGCCAATAAAAATAAGCAGGAACCTACTTTCATAATTGAGGTCAGAGGTAAACACTGGCTTTAATCCCTGTGAGGGCCCAGGACACCACATCCGTCACTCAGACATCCATGCAGCAATCCCAGCCATTCATCACTCACTCTGGGATTTATTAGTCAAGTCTGGAGCCAGAGGGTAAGAGGTTAAATGAGGAGCGTTGTGTTAGCAGTTATCAGCAGAAAGAACCCAAAGTGGGTCTGTGTGCTAATCCACACACACACACACCCACACACACACACACTAACCATCAGATGTTTAATCAACAGTGCGGCTGCAGCTGCCAGAGCTGGAAGTTAAACATACAGTCATTTACAAACATGCATGTGTGAGACCGTACACACACACACGTGTATTCATCATGTTTGTTCTCACACACCTTCATACCAAACAATCTGATAACACACAAGTCCAGACACACTTTCACGCACAAACATTCTGCAGAAATCTGATCAGTCTGCAACCCAGTAAAGTGCTCGACTGGTGCCTGAGCAAATCATCATACTTCTTTAGTACGCTGTATGACCAAGGAACACACTCACATGTTCATTTTCTGCCTAATACACGCCTACACATACACATACATACACACACATTCACACACACAACATGGTATAAACAGGGCCACTACCAGCTAGCCGGATTGCCCAGGGGCACCGCACCATGTCTCATCACTGTAAGCTAATGTTGAACACAGTGGTAGTGCTAGGCGTAGCTGCTGTCACTTTGGCTTCAGATCCAGGTTATTTTGCTGGGAGCTCAAATAGGCCAGGTTCTGCGTTACAGGGTCACCGCTTTCACATCAGGTGCAAACTTTTTGTATGTGACAAACACGGACAAAAAATGCAAGTGCTGCACGAGCTGTTATTACCTGCTGCAGCTTAAAAGCCTTTCTGCTGTGCTCGAGGATTTTTACATTCAGCGAGAAAACCAAAGGAGTCAAGAGTGTTTGTTTCTGTTTCTCTGTGTGTGTGTCTCTGTGTGCATGTGTGTGCGCATGTGTGTAAGCACTCTCTATCTCGCCAGCCTCAAATCCAAAGCAATTAGAGAGGCCAGATGGTGGGCTGGACTCACAGTAAATAGCTGTGCATTGACAGAAGAAGCCTGCAACAAAAATCAACCGTGACAAGGAGCCAGGATGACACACAGATACATGACGGCATCAAAGCACCAGGCAAACATTGAGGACACGCTGCCATAACCCCCATAAACCAACTGTCACCAGCGAGGGGAGGTTAGCAGCAGAACTTGATTGTATCATCTGGTGGAGACACTGAGGGGGTACTTGTATGAAAACCAAATGAGGCAGGTGCACATGTATGCATGAGCACACACATTCACCCACACATACCTAAACCTATGCGCACACACAGACAACCCCCCCACATGCCCTTCTGTTAAAATTTGACCAAACCAGTTTGGCTAAGTCAGAGTTCAAACAATGCAGCCTTTGAGAGGAGCTCCATTCAACGGGTTTCAGCTTGGCCTGCACATTCCCCCGCTGAAAACACAAACCGCCTCCCTCCAGGAAAACCACTGAAGCTACAGCACTGCATTCCTCAACTCTCGCCATCTCTGTCTGTGAGTGTGTGTGTGTGACTGTGTGTTCGGTCTTTGCCTGAGAGGTGTGTGGGGGGGGACCCTGCTGAATCTACTGATTATATGTGTGCATCTTGAAATAAGAGAGTACATGTGTGCTTTGCATCATAACTCTTCATTATCCATATGCTCAGGTGAAAAATCAGGAAGAAAAATATGCTCTTTGGACAATTACAGCATTCTCCTACATACCTGTTACCAAGGCAGCAAGTTTACATCAGCCAACCAGGACACATACACAAATCAAAGAGACTGGGAGGAGGTGGAGCTTGAGAACAGGACAATTGCAATCTACAAAATGGCTTCTCCTATTCCAGTGCTCAGTTTCACATAAGCCTGTTATCACACCTCTGTTGACACACACGCACACACACATGCACACAGACACAGATTTATCAAGACTGAAACGAGACAAACAGCCAGACCAGGAAATGAGAGTGAGAACAAAAAAAGAAACAAATAAACAGGGCGGGGTGGGGTGTCTGGAGTGTAAAGGATGGGTGACAAGAGACAGAGAGGCCACTTCATATCCCGATCAATTAATCTATAAATCTAATCAGTGAGAATCAATGACTGGCACTTCTATTCAATCTGGCTCCTTAGTCATCCCATCCAACCTCAAGTGTTAAAGAGACAGAGGGAAGAAAAAGGAGAAACAGACACCAGACGCAGCAACACTGGAACATTTCAAAAATCAAGAAATCTTTAATTGCAACCAAATACGAAAAAATATAGAAAGACACGACAAAATTGTGACAACAATTCTAATTTAGTTTTTTTTTTCTTCCAAAGACCAAAATAAATTTAAAATTAAAAAAATACAAAAAGAAAAAAAAAAACAACTTTTACACAGAGCAGTCAATAATAAAAAGCACATTTTGGGGTAAGACTGTTTTGTTGTGTGTACAGTTCATTTGTATAGAAGAAGCACATTTGCCAGTTTTGGCAGCAATCACAGCGCAGCAGTCAAGAATAAAGCACTCAGAGAACATAAATTATAAAGCACTGCAAAATAACAGAAAAGAGAGAAACTGTAATAGGAGAAAATAAATCCTTCATGCTTGCTGTCACCGAGAAATACACAAACGTGACACCATAAATTAGTAATTCTTTTCCTCTGCTACATATTTATATATTTATACTATGTACACAGGAAGATATTCTTTTTCTTTTTTTTCCTTTTTTTAATGCGAGTGAGATGAGAGATGTTAAGGCTTCGATTAGTCATCAGATGTTTGGAGCCGAAGAAATAGCAACAGTATGTGGCTTTCTGGGTGAAAAACATTGGGTATTTTGACTATCTCACCTTGTGCTAGACCCAAGCTGGGATCATGAGTTTTTTTTTTTTTTAAAAAATCATTTTGTCTGACAAGCGTTTCGTTGGTGGGGATGTTTGTGTGTGGGTGTGTGTGTGGGGGTGTGGGGGGGTGCGTGGGGGTGTGCGGCGGGGGGGGGGCTTGATGAGGCGGAATGTGTGGAAGAGAGAATAAAAAGGGACGAGAGAGAGCAGCGAGTCAAAG
>JAPZDV010000025.1:8972671-8993048 GCA_029814665.1 Acanthurus lineatus
CGCTGCAGACAATTAATGTGTCCCTGATGACTCTGTGTGTGTGTGTGTGTGTGTGTGTGTGTGTGTGTGTGTGTGTGTTTGCGTGCCGCTATGCGAGCGCGTATGTGTGGGTTTATGTCAGGAGATGGCAGAGTTGTCAGGTATGAGGTGTCTTCTGCACAGTTTGGCTGTGGGAGTGAGCATAATGAGAGTGACTGAGGGGTGTTTGTGTGTGGGCGAATGCTTCTCTGCATTCTGCCTATGTACACGTACAGCATGTGTGTGTTCGCACGCGCGTGCGAGTGAGTGTGTCTTCCAAATGTACAATAATATTTTGAGTTTGCCAGTTTTCTATGGTGACAAAGGATGGCCACTCAGGTTACAGCCCCAATGGCAGTGAGAGGTGTCCCAAAGCCCCCAAGCATCACAGAAATACACAGCGACACTTAACTATACACACAAACACACACACACACTCACACACACACACACACAGCTGAGTCAGACTCAACATGCTTGTGTGGTTACATTCTACCTGATAAATTATGAGTACTGTAGGTATTTTTGCATTGTGCAGGGTGTCTGTCAAGGAGAAGGAGACGCCAATTGTGCAAAAAAAATTTCGTGTGCTTATTATGTGAAAATGCAGGCAATGCTAACTTCAACAAAAAAAAATAAGAAAAAAAAAATTACACAAGCATACATAATTTCTCCCCCAATACAAATCGACTCTCAGGCTTTAGGTAAACTCAGCTCAGTCAGCTCAGTGTGTTGTTACACCCAAACTGCTGAGGTATTCATTAGATTAAAAATTACATTCTGGATGCCCTCTGAGACATTTGAACTTCAGGTTAAGCCAACCCAGAACACTTTCTGCTCTACTGCCACAATACTGGTGACACTGGCTCCATCGATCTGATATTTACATTTTCATAAATATCCACATTTTCACAAGAAAAATAAAGATGCTTACACATATAGTACACAGATACCTCACACCAAAATGTACATACAACAGTTTTGTCCCTTATCGCTATTTTTATCCCAAAGATCAAGTATTACACTCATATTTCTCTTTGTAGCGGTGACACACACAAGTGCAAAAATAGGTAATACATTTTCATTTCGAGTGGTCGTGACAAATCAGCCGTGTTCAGTAAATTTACTGTACCCCAGGTTGACAGGAGTTGCATTTATGTATAAGCTAAGGCCATTAGACGATAATCCTATTGAACACACTGGCTTACAGTATGCTAGACGGTGCTCAAACACTGAAAGCTGACTCTTTTTTTGTCATCTGTCTCATGGGTCTCTCTCCTGTTCTCTCTCCGCCCCTCTGAAGGTTAACAGCCATCACTGTGGCTAACAAGGACTGTCTCACCATATCTACATACTTGTACTGTATGTAAGTGTTTCTCACATCTATAGTTCAAGGTTAAAAGCAGCTATGATAAGAAAATTCAGGCAAGTGAAGCCATCCTCGCCCTTGGCAATGGGTCACCCTGCATTTGACTTCATGACCTGCAGCGAGCTGCAAACCAGGTTTTAGCTGGGCCTTATGAGAGGTCGGTACAGTCATCAATGGCCGCACTCACCAGATTCCCAGTGGGTCAAAGGGGGAGTTCATTAGAAGGCCAGGAAAGCATGATTAGAGGAGCTACAGTAGGGCTTCTCTTCAGGATTGTCCATCATAGTCATCCAGTGGCTACATAGATACAGTGATGCATGAAAACACACACAGACTGAACCTTGAGGACAGCAGTGCGCAGTAGCCACAAGGAACATTTGCCTGAGCGAGCCTCCGGTGGCTCGTTAGAAGGATAAACTGACAGTCAGGAGACAATCAGCCCTAAAACTGCATCATAAAGGGCCATTTCACTGCCTGTTGCCTGTTGGTCAATATGGCTCCCATGGCTTCGCCATGGACACAAGCTTTTATGTCTCCCGATCAATTCAATACATTTAACAACATCCGCTAATGGAAAGAAATTAGATGATATTATTGAAAATCTATCAAAGCTAAAGGAACCATACTTTGGAGGTGGGGCTCTGTTACATCCGGCCATTTACTTAAAAATGTGAAGGGGCAGTAGCCCCCATGCAGTGGAGGGTGGGGGGAGGCTCGGCCACTCCAGGTGGATTAGTCAGTCTTGGCATGTCAGTGCAGGCTGGGCTGGAATAGAGTAAGTGCGGCTTTTGACACATCGAGAGCAGTAAAATACTCGACTGCTCTCTGCGGCCCTGACCTCGACATTGCCCTGGATAAATCATAAACTCCCCATAAACACTGGGAGCGAGGGATGAAGAGGGAGAGAGAGAGAGAGAGAGAGAGAAGGAGAGATGGAGGGGTGACAGAGAGATAAAAGTGGGAGGGGGAGGGATTGCCACGTCATAAACGATAAGTGGTGGCAATCTGTTGGTCCCGGCTAAGCGAGCGACTTCACGGCTCATTACCAATCAAGCTCCTCCTGTCAGGAGCGCTCTGAAGAGACAGAGATGAGGAGGAAGAGAAAAGAAGAGACGTGCTCCTCTCCAGCGCTCCTGCCTCCTGCATCCCTCTCTCCATCCCTTGACCCTGTCAGATCGGCTACACCTCATTCCCTCGTCTCTTGTTTACCGTCTCTTACCTCCAGGCACAGTACGAAAAGTCTGCATGTGAATACTTTGTCAAGAACTTAAATTCAAACTTACTTTGTTAAATTCCACTTCTCTTGTTCTTGCATGCACATAAGGACCTAATGTTCTTTTTTTTTTAAATTTTGTGAATTCAAGAGTGTCTCCTGTTGCTTATAGTTTGCAGAAATCTTTTTGTTTTTTTTCAAGTTTGAGATGAAGGCAGAGAGAGTAGAAATGAAAACTCGGCAGCAAACATGAGCAAATATATTGTTCTTTTCTTCCAAACCACCTGATCGTTACTGTCTACACCTTCAAATGTTTTCTTCCCGACCCATCACTAGCTACTAACTACCCACCAGCTGTCACAGCACAACGCATTACCAAAACAAAAAGGTTTTCCACGGGAGGACCGAGAATAGCAGGCAACACGTCCGTAACTGTTTGACAACCCCTTCCATTTCTACTGTTTTGGTGAAGATAAGAGTGAATATACAAGTGAGTTGCCTTCTCTATAGCCAAGCGTGTATCAAGATTCCATTATCCTCCTCCCACACAACATAGTTTCTGTCTTTTAGTCTGTCTGTAAAGAGTCCTTGCCAAGGTCCCAGTGATAGCGATAGCATGAGCAGAAGCAGTGGGAGACAGGTTGTTTCTTTTCTCTGTTTGATTTTCAGTTCTTGGGGACCAGATAACAGCAACGCTCCTTTCAGAAAACCCCACCACACCTTCCTGTTCATTCAGTTCATTCCGGGGCTGCACTGTGATTAATAAAAGGCTATATTTAAATTCAATTTTCAAAAAATAAAAGTGGTATTATTTTCTTTCCAACTTACAGGGACGAGACCCTGGAGCCACAAAATCCTCTGAAGGAATCCTCCATCCCTTCTTTTTCTCTTCCTCCTCTCCTTTCTTCCTCCTTTATACATAGACAGCAGTCCGTGAGATGACAGAGCCATCTCGCTGGGACTCCATGTCATCATCCAGGTAATCACTTTCATGCGGTGGGCGAAGTTGAAGGATGGGGGCCCCTCCGCCGAAGTGGTCGTACCTCTCCTCCTCCTCCTCCAGCTCATCAAACTTCCTCCTCTCTGCGTCGTCTACCTCGTTGCTTAGCAGGATGTCTTGGGCGGTTGGTGTAGTGGCAACAACTTCAGGCCGGCCCCCCATGGTGAGCGGCTGGTGGTGGTTGTTTTTCTCTCCGAGGCCCTGGTGAGACGAGCTCTCGTTGTAAACGTAGATGGGGCCATTGTTGTTGCCACCTCCGACGCCGCCACTGCCTGCACCTCCACCTGTGCCGTTCTTGCTGGCCTTCTTGCCGCCGCCAAATATGCGTGTCTTCATGTCACTGCCGCCATTTGCGCGGTAACCCTGCTGCTGCCTGCGGCTACGGGTGACGAGCACGGCGATGAGAGCACCCACCAAAAGGAGAATCAGCAGGGAGCAAATCACAGCTGCCGCCACTATGCCAGCATTGGTTGGGTTCGCTGGGGGTTCTGCAGGAGGGAAAAGAGGCAGGGAGGAAGAAAAAGGAAGAAAGGAAAATGGTTGAGAAACAGGGAAAAAAGAAAAGAGTGTGGAACATGGGGGTGGGGGGTGGGGGGGGCAGCACAAAAAGGAGAAGGAAGAGAGCACAAGAGCGAGGAAAAATGACAAAACCGGAGAGAGGAACACAGAAAAAAGGTAGGAGTTGGATGATGACAGTGGTGCTGGTCTGAACCGTATTCAGTGAAGTGTATAAGAGTGCTGAGGTGTCAGTACAGTCAAGTGTGTGTGTGTCTGTGTGTGTGTGTGTGTGTGCTGAGGCTCTTCCTACACTGACATTTCCTCCTCTCCCTCAGAGCTGCTCCTGTCCCCATTCCCACAGCCACGTCACAGCAACGCCGCAGCCACATGCCCCCCCCATTCCCGTGCTGCCCTTCAATGGCCAGGGTCTTTCCAAGGCTCGCCACAAATCACAAGGCTAGGCAGGGGTGGGTAGGGGTTGGGTGGAGGCGGGTTGCAAGCCGCACATGCACACTCTTTCTGAAGGGGCGGAGAATGGCGTGTGCGGGGCAGAACAGGTGGAGGCCATGCAGAGGAGGAGGATAATGATGGATGAAGGAACGGAGGGTGGAAATTAGATGAAGAAGCGGAGGAGTAGCGGGGGGAGGAGGAGGAGGAGGAGGGGGAGGCGGCGGTAGATTGAGTGAGTGACAAAGTGACACAGCAGAATGACAACTCTTCCTGGAAGCCATGAATGTAGAGCAGGGGGGACAGATTGGCACCACTCTCAGCGCTGCTTGAATGCATGCCCATCTTACATGAGTGTCCATTTTTACTCCAGCACAACTGGTTTAGTCACCACTGCCACGTTGCACACACACACACACACTCACACACACACACACACACACACACACAAACACACAAACACAAACACACATACAAATGAGAAGAAGCTGCTTTAAGTTCATTTAAAATTAAACAATGCCTTTCTTAGAGTGCAGAATGGCTAAGAAGGGCAGCAGTAAAACTAGGGCTCCTCCATTCGCTACACAGTAATTTTGTTTGTGTACCAAAAACTCCAGAGAGAAGTAGTGGTGTCTAAATCAGTGTTGTGAAGACATCTCATAGGACTCCCCACCATATAGTGCTCATTCTCTGAACTCGCGCTTCAACTCCCTCGACACCCCTTTTGCAGTGATATTAGTACAATATTTTAAAGCAAGTATTTAAACAGCAGATGGAGACAAACAGAAGAGAGAAATCTCCAGTTAAGATTACAGTTAGGCACTGTTTGAATTTTTTTTATTTACAGAAGCAATAACATACCTAAGTACCAGGGCAGACCAACACAGAGAAAACAATACTCTACTTCATTTCTTACTTTTAAAAATATAACCCTTTAAAAGAGCCTTGTCTCGTATTTATTAAAAATACTTAATGACTTTGTCATGTTTGCAGTCAAACAGAATTAAAATAGTCTTAAATCAGCAAAAATATAATTTAAAACATTAAATATCATATCAAAATTAGGAAATAGCACTCAGACTCTGAGTAATTACTCAAAGCCAGCTTTCTGTTGGGGAACGTTCTGGTCAGTGCTCAAAGAGTTTGGAGGTTTGTTACCAGGCTTAGTTAAGTCACTACTGGTGAGTAAAGCCTCTGGGAGAATCGTGACAGTGTTACTGCTTTGCATAGGCTTTTTCAGGGTCATTAGTTCAGAGCTCTAAGTGCTTTCAGGGAGCATGACAACTCTCCACAGTCCCTATGACAGTTTTCTCCATGTGGTCATCATCTATAACTCAGTGGGCAGAGAGTAAAGCACTAACACTGCCGGAGTTAAGGGTCACATCCACCCATGTTGTTTGCATTCACTGCACAGTGGAGGACAAAGCAGCACATAACAGGATAGGATATTTGACAAGGAAATGCGTACAACATAACCAGTAAAATAGCTTCTGTATGAAGGAGGAGCACTTTGGTATGATACAGCTTAGTCTTTATTCCACAAGCTTTTTTCCTCAGAGCTTGAGAGAGTAAGCCCACTTTTGGTAGAAGGGTATATTGATGCCTGAGTTCATGTTATTCTCACTTTTTTTGCAAGGTTCAAAGCATTCAAGATTGGAGCTTATAATGCATTTTGTATGAATACATGTATTTTTTGATTCTTATATAATGCACTTGTTCATTCTGTTTGGACAATTTTGTACATTTGGATGCCCCAGAAAAAGTAAACAAAATGCTTTCATGTTACTCTTTCAATCCCTGAAGATGGCACAGTGTTGCTGAAACAACATCTTATGGAATAAAGTCTGTTTGTTATCCGTCATCCTGAAGAGCTTCTGCTTCCTTCAGGTTTGAGTGCGAGCTGCACAATAAAACCAAGCAAGTCGTGGCGAGCAAATTAATTTTTAATTTTAGTCCCTGGTTGAGAGTGATCAAGAATCCTTAGCTTAGCTGAACATCCTTTCTGTTGCTCTCCCCTTCTTTTTTCGCTCTCTGCACTTTGACTAGTCGCTGCAGAGGATTAACCAGCAGACGCTGCCGGTGAAATCCCTGCCTAAAATTTTAAAGTAGCGAATCAGCCTGATTCTTATTGTCATTCCCGTTTGAAATCCAACAGAAGCCGGCCCCTCTTGTTAAATGTACAGAGAGCTGACAAAATTACTCTTGTAACACTGATTCTTGTGGAGAGAGAAAATGGGAGTCTACTGCTGCCTACACCTGTGCTCCTCTCTTCTCTACCTCTTTATTTCTGCTCTCCTCTCCTCTCCTCTCCTCCATTACCCTTTTCTCCATCTCTGCCACCACTTCACCAGCTGTCTCCAGTATGCACTCTTTTCCGTGTCCTCTAAATCCATTTTCCCTGCCATCTCTCCGTTTACGTTTGTATTTCTGTCGTACTTTACTTTCCTCTCTGCCTTTCTCTTCACTTCCAACACAAGCCTAAGGGAAAAAAGTATAAATTCTTGTGGGTATATTCTGTCTTCCTTTATTTCAATTTCTCCCACCAGCCTCCCCAAACACACTGTCTCTCTCCCCTCCCGTATTCTCCCCCGAGCAGTGCTAAACATTCCTGTTCACACACATGAGAGTGAGAGCTAGCCCTCGGTGTCCACTTGTAACAGGAACACAAGAAATGCATTATCACCTCGGGCTCTGTGGAGCTCTGGCACATGCAACGTGGCAACAGTCTCTGTGCAAACTCCGGGCCAGATGCTGCCACAAACTGCCATCACATCAAAGGGAATTAGACTAAAATTCAAATGCAAAGTCTCAGTAAATTCCATTCATCCAATTATTTTTAATGCGTCGCTCAAGTCAGTTCACAAGCATCTCTCTCAGTCTATGCCGCTTAATCCTTTTGTGGATGATAATTCATGTTTTATTCTGCCCTTCTGGAGACAACACTTGAAAGATTCAAGAGATAGATGCAAAGGAGTCCCCCCCCCCGGCCCCCAGTGCAGGCCCAGTACAGACACATCCTAACAGAGCACCAGTGGACTCTCTTCAAGTGGGCGAAGAGAGGACATCTTATAAACACATGCTGTTGGATGAGCCAGCAGGAAAACTGCAATATGCATGCTGTGTGGATAACAAGGGGAGAAAAAAAAACTGAAAAACAAACATGAATAACTACAGTAGCTGCACCCCCACACCCCTCTCAAAACACACACAGCATACTGTGGAAGCCAAAAAACAGCATGCTTCTTATGAAGTCAAGTCCAGCACAACTGTAAGCTCCAAGTGACCGCAAGTAATGAGGGAGATGGAGCAGAAGTAACGTCTGCTGCAGCCTCCGAAAAACATGCATGGTCACATACACACTCCCAGTCACACACACCATTATGGTCAGTGGTCCGACGCTGGGCTGGGCTGCACCTAGAGCATAGCTTAGTAGTATTCACTGTCAGCATGTTAACTTATTGAACAGAGCTATGTGTGTACATGCACACGCACATGCACATGTGTGTGCGCGTGTGTGTGTGCGTGGTGTGTGTGTGTGTGTGGGTGGGTGTGCTAATGAGGGGTGGGCAGGGGGCCAGTTGCAGGCTGGAGGGAGACTTGGCTCTATCAGACCTGTTCTCTGGCTGTTTTCGCATGGCCGGAGACACACACTGACAGACACAGACAGATACAAATACACACACACTCACATGCATGCACACTCTCACACACATACACACACACTCACACACACTCTCTCAAACGAATGGAGGAAAATGGCCAAGCCCCTTGCCCTTGAACTGTCTCCTTAGATGAGTTTGAAAATGGACGAGAATGCGCTGAATTTAGAGGAAATCTCTTCTCCGTTGAACTGAAGAGCCCATTGGACAATGTAGGGGGGATCATTTGGGGACATTTAACATTTTGAGGTTCAGTTTGAGCCCGCCCTGTGAGGAACGATGGACGGGGAAAATAAGATGGAAGATAGAGGATGGAGATGAATCTGGGTTAGCCACACGAAAAAACCCTCGTGAGAGAAGGCAGGAATGGAGGGATGGATGGAGGGATGGAGAATACTAAGCTGTGATTAAGAAAGAGCTACTGGTATTTAAGAGTTAAGCTTCTGAAAGAGAGGGAGATAGCATGGGCATGAGCGGGAGAGAGAGAGAGAGAATGCTGGGGGCAGAAGTCTCTTCTCTGAGCAGGGAGATCAGCGGCAGACTTGCGGAGGCTGAAAGACAACCTGAGAGAGATAAGGAGGATGAGGAGAGAGCATATGCTAACCGAGAGGATGAGAGATGCAATAAAAAGAGCAAACTACAGCGAAAGAGATAGCGAAGGAGAGATAAATCGAAAGAAAGAGGAGGAGAGAGCAGGGTAAGATACGTTTGCGTGTGTGACTAAGCAGTAAGATCGAAGATGAGAGGAGGAGAGGCAAGGAGAAGAGAGGACATCCATCTCTCTCGCTGCCTCCGGGAGCCTAGCACAAGACTGAGGGCAGAGGACACAGGCAAAATAACCACACAGACACACACTAGTGTGTAGATTCATATGTGTGTGTCATGCAGCTGTGGGGTAGAGAGAAGTGGGGACCTGCTATGTAGCAGGTGTTGGCCATTTCACGCCTGTCGGCCCCTCTTAGCCCTGTTTGTCTACACGCATTCACATTAGCCTCCACAGGTCTGCATCGCATCCCCATCTGGAGTCGTTCCACATCTATCTCTCGCTCTGTTTCGAACATCATCAGTTCTTTCATTTCACCACAGCCAATACTGCCTCTTTTTTTTTTTCTTTCAGGGCTCTTCTCACCATCTCTCTGCCTTCTACAAACCTCCTTCAATTTGACACTTGCTGGTTGCTTCAGTCACCTCTTAACTGCTGGCAAATTTAGCTTGCATCTTATCCTCCTCCTCTTCTTCTGCCAGTGAGTAAGAGAGGAGTGGGAAGGAGGGAGGAGGTGGACGGGCCGCATGAGAGCAAGACGAGATGGAGGAGGGCATTGATGGAGCAAGGAAACTGTGGGAAGTTCAGCACTAGTAGAGATCAGAGAAACCGGCAAGGAAAAGCAGAGAGGATGAGGGGGACAAAAGAGAAAGTGGGATGAAGAATGGGAGTAGAAATGTAGGATAAAAGACAGAGCGAGAAAGCAACGGATGGTGGAATGAGGAGAGAAGCAGCCAGGAGCTGAAGCAGCAAAGGGTGACTGATCCGCTCTGAGAGGCTTGGAGACAGACAGACACACACGCTATGCTGAGAGATAGTGGAGGCCAATAGCAGTGGAGATAGGATGAAGTGGCACAAGATTCCCATGGGAGTTTTAAATGCTGTCAGCATCCGCGCTCTCCCTTCATCCCTCATGCCTTTGCTCCTTCCCTCTCTTAGTGTGTGAGGACTGCATGCTGGCACTGATTTATCCCGGTGCACGTTCCCTTGCCTTTTAGTCTAAAAGCAGCAGCCTCCATCTTCCTCCCTTTGCTCCCTGGATCTTTGTATCCTCCTTGCTTGTTGCTTGTAATACACAGCAGGAGATGGTGACATCCTTTGTGGTACAGAAGGCAGTTACGCTACTATGAAGGGGTACAGAATGGCCCCAGAGGACCCGTGACGCATGCTGTGGCACCATAAGGAGCCAAGGGACTTGAAGTAAGACAAGGGAGGGGACCACATGAGAATAGTAGAGACTGAGCAAGCGGACAAGAAAAACAAAAAAAAAGAAAGAAAATGAGGGCATGAAGTAGCTGGGAAGCTCTTAAAATGTAACCACTAGATGAATGCACTTTTTCCCCATTAAGGTCAAGGTTTACCCCCTTTGTCAGCACAAAGTAACTTCCGGTAAAGTGCAAGCATACAGCAGAAGAATGGAGGGGAATGCATTTTGTATGAGCTGAAATGCAGGAGTGAACCCTGTTTAGGGGTGCAGCCAGAACTGTTGAGGGACAGATGGGAGAGGAAGGATGGACTGTTTTCCATCCTAACCGTTCTGGATGATTTAACTCCAAGGGTTGGTATGACAAATATTAAGTACCAGGAGCAGATACACACACCTGTATATACACATATCACGTATATGAACAAGTAAACACACACAGACACGTACACACACACACACACACACACACACAGACACAGTTCATCAGCACAAGTCTGGTCTCAGCTAAACGCAAGACAACACTGAAATCCACTTCATTTCAATGTCAACAGTGTTGCTGTGAGTCAAATGTATCACTTGCAGTGATTGCAGCCTTATCTGCAAGACAGAGACTCTAATGAACACTGCTCATTTGCTTTGCTTTAGTCTATTCTGTCATTACTAATGGCAATGTGTACAACTGAGATGCTACTTAGTTGCTTTTTTGTGATCGTGACTTTGGGTGGGGGGGTAAATGCTTTTCTCTGGTGTTGGAAAAATGGAAGAAAGGAGAAAACATCAGCGAGAAGAACAGTCTTGTCTGCTTTCACCATGCACAATGAGAATTTCCCTTAAAAACCTTGTGAAAAACCACTTTGTAAACGCCATGCGATGTCGGAAGCGGATAGACAGACCTTGGATATGGTGAAGGCAAAGACACTTTCATTATTCAGTGTAACTGAATGCATGCAAAGAGAAACAGAAAAAGTGACATGCACTTCTTTACAGGGCATAGGGAAAGAGAGACAGGAAGAGTTGAAGCAAAAGCACCCGAATGTCTGCACATACATTTAAACAAACCATATACAGAGCAGCTTTACCCACTAACCCTAAACTACACACCCCAGACAGTCCTCAGCACAGAGATAATGTGTTTTTGTGTGTGTGTGTTCATGGGACATGTGAGGTGGAACAAGGTGTATCCCTGGGAAAGACATGAGAGCACAGTACACCAGGAAATGTGTAGCATGTGTGATGAAAGTGCACTTGGTTCCAGTTCATCAGTTCAGAGGACATAAATGTTTTCATATACAAGCCAGGGGAAGGTTTAGATGATGAACGGGACCCAAGAGGGCCACAAATGTGTTTTTCATTTCACTTCTGAAATGTTGGCTGCTATACTGCCACGTTTACGGTGTACAATTTATCAGTGTTTTTAGGGGTAAAATACACTTCATTTCGGTTTTAACCTACTTAGAGCAGCATATGGGTGGATTTGTGATGACAGGAACAATTTTAATGCTAACTAAATCATATCATAAAGAAGTGCAAAGAAAAACATTGTTGATTTATACCCCCACATGTTGTGTTATAAGCAGGTTACAGCATGATTCTAAATGTTATCTGACCTACATCTAGAAGAGTGTTTGTTTGGGTGCATGCTATGTTTTTGTAGATTTTCCTGTTTTTCAGCTCACCTCTGACCATGACTGTGACCTGGTCCCTGCCGGTCCCGATGCGGTTCTTGACCTCGCAGACAAAAGTGGTGTTGACTGCCTCGTCCACCTTCAGTACCTTCAGCTCTTTCTCTGTGATCTGCACCGTGTCTGGCATCTCACCTGACATACTGCGGGGGGAATGAACAAATTGACATGAGAAAGAAGGAAAAGGAGCGCACCATTAAGACCAAAAAAAAAAAGAGAGAGAGAGAGAACAGGATGGTGGTGTTAGTTTGACTTTGTCCACAATGGCAGCACTGAGACAGCTGTGCATGTACAAAAATGTGCTGTATTGTGCAATATCATCAAATTCCACTAATCTTGATGGGCAGTGCAAAACCAATCAGTTACCCCCTTCCCCAAAAGGCAAGCCATTGTCACACATTGTAGGGAAATACGATGGGGACAGGAAAACATTCAAAACTGCTGGATCCAGGCCCAAAATCTCATCTCTCCCATTTTTAAGTTCCAGACTTTCGGTTTTGTTTTGTTTTGTTGTTTTTTTTTTTCAAATTTTGTCACAGTTATGTTAATAGCTGATAATACGGCAAAAAGGGAGAGAGGAAGTCATATTGTGTTTCTCATTATGAGAGGGTTAAATCTCGAGTCACAGAGTCCATTATGAGAAATTATACGGCTATCTCCATAATCTGAGCACAGGGCTGTAGTGGCAATAATAAAAGCGCTGATTACAGCTCTCTGGACCTGAGAATGAAGGGTAAAGACGGGGAAATGAGAGGAGAAGAGATAAGAGACAGAAAAGCAAAAGGCGTTAGGAAAAGAGAGAGAGAGCAAGAGATAAGAAAAAGAAAAAAGATGCTGGATGTGCTGATACTTACGTCTTCCACTGGACAGAGAGGGGGACGGGGTTGGCTGTAGCCTGGCAGGTGAGCATCACATTTGTGCGACCCATGTACCAATTATTGTCGTAACCTACTATTGTCACCTGGGGTTCGTCTGGGGGAAGGACAGATGAATGGCAGAAAGGAGGAGAGAAAATAGCAAATAAGTTCGATTAATCACCCCAATCATGTTAGACTGAACAGCAAAGAAACTCATTGAATAATATGTGGCGAGTGGTGTGTGTGTGTGTGTGTGTGTGTGGTGTCTTACACTGAACTGCCAGCTTTAGCGGGAAGCTATCTGGTTTGACCTGAGTCCTGTGTGCCACCACACAGCTGATGTCCTTCCCGTTGTCTGCTGCCGTGGGAACCATGAGGTACTCGCTGCTCACAGTAACCGTGTCATCAGCACCCGGCTTCGACACTGTTGTCGCGTTGCCATTGGCTGTGGTCACCCAAGAGATCTGGGCGGCAGGGCGTCCGTCCATAGACTCGCAGCGTGCCACGGCAACCGGCTGCTTCGACCGGCCTGCTACCACTGTCACTATGGAGGCTGAGTTCTGGGGCTTAGCTGATGGATGGATGGACAGATTGAGGGGACCGAGAGGAGAGAGAGAGAGAGAGAGAGAGAGGGAGAGACAGAGTGGCAGATAGAAGATTAAAGGATGTAGGAATAGATAAAATGGAAATAAGACAGCAGAGAGAAAAGATAATGTGCACCATTATTGATAAACAATTTGAGTCAACAGCATGACAAAAGCAAATCCAAAACCTCAATCTCCAATCATCCTCCGTCGCCCAACTCATCCCCCCTCTCTCCCCCTCCCTCCTCTCTCTCCTTCCTCTCCAGAGCCTGCATTGATAAACAATTAGGAGCACCAGTGCAAACACACCCAAACCCTAAATCTTCTTTCACTCCCTCTGTTTCTTTAATCTATCCTCCCTCCATCCCTATCAGATGCCATTGACAAACAATTTTCCTGACTGGTCTTGAGCATTTCCATACATATTCTAAATCACTACATCATCTCTGTCATCCCCCTCCCATCTCCTCTCTACCTCAGCTCTCAACCCTCCACAATTGCCCTCTCTGATACTAATGTGGGATCAGAGAGGAGCAGGCAGGACAGGAGCTGACAGCAGGCATGACAAGCAGCCAGATCAATATAGTGCCCGAGGGAGGCAGGGAGGCATGATGCGTTGGGTGGAGAACAGAGAGGAGCAGAGGCTTTGGTGCCGGGCCAAGGTTAGACCAATGGTTCCATTGCATTAACAAGAACACAATTGATCTGACAATACCACTTATAATAGCAATTAAGCCGAGCTGGACATGCTTTTAACCTGCATGCTACCTTTGGGGGAGGGAGAGAGCTGAAGAGAGGTAGGCAGAGAGTACTTTGCATTTATATACATAATAAGCGAGGTAAATATGCGCACTTTCACGACAGACAGCTGGGTTACAAATGGAAAAACCAACAGAGATGAGCTTCACACTCTGGCAGGGATTCAACAAATCTCTAAAAACTCTGCTAGACAGAAAAAACACCACCGGACACAGAGCAAAGTTTTTGGCAAGAGAAGCTAATTTTACTTGAAAAAAGTAATGTAAGACAGTTGGCCCTTTCTCCTCTTATGTATTTCTTTGGCTAGCAAATCTGTTTATGCTTTGAAAGTAATGTTATGAAAAGGTATCAGACTGAAGATATCTTTAGAATAGATTAGCTAGGGTTCTGTTGGGTTTGATTACTGTGTGTTTCTGTCGCAAAAAGGCCAATTCTATCTCTGAACTGCTGTACTTCTTCTATTGTAATAAAAAGAAGACATTTACAGGAACCATTTAACAATGCTGCAAGTCCTTGAAGGCAGAAACCTGTGATGAGTTTGAACTCAAGAGCCCAAATTGGTAAAAAACAATTCCAACAGCTTGGGTGTTACCCTTGACAGACAAAGCCATAAAACCACAACCCAGTGTGGTGGATGATATTTATGACCACAGAGCCAGCGTGCATCTCTAAGGCCTGTTTTCAGACTGTTTGTGGGGTTCACACTGGAGCTCAGACTGTAGATGTTTACTATCAACTGTTTTTTGTTTTTAAACTAGAATAAGATAGCTACATTTGCACATTGGTAAAATGATAGCTCATGACAAACTTGAAAGTGTAGTCTTACATTTTTTTTATTATTTGTTAATATTTTATATGTTAGTGGTTTGATTTTAATAAAGGTATAGTAGTGTTGTCTTGCATCTGAACATCTGCATCTTTGCTATCTTCACATCTGGGACCACTATGAAAATACAGTAGGTCTTAGTTGTTGTGTGAGATTTCAATAAAATTTGATGAATTAACCTCCTAATAAGCTCCTGACAGTTTGTAGTCAAATCTTGGAAAGAGTGCCTACTGTTTTGTTTTGTTTGTGGTGCAAAACCAAAGTCGGATGAGTCTACCACTTTGTACCCAGAGATAAAAGGTAGCACACACACACTCAGATCTTAACGACAAAGTTGACTAATCTCATCTTCAGCACTTTATGTTTGCTATGTAAACAAACAAGCTTCTGTTTCGCCCCGGTTGCTCTGTTGAAGGCCACTAGGTGGAAATGTTTGCATGTTTGTGGACGTTGCCAAAAGAAATCGTTAAAGTTGAGATTTGTCAGCCTTTTTTCTTAAGATCTCTGTGTGCTACGTTTGCTTTAGTATATGAAACCTCTAACATCCCTCTTATGATTTGCACTTTCCATGAGGTGTTTGATAATAGCTGCACATTGCTCTGTGAACTTCAAAAGAGAGCAGTGGCATTGTTCTGAACTTAAGCTTTAGTAATTATAAGCTGTAGTTCCCTGACACCCGTGCCTGCTCCTGATGATGGTTCAAAGTGAAACCAGAAGCTTTAAACCGAGTCGCTGCCTTTGTCCTTTGTTGGAGTCTTACGTGTTAAACATTAAGTGGTTGGCTGTGTGACAATTCAATCTGATACATCTCATAGTTGGCTTTAGATTAGGTGACTAAAGGTCATGAAGTACAATTTAAACTTCATGTTTTTTAAACCAATCACAGCCCCCCACACAATGTGTGGAATCATCCACATTTGCTTGTTCTCTAATAATTTTCTCAGGTTTATCCCTTTTAATTTTTTAATTTGTAATTTACATTAAGGAGACTTAGTGAGTGACCTACCCAGCATGACGAGGTATGTGATGCCTTGCTCATTGCCACTGGGGTAAGTAGCGTATTCGCAGATGTACTTCCCCTCGTCGCTCATCCTGACGTTGCTTATCTGGATGGAGGGGCTGTCCAGGTTTGGGGGACTGGGTGTGAAGCTGACTCTGCCCTTCACAGGTGAGTCAGGGAAGTTGGGCTCAAATTTGGGGTGAAACACAGCGATGTTGATCCTTTCTCCATCCTTTGACTCATAGATCCACGTGACCTGTTGAAGAGGCAGCACAGGGGTCAGTTTTTAAGATGCACAGAGTGGCTGAAAAAAACTCATCCGGCCTCATTTATCATGATATCGACAACACAGTGACAGCGGAGAGCATTTTAAGATATCTACATTTTGCTGTAAACTCCACGGGGCAGCGTACACAGCATCCCAATCAAAAAAAAGTGGAGCAGGTATGAATATGGATGTGGAGTTTTTTTCAGAAGCCGATGTCTTTCTCTCTTGCTCTCTTTCCGCTGCTCTTAGCGGAACCAAACAGAGTTGTGCACTTCTCACTTCATTGAGATGCAACTAAAAAGTGTTCTCATTACCATATTCAATCCCCTAAAGCAAATTGAAGCTTAGTATTGTTAGTTTGGAGTTATAAAACATTAAGCTGTAAGTGTGATAAAACCCTATTACTAGCCTAAGGAATACTTCCGTGGGCTATGATTTGTTAGTTAATGCTGTGGATAAACAAGAAACATGAATCTGTATTAACATAAAGTGATTATTTTAATCTCAATAAATTGCTTTTGTCCACCTGTGTGACTAACTTTCACACACCTGCAGAATCAGGTTAATTATCCTGGAGAAATATTAAATTTAACAGGAAAATAGCTGAAGGTTTAGTCAAATATTCAACTGTGAATTCGCTTAATGTCCAGTGTTTGTTCACTTAAATTGAGAAAGCAAATTGTGGAGCCGAGCAATTTCAACAAATTGCACTGTGTCAAGTCAGCACAATAAGCTGCAATTTTGGGATGAAACAGACAATTTTATTAGAATTTCATATCACAAACCCAGTTAAGAGTTGATGAGTGTGGCGGCATACAGAAGTAATCAAATCCTAACTGAAAAAAAAAAAACAAAAGCCACAAAATTGTGTTGTTACAGTGTGTATCTGACCATTGTAAGCTGAATCCCCGTGGCATCGGTGAAGGCACAGCGCAGGTTGACTGTCTGGCCGGGGTACGACGTCACCTCTGGCTCCACTTTCACCCGCTGACCCGACGCTCCTGGGAGAAACAGAGGGAGAAACATTAATGTCTGTCTTTTGCCTCCTTCCCAAACTAGGATAGGGGGGATGAGGAAAGGCAGCGGAGGGATCATGTTGGTACAAAGCCTCCTGATGATAAATGAGGACAGTGTGAAAGTGTCTGGTACAACAACAGAGGACAGCATTAGTGAACCCAGGCAAGTAGGCCAAGAGTCTGGTATCTCTCTATGAGTGTGCGTGCTTGGTCGTGGAGGCCAAAAAAAAAAAAAAAAAAAAAGTGGAAAAGAGGAAAGCCAGTCCTTTCTAGCTCATAGGTCATAAATCATCTGGATGGGTTATGCTTTTCTATAGCCTGCCATTTGCTGTGCCGACACATTCCTGTGTAGCAGCAAAAAGTCTAAATAAATATGCTTTTCTTGGTGTGTTGTGTCAGTGGGCGTGTGAGAAACTGTAAGAGCAAGGGAGCTTTAGAACTACAATCTGTCGGTATATATGTGTGTATGTGTGTGTGTGTGTGTGTGTGTGTAATCCAGATCTCTGTGAAAATGTAATTACTTGTATGAGTAAGCGCGCATTAGTGTATGTCAGCAAGATGGCACCTGTTTTAAGTAAGAGTGGATTACCTGCGGATACACAACTTCAAATGTCTGCAGCCAGGCCTACGTGTGCAAAAGCGTGTGTGCTCACAATGTGTTTACCAGTAAGCTACACACATACAACAGCACCAGTGAAACACAATTTCCCCTAAAGACAAACAATTACTCGCAGAACTAGTTCCACCAGTTTGTGCTGAGCCAAAGCTATTGTGTTGAAACTAATATGATCTTGAGGGCTGATGGAATACGCACACACACACACATTCACACACAAACATGAAACTCATAGGGTAGGAGACAAGAGGAAAGGGCAGCGCTGTCTTTCTCTTTTGACGAGCAATAAACACCACACCTTCTGCTCTCCGGGGAGATCTGAGATATCAATACAGGAGAAGAGAAGAGGGAGAAAGGAGCAACAGACTGAGTGGAAAAGTGGAGGAAAACAAGCCTTTCCTAGAATAACACCAGCTCTCCAAGGAACAGCCCAATTTACAACCACAAAACAACCCCCTTGTAGCCACAGAGGAACCTCTGGACAACCACTAAGCAGCCCGTGGGAGCAGGACTTCGGAGCCTTATTGGGCTTGAAAGGGGAACAGCTCCCTCTTTTTTTTTCCTCCAGCCTCGGACACACATACATGAGCAAATCTGCACAACATGACACACAAAAGCACATACACACATCCATACAAATATGTCTCATGACAGCTTTATTGTGGAGCACCTGGCCTGTGATCTATCAAATGTCAACAGCATTTAGTGAAGATCAAGCCACAGCTGAAATAGTCTGACTAACAACAGATTAGCTTTGGGAATGGGAGCTGTACTCTGATTACCAAACGATTTAGCAGAGCACGAGAAAGAGGGGATAAAGGGTTATTTAAAGCCTTGATTACTGGTCTTTATTGGGGTGTATATACCAATCAGCTTGGCATGTTTGAGGCAGTTAGACGATGTGGCACTGAAGATAAATTACTCCACCTCAGGTTTCGCTTGTGTGCTCATGTGCAAATCCACCCGCAAACACAGGCACGCATGCAAAGCTGTTGCGTCCACACATAATGTGGGGGCAGAGCCGAGCTGAACCTGGTGTCTGTCATTCAGAGGCAATAAGAGGAGAGCCGGCGCAGGTCAACTCAAGCCAGGGATGAGATGACAGACAGGCCGCCTTATGAGACTCCATCCAGCCCGAGGGAAATGAATATTACACACAAGACAAACAAAGTCTTGCATGCCCTCGTCCTCCATGATGGTCTCCAAACCCCAGCTCCGAAGACTCAGAGACCCTATGTCATTAGAACAGTAGACAGAGAAGGAAAGTCGTTGTGTGCATGCGTGTGCACATGGACGCAAAGGGCCTTTAAAAAATCCTGAGGCAAGGCGGCATGTGAAATAGTAATTGTCAGTATAAATATTTAGAGAGCATTGGTCATATTAAACAGAAGAGAGAGAGAGTGAGAGAGAGACGGTAGGCGGAGGGAGACAGGAACTAAGGGAATTAGAGAATAAAGACGGTTCAAGGGTAAGACTGAGAAGAAAAGAGGAGCGACAGGGAGGGAGTGAGACGGGGGGAGAGAGACGAGGGTTGGAGGGGAGGAGAGGGAGAACAGAAGCCTCGTGTCACCGCTGCTCTACTTTACAGTAGCTCTGCTGCCTGCAGGTGACATACAAGAAACGCCACCACACCAAACACACATGAACAAACGAACGCGTGCGCTCACAAGCTGCCCTCTTCAGCAACCACCAAGTAGTCAGATGTCACCACCATAACTACTGTCACCTATCATTTTGTCTTAAAACACCCACATGATGCACAGACACACACACACACACACATTATGCTGATGGTACTGCGACAGCTCTGCCATATTAACACAGTATTCTCTGATCCTCTGCCTGGTCACGCTGACATTTCCATATTTCCTACCATTCGTCTGTGAAGATGAAAATGTACCAGGAAGGAAGGAGGAGAAGAAGTGTGCAAGGAGGATGGAAGGATGAAAGGAGGAGACGAGGGACGACAGCCTGGGAATGCCAAAGTGATGGAGGATGAGAGCAGAGGAGGGGTGGGGAGGGGTTAGGGGTGTAAAGGAAAAGTGGGGATGAAAGTGTGTGAAGAGAAAACAGTGCCAGGAATAGAGAATGAAAGGGGGAGTGAAAAGAGAAAGTGCTGAGAAAAGAGGAGAGGAGAGGAGGAAGATCTTGAAAGGGGGGGAAAGGTGTGAGCTATAAACAAGGTTAATAGGAGACAGCTGAGGAACAAAAGCCAGAGACATTTAGAAGAGACAAATAAGAGGAGTGAGGGTGGAAGCAGGTGAAAAAAGAGAGATGAGAGAGATGCAATGGCAGAAACTAAAAATGGAGAGGAAGAGGGGGGTGACACAGGTAGAGAGAAACAGAGCGAGGAGAGCAGATGAAGGGAGGTGTGGAGCACTGAGAGGCAGGATAGACTCCACACATGACCTTGTGAGAAAACACAGAGGCTGTGAATAGAGAGATAGCAGAAAGAAAAACAGAGAAACAGAATGAATGAGCCAGAGAGAAGTGTGAGAGCTAGTCAAAAAAAAAAAAAAAAAAAAACTCCAAATCCGAATTTTCGCGGCCGCCCATTTGAGCCCGCCGGGGCGTATAAAACCAACATACGCGTAT
>JAPZDV010000025.1:8993148-9038374 GCA_029814665.1 Acanthurus lineatus
TATACACTCCACAAATTACTTTGTTATAAAACAAAGTGGCTGTGATTAGTGATATCGCCTAAACAAAAACATTGAAACTTAATCCATGCGCCAGCCCTAAGTTTGCGAGCGCCTAAAAAAAAAAAAAAAAAAAACTCCAAATCCTAATTTTCTCGGCAGCCCATTTGAGCCAGCCGTGGCTTATAAAACCAACATACGCTTATCAGCCTGTGTCCGCCTGCCTCGCTGGCTGACTGCGACGCCTAATGGCATTCATGTCCTCTGCCTGATCCCCGCTATGGTGGCGAAAAAGCACAACGTCAGGGGGACAGGGAGTGCAGGCCATCACCTAAAATATCTAATGGCCTTCAGAGCTCACTGACTCTCTGCCATTTCATCAAGCTAGTGGCTATGCACTGTCAGGTGGGCTAGAATGAAGCTTTCCCGTTCTCCGTGTTCCTGAAGATTGCTTCCGTGCACAAATTGTGTGTGCGAGAGTGTAAGACAGAGAAATGTGGGTGTGTTTTCCTTTGGCCTCTCTAGCTGCCGTCTCAATAAGCATTCTGGGCTTTCATTATTCTTCCAGGTCTGTTTGAATTTCTCCATTTCCATTATTCTCCCGTTGTTGTTGTTGTTATTATTGTTGTGCCCACCCTCTCCTCTCCTGAAGAATAATAGCTTTGATACAAGCAGTATGAAGTGCCGGGTGGAACGTCACTATTCTGTCCTGATGGAATCTGTCTCTGACTTCTCTTCACTCGAACACAATCTTTCTCCTACAGGGGAATTAGAAAGATTCCCAGCTTCCCACCTTTCAAACCGCCTTGACGTGGTTAGGTTTGGTCCCGAGTATGGCACTTGTGAGATAATGAAATGAGTTTTTTTCTGATACTGAGAGACCCATTTTGATCAGACTTCACAATACAAAAGACGTCTGTGCAGTTTGTAACCGCCTCTGCATGCTTGGTGGATTAATGTTTGCTTGCTTATGGCCAAAGTAATGTAAATATCAAATCATGAGTAGACCGCTTGCGTTAACACACAGCTCAAATGCACTTTCGGTTGATGCACAGATATGAATCATGAATGATATTTGACCACCATGCTCAATAAATAATAAATAAATCTGTTATCTGTTCCCTTGAAACTGTTTAGTTGGTGTACCTTGGACTGTAAACATCAAAAAACACTGTACTCATATAAACTGCATGTTAAGTGGCAGGGCTATTACATATTCACAGTTGTGTTAAACAGCAACAAGAAGAAAGCGCAGATTGAATTAATCCTTTAACTCCTGCCAAACGGCAACCTGAGCGTTGAAAAATGGTTAAGAATGATCTATCGGATCATGTTACTTTTTCATTGTTCAAGCGTCTGGGTTTTATTCTCAGTACAACTGTGTCTTCGTGTTTGTACACTGGCCTTGGATACAAGTGGTTTCTAAATGAAAGCTCTGCCAAATACCAGCTTTGTGAGGCTGCCGAAGTGCAATTTTGTTTTTCTGTTTTTTTTTTTTGTTTTTTTTTGAGACATTGGCACAGAGAAGCCGATTCAATTCCACGATTATTACTGGGGATGCAATTTTGTACAGTTCAGCTTGTAAGTACTGGGACAGTGACATATTTTTCTATAGTTTTGGCTCTGTACTCCAGCAAATGGACTTGAAATGAAACAATAACTAAGATTAAAGTGCCGACTTTCAGCTTTAAGGGTGTTTAAGAGTGTTTTCTTTGATACTGTTCACCTCCTGTGTGGGAGTTATTTGGTGCACAGGCCAAGTTTCAAGTAGTGAATATCAATGTCTAAATGTTTCATAACCCTTTTATCCATCATTAGAAGAATCAGCTTGTGGCAAAAGTTACATCTCATGCCTGGATACTGAAATATTGCAGTTTTTGTGACTGATGCACCTTTAAGAGCACTGTTAGCTCTTTTGTGCAGCTTTGATAACTCATAAGCAGAGTCAGTCAACTGTGCATTAAAGCTGACACAAGCTATCTGGCACTCTAGTTAAAACAGCCTTCCTGTGTAGCTGCCCTGACTTCTGTGTGGTGTTGCCGTTATTGTGTCCAAAACGAAACGGCGACACTGCTGTGGCTGTGTGTCATGTCCAACCTGCTGCTGGTGTGTACTAATAGCCGTTATCAGCTGGAGTCTGGAGCAGCACCAACCTCAACCTGCTGTCTGCTGCTGCAACCCGACACCTGCAGCACTGGATCCTCTGACCTTCACACACACACATATACACACACACACACATACAAGCACACAAACAGCCACACAAACCCTCCGATGATTGTGCATACACTGTGCATGCACACACACACACACATTTAGATGTGGATGCTTTGGTATGCAGGAAGCAGAGTGGGAACGCAGCTTAGCTTTGACAGGCAAGGCAGCTTGACAAGCTAAGAATAAAACTAGGAAATGAAGACTTGAGATGTGTCTCGTCTTCTCATTGACCTTTCCTCTGGGCTCTCTATAAGGGCCCGATCGATTGCACATGGGAAAGCTACATTTAGAAGTAGCTACTGCTCATTTGGACTTCTCCAATGACATCTTATTATAATCCATTCATGCGGTAAGCTTTACTAGTGGGAGTAATGGAGTCAAAAGCATCCTGGTTTGATGAAGAAGGACATTTCAAAGACTCCATGACCATCGCGTGAGATCTGCAGTCAAAGTTCATCGTGGATGTTCAATTATCTTAGAAAAACAACAGAAAACTTGTTGTAAAAGGGATTTAGTGTTACAGTGAGGTTGCATGCAGGAGGCAGGAGGTAAAAATCAACTCTCCTGATGCAACAGGAGCAGAGGAAAAAAGGTGCAAGAAGAAGGGAGTGCTACATTTCACTTTGTTCACAGTGACATGATGAAATATTTGATAACTGACGCTGTGGAAGGAGAAGGGGAGCCAGTCACACAGGAAGAAATGAGGAAGGGAGGCAGAAACGCATGAAACTTTACAGAAGGGGAGCGAAGGAGAAATCAGGGTTTGGAGGGAGGGACACTGGGAGACATGAACACGCTTCAAAGTGCCAAGGAGAAATGAACAGCTGGAGGAGAAATCTGCACCGGGAGGTGTGTGTGTATCTGTGTGTGTGTCTGTGTACACATGCATAGACTGATGCATATTCCTATTTAGTTGCCTGTTTATAACAAACAAGCCCTAGGACTTGAGTGAATTTCATTTGCAAAAATAAGCATTTGCCAATTCAATTAAGTGTATCATCTTAATGAAAAAAGACCCAGCAGGGAAGTTTAAAAACCCCTTCGAAAGTACAGTATCATTCTCTCAAAACTGTGAAGCTTGAAAAGCCAAAACTTTCTGCATCCAAAGTTGGGCCATGACCTTCGTCTTGCTGTGAGGCTAAATCTGTACGGTATGCATGAGTTTGAGAGAGGAAACTGGTAAAGTGGTGGAATTCACAATGGGACCTCCCTGCCATTTAACTGCAGGGGCCCTGACATGAAATTACATACACAATAGCCCGTGCATACAACACTCTGCGGACCTCTCTCACTCCCTCATCCTCCATACTCCATTCTCATCTTACATTCTCACTTATGTACATACCACAAACAGAATATTTCAGGTTTAGCGAGCTGCAGCAGTCGAACAGGTCTGAAATGGGAATCGTGTTTCATTTTGAGTGAAACTGGAAAAACAGGAGTGATCCATCAAACATACATTGTGGTTTTTTCTTTTGTTTCACACCTCGCAACAGGAAGGAACTTACGACCAACAACATACATAACACGCTTAATCATTTAGCATCTGCCAAGCTAAGGGAAAAACATGCATGAGAGATAAAAATGATTTGCAAAGGCGTCAAAACAGTGTGTGGTTGTGGTAAGATAAAAAAATAACATATTTCCACACGTACAAGTGCTAGGTAGAGCATAACCATGCTTAGACAGGCAGTCACAGAAACACACCCATAGGAGAAGAGAGGCACTCTCCTCCACTGGGTGAATAATTTATCCCTGGGTAAGAACGAAAGCAGTGTGCTCTCCTCCTCCTCCTCTCATCTCTTCATTATTGATAAACACCAACATCTACACTGTACCTGACCCAGGAGAGGGAGGAGGGGGAGGAGAGCGAACGAGAGAAGCATTGAGATGGACAAAGAGAAAAGACCACGATAAAGAAAAACTCTGAGACACGAAGAAATGCGGCGACTGTGTTAAGAAAAGTAGAGGTTAATAAAACTGAACGCACCAAAAAAGAAAATGACCAAGGCCGTGCAAGACACGAGCGCAGCTTTATGGCAACTCGTGGTTTCATTTGGCGCTGGGTCAACTTAGGGTCAGTAAAAACTCGTTTATAACATGCAGTTTACTGTGGACAGAAAGGACATAGCTCTCCTGAGCCAAACAAATAACTGCTGCTTCTATACTGCCTTGCTACTGCTGTTGCTCCAACCCACTGAATAAGTGACTGAATAACTTACTGGCTGGATGGCTGACAGACACCCACTCCCCTGCGGCTCCGAGCTCTGCTTTGTCTGCTCGGGCCCTGCACATCATTCTACCTCCACCACTCTCTCCTTCTCTTTGCATCGCTCACTTTCTTTTTTTTTTCCCCCTCTGTGCCATAGCCCTGTCCTGTCTTTTCATTTTGGAATAAATCCTTTTCATCCCTCTGGCTCATTCTCCTCTTCCTTGACTACTTTTTTTTTTTTTTTAAGAGTCTGCTAGTTCTTTTTCTGTCTGACTTCTTCATCCAAGCCCTGTGTGCCATTGCTCCTCATGGTAATTGTACTGGGCATGTTATTTTAGCCCTGCATGTAATTTTGGGTTTTACTGCGGGGTGACCATAGTGACAGATCTGCAGTCAGTGTGTGCAAGCACAAAATGTAAATCTGAAGCTTTAGAAAACATTCTTCAAACAGGTCTGGGGTCAGCGTCTGGGAAATATCTTGATCTATTCTCCTATTATGTATTCTGAAGCCTTGCACCTCTTTATCATTGCACTAAGCTTGCCAAGAAATTCTTCGGACATCAATCTGTGAATGACTTTGGAAGTGTGTGTATGTGTGTGTGCGTGCTTGAGTTTGAGTGTATGCGCAACCAGAGTTTGGCAGCATCTCACTTCGGAAATAGCCATGAATTAAAGGATCAGGCAGAAGTCAGAAGTGCACAGCTGGAGCAAAGTGCCAGGTACTTCCACAAATGTCAAAGGCTGGAAGTTTATGTGTATGAGTGTGTGTCTATCTCTCTATCCATCATTTTCTGCATACATCCGTCCCTCGGTGTGTCAGTTGTTAACATAATGCGATTATGCGTCCTATTTTCGCCTCCCTAACAACACTTGGATGTGAGAGCCTGCCGAGGTGTCAGAGAGGATATTTCAGGCTGGGTGTGATCCTTTCCTGAATTAAAAAATGAGCCGCCTGTTAACGTGAGAGGAATTCCATGACAACCCCGCCCCCAGACCCAAACACAGCTGTGTTTCCAGGCTTTTTCGTCGTCGACGTTCACCTTTACTTCACCTTGGGGGCCTGAGGGGAGGGAGCGGGGGGCTTCATTTCCCAGCTGCTCTTCCCACAGTGTCAGGGCTGCCACTCAGCTCCCCTCCTGACAAGCACATTGGTCAACAAGGCTGTCAAAACGCGCGGCTCGTTCATAGCTAAGGAGGCGAGAGACCAATCTAATTTACCCCGCACATTAAAGGTCTAAAATGCCGTCTCTACAGCAGTCAATCTGTCGAGAGGATCACACAGCATGTTGCCAAATCAATGCAGGCCATATGGAAGAAAGAAGGTCAGGCACCACAACAAACAAACAAGGAGGTGCGTACCAATATTATGATAAAATGATGACTGTGTCCATCACAACACTCAGCAACAACCAGCTGGATAGAATTACTGACAGTCTGTGTAGGAGCACAGAGAAAAAAAAAAAAAGTCTGCAGGGAAGGATTTGAGAGGACAGGCAAGGTATGTTCCAAAACGTGACACCCACGGGTTCAAAAAAAAAAAGTGTATCTTCTCTTACAAAACTCTTGCAAAACAAATTATGATATGATTCATTTTACCAGAACACTAAAGCATATTTGCTCAAGTGTCAAAAATAGAGACCATCCTCCTGCATTTCCACTCTATGCAACAGCTTTTAATTAAACTTTTATTTACATAAGGACAAATTAGAGCTACAAGGAGGCGGGAAGAATGCAGGAACTAGTAAACATCAGTAACAATAAGCAGGTAAGATGGGGGGAAAAAACAGAACAGAGAGAGATGAGTGGAGAACAATAGATAACCGGAGCAATTAAAAGACAAGAGAAACATGTTTTGAACAGCTGTAATGTTTGAGTCATAGTTTCCTTCCCGTAAGTCTGCAGTTAGCTATGAGGGCGGAGGTGAATGACCAATTGTCCTCACGCCTCAATAGGAGGCCTGTAATGTGAAACTCTGCACTTTAACACACACCTCCTATCAGTTCTCCCATGGAGAAGGAGGGGGAAGATGATACGGAGGGAGGAGGGGATGAAACAGGGGTATAAAAGGAAAAGAGAAAAAGGCTTTAGACTGTAGTTTCTACAAGGAACAATGGAACAAAGTCATAAACAGCAAAGCAGGGACTGAAGAGGCGGAGCTTTCCTTTATACTTCGATGTTAAGATCAACTTTGATTATTATCTGAAGGACAGTCAAAATGATGACTCGCCTTGGAAACATGGTTTATTGTTTTGATGTTGACGGATTGATGGATGAATGAACAACTAATAGATAGACATGCAGCTCAAGGAGACAGATCAAAGATGAGGAGGCGAGTAACATAAGAATTCCTCTCGTTCTTCTGTTGAGCGACACAGATGGAAAAGGTGTGGCTCGCTGCATGGCCTCAGTCAAGGTCAACAGTAAAAAAAAAAATGAGTCATCCCTCAGGAATCAAACAGCCCAACACAAAATTACTTTCTGTTATCCTTAAAAGGCACTGTGCATGACAACTCAAATGATACACTCAATCTGAGATATCCATAAAAAGTAATCAGGCAAAATAAAAGTTAAGAGCTTTACAATGAATGAGTAAATCAAAAAAATAACTGCCTTTATTACCATTAAATAGCCAGAGGAGCTGAATATTCTGAGCAGCAAGTTAAGCATAACAATACCCTGATGACAGCAGCAAAAACTGTCTCCGTATGTGCATCACTTTTCTTATAATTCACAGGTCACAAAGGAATCCAAGTCCTTGTTTAATTCCAATAAACTTCAAAGTGGTGTGAACAATACTCAGGCCATTTATGTCCTTTAGCGATAAGCTGTGAAAGCTGCAGATAAAGGAGAAGGTCAACAGACTCAATAAAAGATTGCTAAAAGGGACGAGCTGCAGTGACTCATTTTCACGGAAGACAGTCTTTGCTGGCAACATATAACCATTACTGTGTTTACATTCCACCTTAATTGATTGATTGAACATTTTTTCTGAGCTAATTTGCTGATAAATTGAATATTCTCACGCTGTGTGGTTTTATGCTCTTTGAATCTAAAATAACGTCTTTGACTCTAGATTGAAAGTAGCAGGGGCTGAAACAATTAGCTGATTAATTGCTTTGTCAATCTGTGGAAAAACAATCGCTTATTTAATCAAATCTAAAAAATGATCAAATCTACTGATTATTAAGGTTGTTTACTAAGCACATACACCACATATTTACTGGCTTTTGGCTCTCAAATGAAAGGATTTTGAACATTATTCTTTTTTAAATTTTAACTAAGCACTGGAAATTTTTGTGTTTTGGACTTTCAGCCTGACCAAAAAAGCAATTTTTAGATGTCAGCTTTCAACTGCCGGTAAATAAAATATCAAGACTTTGATCAATAATGACAAATGGTTGATCTCACCTCTAAAAATTACAAGAGCAAAAGCCATCACAGTGTTATGTGTGCTAAAAGTGAGGCAGTAATGCAGTACTAACCAAAAAATGATAAGATCACAGCTTCTGCAGGTGTCAGTGTTCATGTCTAAAAGCAAAGGAGGTCAACCAATGAAGACTGTCAGTCAAAAAAATAAATAGAATACATCTATTAAACAATGAGGTTAATTAACGAGGCTAATTAAAATCAAAACCTAATCAAAAACCAATTTATCTATTTAAAGATATGTGTGTGTGTGTTAAGAGCAAGAGGATAAAAAAATGTCTGTGATCAGCATCTTTTCTCAATGATAATACTGAGGATTAACAGGTGGGCAACACTGGCACCTTTACTCATCTGACAGGCTAACGGGAGCGGACTGAGTTTCCCCGCAGAAACAGCAGGAACTGAGGTTTCAGCATATAATGGCTCAGCAGTCACCATGATAATACAAATGATCTGACGTTCAGAAGACTGAAGTCACTTCCAAGACATTATAAGGGGGAGTATAACGCACACACGCAGACATACAGACACACACACGAGTCAGATAACACAAGCTGCTGGAGCCGTCCCTTGTCAGCCTGTCATTACATTGGGTTGGAGCCGCCTTTGTTTACCATCTACCCCCTTAAGGCAGAGTGACAGATAAAGGATTGAAAAGTGAGGATAGATAGATGGGGGTACGAACAGACAGAGATGGCCCTGCCATGCTCCAGTGGCCGGCTTCAAGGACAGACGGGCCCTTCAATATCACAGCCTCGATGTAATTAGACAGTGCTCTGTCACGCACCGAAGAATTGCTCCTATTTGTGTCATATTAAACGCAGCATGGATATCCCCTACTGTGCTTTGCCATTGAGACCTAATGCAAAAGGGGAGCAAGGAGGGATTTGTACAAATTTAATTACATTCATAATTCGCCCATCTTCAGCTGTAATCTCTCAGGGTTAAGTTGAGTAAATCCACTTCTCAGCTAGCCACCCACGCCCTGTGTTGCCACAGTAGGCACGCTGTAATGTTAGGTTTTTTTCAGGGGGAATTTCATTGACAGGCTGAAACTCTCTAAGTGAAAGTAAACATAGTTCTTGGTATGCAGTTGTGAAATATTAACAGCTGTACTCTTTCCACTAAAGTGCTGCATGCTTTGGTTTGAAGCACTGCAGCTCACGTGTGCTTGTGTGTTTGTTTGTGTGTGTGTGTGTGTGTGTGTGTGTGTGTGTCAGTGTGTGTGTAGCTGTCTGCTGGTGTATGATACTGTGTCTCTGAGGCCACCTGCAGAGTCTCCAAAAGGCAGGAAAAATCTGCCGCTGTGTGCATCTCTGTGTGTCTGTTTTTCCAGTCTGTGAGTCTGCCTGTGTGTGTTTGGTGCACCTCACAGCCAAATCACGGCACAGGCAGGCAGCCTCTTTCGACAGAGAGGAAGAGGAGTGAAGCAGATCAAACACAAGCCAACTAATCACAGACGCTGGCTAATTAGCGCAGTCCTCAAAGGGGAACCAGGAATGAGTGATGATTCCCCCTTATGAATTTCCCAATGATGCTGTGCCGTATGCCACCACGAAGACTCACCGGGCCCACAGAGGAGAGACTGGAGAGGGTAAAGTGCAAGGGGAGCCATCGGTGATCTGGCCCTGTTGTAATCTTATCATCCAGAGCACAGGAGCAAAGTGGCGGTCGATTTCTCTTATCAGAGTTTCAGTCATGTGACAGAACACACACACGCATTAACACCCATCGCTCTCACAACCTGACAAACACGACAAAGTTTTATCTCTACATCCTCAAATTAGACTGCGTGTAACGTTTCCCATTAGGGGATCTCTGAAACGATTAAACCCTGAGTGTGGTGATATTCCAGCCTCCGGAGCGGAGCACAGGTTGATATTCCTGTGCATGGGCTCTGAGTGCTGATTAGCAGGCGGATCTGCCACGCTGATCCCAGATTTCCACAAGATCAGAGGCCGAGCTGTGAGCACGGCAGCGGCAGCCAATTACAGATGTGACACGCGCACATACACTCACACATGCGCCCTGCCACACACACACACACATACACACATACACATACACACGCCTGTCCAGAAACAGATTTCTCCAGGCTGAAGTCATCAAAGTGACGTGAATCCCCCCCCCCTCCTCCTTCCGCCCTCCTCCGCCAGCTCTTCTCCCTCATCTCTTCTCATCTCAGACAAGAGGGCACCTGTCAGAGGATGCTCAGTTCACCAGCCAGCCAATCCTCGCAGAGACGGAGACAGAGAGAGAACAAATGAACGCAGAGAGGGCCAATAATGATTCTAATAAGTCTATCCAAAGAAGCGTCAGCTACTGATGGCAGTTAGCCTAAATAAAAAACCCACTTTATCATTCTTCAAGTGTCCAAGTCTTGTTTCTGTGTCTATACATCAAGCTAAACATAGATATTCTAATTCTAGCTGTGGGCCTGGCTTTGTGTCGCTAGGCGGATAAACGACAACACAAACACACACTCACATCGACAAACACAGTCATTCACGTTTCTCCCATTTTTCACCAGATTTAGGGTGGAACAATACCCTGCCTCTGCCCTCCGCAATACTGCCATCAACTGCCAGCATTTGTTTCACACGATTACATTGTGACAGTTGGTATTCATGTGGCAGACAAACACACAGACAGTCCAGACTTATTGTTATACAAAAATCCTAATATGCTTTGAACGTTAACAGCTGCATCAGGGAGGCTGGAAAGTGAAACAAATTGATGAGGCTGGTCAGAAGAGACAAAACAGATCTGAGAATCAAATATAACATAAAACTCGCCAATTTACAGTTGAGCAATGGCGTGGCAGAAGGAAAAAAAAAAAAAGACATGTGGATAAATGAGAACATAAGAGACGTCGGAGGGGAGGCAGGGAGAGATATGGAGGGGTGGGGTGATGCTGCAGAGTAGAGCAACAGCTGCTGAGCATCACATCTGCTCCAAGTGGAGTCATCAGCAAACAGACAGACTGGAACCGACCCACTGAGGCAAGCCCCGGGGAGAGCGAGGGATGGACAGAGGAAGAGAGGAACGGAGGAGAGGAGGGGGTGAGGCGAGGCGAGGCGAAGATCAGATGAGAGAGAAACAATTAAAAAAGACTGAAGGGAAACTGCACAAAAGCAGCGAGAGCCTCTGCAACCTGTTACTCTCTTTCTTTGAGCGGAGTTGATGGAGTAGGGTGGGGCACGTTGATAGATGGGAAGAGGAAGGAAAGAGGAAACTCAAATCACTTGTTGTCCTTTTCTCTCTCCCCAGTAACCCACTCCCCTCCTCATCTCTTCTCTGACATCCTTCCTCCATCTCTCTCCCCCTGTCTCCCCCTCTCTCCCCTTCTCTCTCTCTCACACACTCTCACTCTCGCCTTCTTTCTCTTCAGTGAGACTGACAGAACAAGAGAAGCCTGTGAGAGTAAAGATGAAAGGCCTGTGAGGGAGGTGTGTGTGTGGGGGTGTGTGGGGGTGTGTGTATATGTGTTGAGGGTGTGTGTGAGATGAATGAATGACCCCTCTTATCCCTCATCCCTCACTGGAGCCATCCTGGCAAAACACAATGGCAAAAAAAATATACCTACACATACATACATACACGCAACATTACAGGGGCCAGAGGTCACAGTACAGCTTGCATGATTGGCGTGCACATGCGCTTCACGTGTTTATTCTCACTCACACCATGTTCCTGCAGCAGAAAATGAGACACATCAAACATCACTTTAACAAGGCTGCCTCTGCATGAATATCATCTTACGCTTTGCTTCATGTCCTGCAGCGTGCACCTTGGGCCTGTGGAGAAGCACCCTGAGGAGAGGTATGGACCCTGAGAAGTACACATTGTTCATTCATGATAGCAACCACTGGCAGCGAGGGCAACCCCGCAGCAGAATAAGCGATGTCATTTGGCAGCAAATGAAGGGGAAAGAGCAAAGCAGTTTATGCTTGCGTCTCTCCGAGGTCTCACAGCTAGCTCTGACGCTAAGTTAGCCTGGGCGCGGGACAAAGCTCAGTTTGTGCTCAAGTCTCTGCGTGGTGGAATAAACATAGCCGCTGCTTCACAGTTTCTTTTAGCTCATCGACTCCTTTCCTTTTATCTCTCACTCCTCCGTTGTCACCCCCACTGCCTGAAAGAACAATCTACTGGCGCAGCATGCCCTTCCAAAATATTTACTCACTCAGTATTGGCTGAATACAAAGGCCATTCTCTTCCCCTCTCTGATGTCTAACCTTCAAACAAACCACGAGCCCACATGCACTTGCTGACCGCACCCGCTCTGGATTGCACTTTTTCTCTCTCTACATCATGCATGCTTGCACACTCTTGTTTACTGAGTAGGGTTTTCCTCCCTTCCTAAACCTTCCATCTGCTTCATGTCTTTGATTGATCTCAAAGTTGGTGAAGAAAAAACAAGTGTAGCAGCAACAGTATTCAGTCACGCCACCTTGCCTGCGGCAGAAAGTGCGTATCTTCTGCACACACCCCTCTGATTCAATACCTCTGACACTGTTTTAACACCTTTTCCTGTGCGGCTTGTGCCCTTCTTTTCTCTGTTCCCCCTTCTATCCTATCTCAGTCTGTCACCTTACATTCTCCCCCCGGTGCTCCTTAATCTTTTTCTCATTGCATCTGCTAACCAATTTTCAAAGCAGCTTTTCTAACTACTCCAACATTTTCTGTTTTTAGCAAGCAAAACCCAAATATAAGTTCATTAACAATCAAGTGCAGAAATCAGTTGCTCTGGCTTTTCCTGGCTCCTCCTTCATTAGCATATGTTTGAAAACCAAGTCTAAATGAAATGATCAGAGCTGATGATGAACTACAAACAAAGAGCCAGAATTATTCCCATGATGTGTCGACATGTCACGCTTGTTTTTAATGTGTTGCACTTATAATTTTTTTAACTAGGCCCTCAAAATAGATGCAAATGAATGGAGAGTTGGGGAAAAAAAAGCCTGGGCGCCCAGAGTAATGACACGTCCCCAGGGTGCCTACTGTTTTCGGGTGATTGTTCAAGAACTCCTACGGGGATGCGCATGCTAATAAGTAATAATGTTCTATCAAAGTGAAATGTTGCACTGAGTCTTTTGTCTTGTAACTCTGCAGTATCTCTGACTGCTTTCCAGCCTTCCCATCCTCCTCTGACAGTGGATGTGGTTCCATGGGCTGCACCTGTGTCTCATTACTGCCACTGATGGTTCAGTAACAGGCTTCTCTCTCCTCTCGCCATTGTGCTCTCACTTTTTTCCCTCCCTTTAGCTACTGCCAACATACATTTCCCTCTAAAAGCGTGGCCTGCACTCACCTCTTCCCCTTGCTCAATCCACTGTATGCCATTCACATGATCTCTGCAGCTCTATTTCTCCTGACACTTCTGCCATTACAGACTCAGCACAAGTGTGGTTTGGGGTTTGATCTAATGATTTTGTGCTAGACTGGTCCATGCTTCCAATTTGTCAGGAAGTCCTCCAAGCAGCCTGTCATTTGAACAGGAACACTCCACTGTTTAGCAATTGTACCCCTGTAAATAATAGATACCCCTTTCATCTGCATCAATGTAACTGCTGTACTTTGATTGCAGAAACTATTAGATTCGGCCAGTGACTTGTAGTTATTTACACTGCCATTTAAGGCTGTACAGAATGTCATTTTTTGACATTCAAAGGTTCTATTAAGGTTTTTTAAACAAAGCTTTGAATGTCTTACATTGTATTTTATGACGTCATCACTCTCTCCCACCTCCACCACTTAAACTCACCCCAGGCTGACCGCTCGATAATTTGAAGGATGAAATGATGATAAATCCTCTTTAATCCCAAAAGTACAAAAGACAAACCCTGAGCTCTCCTTCTGCCGGTAAACGGCTTCGGTTCAGGGTAGAAATTCTGTGTGGCTCCAGATGTTTATTACTCCAGAATCTTCAGCCTGACTCTCTCAAAAATGCAATCATCATCAGCAGCTGTCTGCTAAAGTTTGTCCCTCTGCTCCACTCTACAAACCCACACAACTTTAAAAGCCTTGAGACACACCCAATCACCTATGCAATCAAACAGTGATTTAGAATTTGAATGTCCATGCTTTGAAAGGAGCTTCAAACTACTTGTTACATTTATTGCATAGCATACATATTGTCAAAAAATAGTAAGAAATATTGTAACTACCTAGAGCCCAAGTGATGTCTTAAAATTGCTTGTTGCGAACCATTCAATCCAAAACCTGAATACATTCTCTTTATTATCTCTTAAGAGACAGAAAAGCAGCAAAATATTCCAACTGAGATACTGGAACTTGGAAATGTTTGGCATTTTTGCTTGAAACCAATGGAATATTTCAGCTCTAGATATTTCTGTCACATACCGTATTTACTGATATTGAAGAGTTATTATAAAGCTGAGTGCATCACTGGTCTTGTTACTTTCCCAACAGACAATAAAACAGACTGCAAAAAATGTGTGATGCCATTGCTTTGCTTAGGATTATCAAAGCATCAAGTGTTTACTGGCTCGAGTATAGATAACCAGGTGTGAAGAAAATGCTGAAGCAAAGTTATATAGCAATTATTTTCACTTCTGCTTACAATTTATCACCTCAGCCAGAGCACTGCTGTTAATTCAAGCTGTATGTTCTGCAACATGTCAGGCTACAGATTCACTGTGCTGACCTGTACTTGGCTTTATGATATATGACACAGTTGGCAGCTGCTCTGCTGGACTCCAGCTCTGCTGTCTTCACCCGTATTATAAACTCATGTACAATAATGCTGTACTGCTACCGGGAAGAGTTATTGAATAAAAAGTTTTCTTCTTGTAGTGTGTTAAAGATGTTTGGATTTTGTTCTCTGTCTGTTAAACACTGTCTAACGGGCTACGTTTTTTAATTAACATTTTCCTGAATGACATGAATTTTTTAAAAAACAATTCTTAAAATAGAAAGTCTCCACAAAAGCATTTAAATCAGTGAATAATACATGTGGAAACAATAACTTATTTAATGTGTATTTTGCTGGAATCAACTCAAATTGTCACATTTAAACTGACTTTGGTTACATACATATCTGCCCTTATAACTGAATTATGTATTAAATATGAAATCAGACTGGCCTAACCATGATATCATAGCCTATATCTGATTCTTTTAAGCCAATTAACCCTCATGTCAGCATTTAATGACCAAGCAAAAAGTCAAGTGCATTCATTATACTCGACAAATGAATGCAATGGAGATTATATGAGTCTTAAAACCTACTACTGGGGGGAAAAAGAGACAGTCGAGCATTAGCCCTGATGGCTTCAGAGATAACTTGTTTCAGGCTGCGATGGCTTTCCAAGACGAGCAGAGGGGAGTGAGTGGCTGTAAGCATTAGAAGATCATGGACAGGCTCCCTCCTACGCCATGCATATTAATTCTTCTAATGCAGCTAAGCTCAGCTTGTCACACGTTGACACTGCATAATTATGTCATCTACAAGGGACGAGCTTTTTAAAGGGCACACGTGCTGTGCAGCAGAGTATGTCCGTCGATAGAGACTTTCTATGTTCTAAAATGTCAATACATGTGTAAAGAATGGCTTACTTTTGGCTCATTAGAACCTTTAAGGCTATGTTATGGAAATAATGTCAGATCTATGGCTACCAAAAGGACACCAGCGCTGAGAGGATTGAGCTATCTCGTGAATGTCTTAATATAGCCACCGAGTCTTGAAAAGAAGGACATTTTAACAATAACGAACAAGCCAATTTTTTAAGTAGTATACTGACTGACAGGAGCGTCCATCAAACGCCCAGATCCCCTCACCCGTGGCCTCTTACCATCCATCAATCCATCCTGTCAGCTCTACCTCCATCCCTCTCTATGTAAATAAACAGCAGGAATAAGAGGGGAGGAGCAAGGAGCAGGAGGGGGGTAGGGAAAATCAAAGTAGGACACTCAAACCTGAGACAAACAGGCCCAGCCAAGTTCGAAGGGGAAACAGAAAGAGTGATGGGGGGCTTAAAATGAGGAAAAGGCTGAGAGAGAGAGAGAGGCAGGAAACAAACCCACAATGGACTGAGGTGATGACTGGAGACACAGGAGAAAGAGAGTCATCTGGAAGGAATGAGGAGGGGAGATAAATTCGAGGAGAGGAAGGGGACTGACTGGCACAGGGATGACAGCCAAATGAGCGGACATACAAGAGGGAGTCATGTAGAAGAATGAAGGAGGGGGGATGGAGGAGGGCGCCATGGAGGAAAAAAAACATCCATGGAGCGCATCAATAATCTAAGCCAGATAAAGCAATTCCATGTCAAAAGTTAAAAACAAAATGGGAACTTAGATAGCGGATGAAAAAAAGAGGGAGATGGGGAGAAAAACAAATGAAGAGGGGAAAGTTGTAAGGTGGAGCCTGAGGGACTTCTATTTTAAAAACCAGAACAATTGAGAACATTTTTGTTAGTTTACACAAGCAGAGGAGGAACTACATCCTCTCCCTCATCTCACCCCCTTCTCCATCTTCCCGAGGCTGTGTCTATTTAAATGTGTGTTTAAACGGCGAGTGCTACTGCTCTAATCACGGCTGGCATCGCAGCACAGTCCCTCTCTACCTTCCCCTCCACCCACCCTCCCCACCCCCCCGGCATGCAGCCTCTTCTATCGCTCAGACCCTGCTGCACACTCCACACACACACACACACATTCACGCATGCACCCGGCATGACTGTGCCGTGCTAGAGATAAATTCATGAATCACTGGTGCACGAATCAGCCGCGAGGTTGTTGCAAGAGGAGGAAAGTGGGAAGAGAGGAAAAGGACAGAAGTGAGCGGGTAAAGTGTTTCCTTTAAAAGCTTTTAGAAAAGAACGAGAGTTCAGGAGATGGCTCCCAGCTACCTGAGGGAGCGAGCGCACACCCAGAGGGCCTCGGGGACAAGTACTAGTCAGCAGAGAAAAAAAACTGTCTCTTTTTCTCTCTCCTGCTCGTCCTGCTCTTTCCCTCTCCTCTCTTTTCTCATTCCCTCCCTCCCAGCTCTTCCTAAAGAGGCCAAAATAGAAAGCCAAAACAGCAAGGAGCCAAGAAACGAGCAAGCGTGATACATGCGAATCGCATAAGAACTGGCAAATATCTGACTTTCTGCATACAAAATACCCTTTGAGGAGTGAATCAAAGCAACGCGTACCAAGAAAACCCATTAAAAAAAGGCACCATAGCGGTCCTTCCACACAACAAAAAAAGACCCTCCATCAGCCTCCATTTCAACAGAAACTACCCAATCATCTCTTGTTACGAAGCCACTTTCCCTCCAGGGCAACCACTCAAAGGCAGGTCTGTTCACTGATACAGGTGTGGTGCAGAGGGAGGAAAGGGAAGGCGGGGGGAGGACAATAGATGGCCTTTTCAGTGGTCTCCCCTAGCTCACCTGGATTAGGGGGTAGAGTCTGAGAGGGGGGGAGAAGAAGGAGGAGGGTCTCTAAGCTCGAGCTCAGAACAATAGTGCCTCTGTTTTCTGTTACACCAAGTGCATCATTCTGTCTAGCAGCAGCCAGCTGACTGCCTGGACTAAAACAACATCTCAGGCTGCTGCTGTTGAATGCCGAATTGTTCTCGTGCAAATAAAAAAAGTAATAGAAAAAACTGAATTGCGACAAAACTAACAAAGTCTTAAATTCCAAAAACAAGATGTGTCCACTATTTGCAAAACGTGGAGTGAACGTACTCGCAAATACTCTGCAAATGCTTTTGTGGGCACAAGTGCAAGAAACAAAGCTGTGCTCTTTTTCAGGAGTACAACAAATATTTATTTGAATCGTTAATTAATCTGCGAATTGTTTTGTCAGAAAATTAATAAAGAGGCTTCGGCCCGCAGCCCACCATGACATCTTCAAATTGCTTGCTTCGCCTAATCAGTCAAAAACAAAAAAATATTCATTTTTACAGAAAAAGACTGAAAAACTGCATTTAAAAAAAGTGCTACCAGAAATGTTTAATATATTTTGTTTTACAAGTGCAAACAATTGGTTGCTTAGCAAAATAGTTTCCTACTTCTTTTTAAATCTTATTTGTTTTGCATTTACATGGGTCAGATAAGCAAATGTCGATTAACACTGACATTGTGTATATCTTAATTTATATTCAGGACATAGGTCTCTGTGACACAGTTACAAGAAAAAAATGAACGAAAGTGTCAAACAGCTCATTTTTTTCTGTAGTATTAAATTGTATTACGTTTTACACTGGGAATTAACTCCTCGAATGTAAGACTCTTTCAACTTCAGGTTGAGATTCTTGTTAGATGAGTCAAGCTCCATTACTGGCCTAGTAGCTGCCTGCGGGGGAGATGAGTGTGTGACAGCATCTAGCAGCAGGGGAGTGGACATTGTCAACCTGATCCCAGCGCTGCACGACAGGTTAGCTCTGCTGAAATGAAATAAAATCCTGCATCTGTTTCCATTTCCCCCGCCTTACATCTCATGCTTAGCTCACTCGCGTACACGACTTTGCTCCGCCACTTCCCCCCTTCCTGTCCTCTGTACAGTAATCAAGTGATTCAACCATCAAATCAGCCTAACATCACTGGGAATGGTGTGCAGGAGTCCGCAACGTATGCACTGTTTGTGCTCTGCGCGTGTGTGTGCGGTTGCATGTGAGGAGGTGGTGTTCGAGTGTCGTTCCACAGCCTGGGCAAGGGAGACACAGGGAGAGGAGGGTGAGACAATCGTGGGTGGGGTGAGGTGGGGTGAAACACTGTAAAAGTGTCACAGCAACTTAACCTTCAAAAGATGCCCACCAGGGTGGAGTGGGAGGAGGTGTTCTTGGCCATTAGAAGAGAAAGAGGGAAAGGAAGAGGAAGAGGAGTGTGTGTGAGGGAGAGAGAGAGAGAGAGAAGGAGAGAGGGAATGATTGATGTGAAGAAGAAAAAAGAAACAGAAGACCTTGTTAGAGGAGGAAGGAAGGTACAGATGCCTGCAATACAAATGTCTGTAGCGAGGGCGGGGCTGTTAAGGAGGAATGAGAGGGAAAAAGAAGAGCGAGAGACAGGGAGCAAATGAGAGGAGGACAGCAAAAGTAGCAGAGACATTCAGGATAAGCTTTAAGAGAAACTCTCGGGCTGACATAGGTGGAAGAGCCAATTGGGGAATTGGACAGTGGGGCAGGGAGTAGAAGACAGCTGCAGAAGAGAAGAAGAGAGGGAGAGAGATTAAGGGGAAGGAGAAAGTAAGAGGATAGAGGAAAGTAACAGACATTCCAATTACAGAAGCAGAAACGAGGGATTGATGACTAAAAATGGGAAGAAGGAGAACAAAGAATGGACGAGAGGGGGAAAAGAGACAGTAAGACAGCAGTTTACTGAGCAGATGGATCAATTATGCAGACCAAATTACAGAGAGAAGGAAGTTGGAGCATCAGGAGAGGACGTAAACAAAGACAGACAGCGAGGACGGCAAGAGAACAAATCAAGATGGAGGAGTGGAGGTAGAGACACAAATGTGACGCGAGGAGAGCGATGCAGAGGGGGGCGAGTGGCCGATTTGAGAGCAGGCAATCAGCTGAGATCAACAAGACAAATCGTTTCAATGAAGGAGTACCTGCTCTCCCTGAGGAGCCACACCAAACAAACCCCGGCACACCCTGTTGACAAAACACAGGCCGGCTAACCGAATAAACCTGCTGCCTCTATTTGACCTTAATGTGCTGTTTGCTTCAGGGGAGGATTTGAATGCTCCTGCCATTTCAGGGCTCTGGGGAGCAATGACGACTTGCTGCTTGTTTGTCAATGCAGCATGGAGGCATATTTTTAAACCAACAAGTGAAACAATGGATGGCGCTGATACAAAGATAAAGTGATGTGATTGCAACAACACTGTGAAACACAAGAAAACTCCACAATTTTTCATGAAAAATACACCTGTGGTGCATTATTTTGGCTATGGCATATTTAGTTTTCTTATCTAGTATTTCTGAGATGATATCTGTATAAGAAAAAAAATATTTCCTTTACACTGCAGTGTGTAATTGTACACTGTTCCTCAGATTACTCTGCTGGGATCAGGAGGAAAGCTGACTGCATTGGAAACAGCTCGTGTGTAGAAGGTTTTTCGGGAGCGTGACTTTATATCCAGCTCCCAAAGACCTGACAAGACCCTGTCATACTGAATTCAATTTCCTGCTGTAGCCAGCCTGTCCACTGCCTCAGATAAGTGTGAATTTGACATGACCTTGTCAAAGTCGGATGTCTGTATGTGTGTGTTTTAATAGCGAAAACAAAGGTGTGCAGATATGTAACAAAACAAGCAAATCTGCCACAATGTTGCAGGTAAAACATGGTGATAAAAAGAGGCTGAAACACATGAAGTGATAGAGAAAAGGTTGTAAAGGTAAAAATCAGCTCATCGTTTTGCAAACTGAAGGCAGAGATAATACAGGGAGGGATTAGCGGAGGAGGAGGGGAGAGAGAGATGTTTCATGGTGCTGTCACGCCGACAGAGCGAGCCCTAAATGTTTTCAATATCACATAAGGGCACTGCATCATCAACCATTCAATACCGAATCAATAACGCAAACCACCTTCCACCTCGCAAACTACATTTAGACACATTAAGGTGACTGCTAATGAGGTGCCATATGCATATGTGTGTGTGTGGGGACACGCTGAGGACACAGTCAAGGGCCTCGGTGCTGAGCTGCACAGAGATCTGCTGAATGTACAAGGTGGGGGATTTCTGAAATGAAAGAATGTGACAAAGACAGAAGAAAGAGGAGAAAAATGACAAGGAGAGGCTACAGGTCATGTATCAATAATAAAAAAAGAGAAAGGTTACTGCAGGCACATCTTTTAAATATACGTTTCAAGCTTTAAGAGAAGGAGAAGAAAAGGGGAGGGAGGTGCGACTAAATTACAAATGAGCTGATCATTCTTGGCCTTCCTGGTTCACTCCCTCACACAGTTTTAAAAAAAAAAAAAATCCTCCTTCAACCTCTCTGCCAAGATGCTGTGGTGTGGAATTTGAAAATGTCGAGATTCTCAACCCCCACTGGCTGCTCCTCCTTCGCTGCTCTTCCTCCGTGATTTTTACCACAGCGAGGTCACAGAGACAACATCACCCCAAGTCTAGTTAATTATGGGGATTTTATTTTAAAAAGGAGTCTGGCTGCCTTTCAGAAGATCTTCAATTGAAACTACCGCTCATTCTCCACATTGGTTGAGCCGGAATGGCTCTGACCTGTAGCTCCCTAAATTCCATCTGGGATTTCTTAGATACGGAAATGTAGATTTGGCAGAATATGTCTTCCTAATAGTGTGGAAATGTGTGTGTGTCTGTGTGTGTGTGTGTGTGAGAGAGAGAGAGAGAGAGAGAGACTGAAAAATAAAGTAAGCTGCATGCCTTTTAGCATTTTTATGAAAGATAAGTTGCTGGCATACTACTTTTGCAAATAGAACAGTCTTAAAACTCCCCATTATCGAGAACCGTGGGTGGTTAGAGTACATTATGGAATGGACTCTTGCAGTGAACCCATATCAGTGTTTTAGCTAGTGCACACAGATTTCATGCAGACAGCAGTTTAACCTCACACCTCTGCCAAGAACATCATTGACCCATGCACAGTTGTGTTTTTGGAGACCCCACAGCTGCCTCTATTATGTTAATGACACTTGGCTTTCCTTTTAAGATAAGGATTTATGCTCATTTTCCTTTGGATCAGATGGGACTGACTCCAGCAGTCTGGCAACCCGGGGAGCCAAATACAAACATCTCTGTGGGAGACTCTCAATACGACCTCAGCACGGGCCGCCAACCAGCCTGCATTAACATGTAGGTGGTGGCCAAATGAGGGGACTTCTGACATGGTGATGGAGCCACCACAGCGCTCCTGGTTTGATTCTTATGTTGCAGGAAAGCCCCTATCATTACTAACAAGTTGGAGGAAAAGAGCCCTTAAAGAGAGTCAGTTAAATGAGCAGGGAGTGACAAAAAAGGAAGTTCCCCGGATCCGATGCTTGTGGAAGATAACAGGGTTGCTGATGAGAACAGCGCACTACTTCCTGTGGGAAACAGTTAATGCATACGTGCACAGTCACCCTGCGACGTGACGGTTCTTCCCTATCATAGAATGTCATCTGACTTAAAGCACAGCCTCGGGTTACTGCCCTTATTCATCACCAGCTGTATGAGTGTGTGTGTGAGTGTATGTGAGTGCGAGTGTGAGTGTGGGTGCTCAATTATGTTTGCGGTCAGATACCGCAGCCTAAAATGTAACAAGATGCAGTGACTCGTGCTCATCGACCTCCCTCTCTTCAGATCCATTCATCCTGTCTAATAGCATTTGCCAGGTCAACAATAAACCTGATGGATCCCTTGTGTTTCTGGTCACTGAAAATGAAAAGTCTACAGAGCAAAGAAATTTCACTTTAACAAATTTATCAAAGTATCCCTGTATCTAAAACCATGTAACACCTTAAGGAATCCACATCAAGTATCAAATATCTGTATTAAATTGGCACCGAATACTGAAACATTATTCAGATGCTTAACAAACGATGCAGCTATCGGTATTTATGTTCCCAAAAATATGAAAATATTTGACATGTGATAACCGGCATTTTCAAATTCCTAACCAGCCCTTAATGATGACAAATCTGCCAGCAGCCTCAAAGTTTTAACTGTAGGAAGGAAGATGATTGCAGGTCTTATCACTTGTTATGTCTGCAAAAAAGGAAATGATGCAAAAACTGTTGAATCCTTTCATCAAGTTTCTTTTTTTAAACGAATCATAGAGAGTAGTATCAATAAATTAACTGATAGCCATCAGAATTGATAAGCAGTATCAGTATTGAAAAATCCTGACATTACCCATCCCTATTAATCAATATACCTTCCTTATAAAAGCTTCCATATAAAAATGAAAAGTGCCCGCTGCTGAAGTGTTTATAATACATCTATTAAAAAGCTTTCCACCCGCTGCTAGTTTATTGTTGGATAAAAGGTACTTCATTTCCAGGCATCCATTAAATATTGCCGCTAAGCTGAAATCACTTTTTGTCCAATAGCGTACCAGGTGAAATAATAAGTTATAATAGAAAGCTGTCTAAATCATTAGGCTCATTTGGTGAAATGCCAAATATCTGCTTCAGTCTTTCTACAACTTAGTTATTTAAAATTAATGGGCCCACATTTGCCACACGGTGTCCATTTAGACACACACACACACTCGCTTGGTATCTCTCTTACGTCTACATTAAGCTGTAAATTCAAGCACACGTTTGTGTCTGAATTAACGGACTCTTAATGGTGGTTGTAAGGAGGAGGGGGGAGGTTATTGATGTGTCTTTTAAAACAGGAAGGACCCACAGTAAGTGTGTGTTCGTACTGGTGCCTGCTACGACCAAATTGAGACTCTCTAACACACATATAGACGCGCACACCTGACCTTTTCAAAATCCCTCTGACATTTACAGGGCCGGTGCGAAGGGGCGAGGACAGCTCATTTACATAATGATGGGACCTAACTGCAACAGCCATTAACACAAAAACCAAACCAAGACCGAAGCCCCTCGCTCCGCTGGGACTAATGAGATACTTAGGACTTGCTTTTTCCTCCTTTTATTAGCCAGGGAGAAAAATATTAAACACCAGTCATGATCCATCAGCTACATTTCTCTTAATAGACAGAGTGTAATGCTCTTTTCTCTGTTCTAATGATGAATGGTCTCGAGCTTGGCACACTGCTCACGCTGAATTTCTCCATGTGGAGGGAGAAAGTTAGAGCTCATGGTTGAGCTATTGCACGAGTGGGACTGCCAAAAGAAACACCACTTCATGAGAGTTACTGATTGTCTAAGAGTGTGTGAGTGTGTGAGTGTGTGTGTGTGTGTATTGCGAAAGCAGGTTGTACTTGTGTGTTTTTGTGAGAGGGCAGGGTGCTGTGAAATTCGGGGAAATATCCAGAATTTTTATGAGTCATTACAACTTCAGCTGGTTTGCGTAAACATGATAATAAACCCCAAAACTTCAGAGAAGCGAATGCAGCTCTAGTTGACAAGAAATCCAACAGCCACTGTGACAGACTGTTGTTAGGTCACGTGTGGTTTATTTTCCTGTCTGTCTGCATGTTGTTCCCGTCATAAACAGCATGGCCTTCGGTCCGAATAGAGGCTGTGAGGCGGGGGAGGGAGGCCATTCGTATAAAGCAATGACTACCGTCACTCAAACAAAAGCACTGGCCAGGAAAGAATGAAAGAATGAAAGATAGCTGAAAACAGAGACGAGAACAAGGCCACTGTATGTCCTCAACGGCAGTGGTGGGGGAGGGACCGAGGGATGGCGGGAGAGAGGAAAGGTTTCAAGTGGCGGGTGGGGAGAGAGGGGAGGGGGGGCATGGCCTGTCTTAATCAGTCGCTGCCCGTTTATTTTTCCAGCCTGTTCTGAAAAAAAAAAAAACTCAGCTAGAAACCTGCACTCTGCAGCGGGCGGCTGAAAAGCCACCTGTTTCCTCGAAACTGAGGAGAGCCGTCAAGAGTAGCTTTGCATCTGAATTAGCTTTGCTGGAGGCTTTCAGGTATACAGAGACAAACATTGGTTTATTTGTGAGGAGTGAGAGAGGGAGGGAAGCAGCCTCCCCCTCCTCCTCTCCCTCCCTCTGACCCTGCATGCCCACCAGTTTCTCAGGCAGCCAGCCAGCCAGCCAGCCACCCCCTGCATGCACGCAGCTTACTCAGCCATAAAGACAATGCTGCCATAGCCTCATAGCCCCCCCCTCAACCAAAACTCCCCCTCACATAAGCCCACCCCTCTTCCAATAAAAACATCTCCATGGTAATGGGCCAAGCCTTTCTGACCCACATCCATGTTCCCTTACAACCTTGACTGGGGGGTTGGGGGTGGTATTATAGTGTAATTTTAAAGCTTATATCAGACCCCCACTTGCAAGCTTATATTAAGTTTTTTGTATATTTATATGTGTGTGTGTGTGTGTGTGTGTGTGTGTGTGTTTGTGTGTGTGTGTGTAAATACCGAGGCCTACTTTAATTAAAAACTCATCACACACAGTTTTGAATTCTTACATTACAGCTGAGTCTTGATAAACAGGAAACCACGCAACGGCTCAAAATCACGTCTCTCACCATAAGATACGAGATAGGAGGCCGAGGAAGTGGTTGCTGCCACAGCTTGAAATAAAATAGGAAAACAAGAAGCAGCAGCAAAGTCGTCAAGCGAAAAGTTTGCAGCTTGAGTTGCAGAGCTTTAAAAGGAGGTCAGAGGTTGACACTGGAAAAAAAATGACTTAAATGAAAGAAAACTAAAAAGCAACATTTTTTTTTCTTGTACTGGTTAAGCCTTTACTCATAAATATGTAAAACCTTTTGTTTGGTTTCTCCCCACTTTTCTCTCTCCCCTAAGAGCACTTCATGTTCTGCAAAATGAAATTGGACAAAAAAGGTCCCCTGCATGAATAAGTCAATAGAGTGAGTGCGCTCAAGAGTCGTGATTAAAACAACACCACTACCACGACTACATTACTGTACGCAGCTGAAAATGTATACTGTAGCTGAGCCAGATCTAGTCCTACATTCTTGCCCCAATTACGGCACAAAACAAATTGCTGGCCTCGCAAGGAAGCAGAGAAAATGTTGAACTGGTTTCATGCCACACGCATTCATATGTTAATAGGTTAACTGCATGCCAGGAATGTTTTCTCTCATTTCTGGGCCTACGCAGTGTGGCAGCGGTACCTGTAGGCTAAATAAGCCGAAGCTGACTTGAAAACACCTGAATAATTAACCTGTATAGGTTGCCAGGGAGAAAAGGGTCGTATGTTGACTTGTTTAAAGTAATGAGAGGGTTTCTTGAATCGAAACCGCGAAAAGTTTTCACTATTAAACACAGCATCGGTTAAACGGTTTGCCAAAAATGAAAATATTTAAGGCTCAGTTGTTGTTCCCCTAAGTTTCATTCTCACTGTACGTTAACTGCTTTTTTCCGAGCCCATTTTTCTCAATTGATGTGTAACTAATAGAAGATGAAGTGTGGACAGAGGGATGAAAATAACCAGGGAGACGCCGAGGAGAAGAGGGGTGGCTTTAGGGGAAAGAGTACCAAGGACAAGCTGGCACGGTGACTATGTTTTAAACAGAAGAGGACACTCCTGTAGAGGCCGGAAGCCACCTGAGGAGGAAAAACACCTTGCTCTACAGAGCCACACCTTAAAAACTAAACATGGCGTTGCGGACCGAAACTCGGGTCAAAGACCGATACAGATGATTCATGGCCATCATAAAGAAAAGAATGAGGAAGAGGAACCGTGAATTAGTTTTTGTTATCAGTTGGTATCACATCTTAAAAACAGTTTAATACTTTAAGCTGAAAAGCCTCGCCACTACAGCGAGTAGAGAAATCACCTGCCGGATTTTCTGCTCCTGTCAGCGCCCTGACAGGTGTCAGGTTTCAATTTATCTACCTCTTAAATTATTAATTATGAGAAATGGAAGGTAGTGTGATACTAACAATGAGCTGGACACTGTTAAGTTTTTTATAAGTGATCACGTCTTACCGTGTTGAAGAAGTATCGACGCGATCAAGCAGAGCAGTCCGATCATTTTTGAGCAGTCGTGCCAATTTCGGGCGTCATGTCTCGCCATGGTTGGTTACGGTCCTCTTTATGAACCCAGTCGAGCGGTCTCTCCGAAATAAATATTAAATCCAAAAAACACTTTCAGATGCGGATCAGTTTCTGTGTAAAATCTCACTCACTCAAGGCAAAAAACAAACTTGTGTGGCTACAGGACAAGACCAGGGGTCCGACAGAGATTCTTGCTTGGGTCCCTTCCTGCGCCTTTAAGACAGAGTCTGATTAAAATGAATGGAAATCCTTGTGAATTCGTCCTGGCGGCGCACAGGTGAATATTTCCCCCAGCTGACGCTCTAGATGAAACGATGTGCTGCTGCGCGCTCCCTCCAACTAGTTCCTCAGAGCGCGCGCTGTCCGACTGTGTGTGACTTCGGTGATGTCATCAGGCTGAGAGGCGTCACAGCCCAAAAAACCAATTAAGACCCGCGATGGCAGGAGAGGGACTCTGGGAGCAACTTGTTGAAATCGCCCAGAGCTGTTTTGTTTTTTTTTCTTGGAAAACACACTCGCGCACCTTGACGGCTTCTAAAGTGCGCATCAGGTTTTTTACTTTGAAAAACACAAACGATCAAAAAGGGTGAGTTCAATCCAGGAATATTCGGCTCTAACAGTTGGGAAGTGTCAGGCCTGTTTATTCACATTTGCAGCCCTCGTTTTGAGTGCATAAAATCAGAGTACCAGCAAGGAATTTAATTATTATCTACAGAAAAAGCGACACTGAAACCAGAAAACAACTTAAAGTTGCAACACAGTCATTCCAAGTCAGGCAGTTTTGATGAAGTGGTTAAGTACGTGGAAGTAGATGATTCTTACGCCCTCTGCTGTTTGTCTCGGCACACACAATTGAGATTAGCTCATATAAACTCCAGCACAGCAGATGCCAGAATCAATAAACATTCATTAATGAACGGCAAAATACAAATCCAGTGGCAGTCAGCAAAATCAAATCAAGAGGAAACAGCTTCTCATGTATCTATTTGCAGACTCCAGCAGACTCTGTGTTGATGAGATTTTTTTTTCCTTCCACAGAATAACTTGCAATTCATTTTGCCCTATTTTCCTCTGGAGCAGGGAGCATGCTAGCATAGCGAAGGCATTATCTGGTTTAGGTCTAATCCCTATACCCAAGTGTTTTACAGCCAATGTAATTACATCTTCATAAGTCCCACAGTTTATAGCGTGCTGCTCAGTTCCTCCTGTTCTGTTCCATTTCCAAGTTCCTCTCCAGTGTCACCCTCTTATTTTCAGACAATCCGAGGTGTAAATTATCAGGAAGTGGATAATGATCAGGGGTCAAATGATGTTCTGCACACCAGCAAAACAAATGAACAGTTGAATGAAATATGTTCTTCTCTCTGAGATTTGTGTCTTCACAGAGACAGGCTGGTTTCTTTCCACTCCTTGCCCACTGTAAATCCAGAGACTGCGAAAGCATTAAACAAAGCAGCTGTTGTTTTTTGATGCCAATGGTTTTTTGCGTTGCCATGCTTTAATGTGCAGCTGTCTTTAAGCCCTATGGCTGATAGTTTAAGCACCAACATAGTCGGAAAAAAAGAGTGCAGAGACCAAACATAAGTCCTCTGCTACCACTGAATTGTATGAATTCATGGAATAGAATAAGGAGCTTTAAAGAAAGTGGCCACCAAATGGGGGATTTCATTTCTTTTCCTTCCCATACTCATGCATTTTTCATACCCATACCAAATCGACCTTCACACCTTCCACTTTTCCAGCTACCACCCACTTCACTTATACAGTCCCTCTCCTCGTTTTTTTTTTTTCAAGCATCTCACACCCCTCACACCTTCCCTTCGTTTACACTATACACGTCTCTCCTCTCCTTCCTCCTCACTCTCCCGATATCTTCCCGTGTCATTTGATTTTCTTTGTCCACTCGTCCTCTACTCCTTGCTGCTATTCATCCCGTCCTCCATCCCCGTGCTCTCCGGGGGTCTGTGGCGGTGATAATGAAGCGCGTAGTTAACAGATATTAGCTCATTGGCAGTGGATTCATTAGACAGAGCCAAGGCTTATGGTGATTATTTACCCATAGAGGAGGGGCCACAGGATCAGTACCACGCTCTGTGTCAGCAGCCACGGGCTTCTTTGAAGTCACACTGTCTCTTTTTCCCCTCACAACACTCTCTCACACTTCTCCTCTCCCAGGGTTTTCTCATTCGGTCTGAGCACCTCTCCCTCACCATTTCTCCCGCTTCTCTACTGTGTTTTTTTTTTTCCTCCTTCCCTGTCATTAGACACCCACAATACATATCTGCTTTCTCTCCCTCTCTCTCTCTTTTTCTCTATCTCTCTTCACCGCCCCCATTCACCCAATGGTAATTATGGAAAAATCTGTAATAGTGCTCAGAGGAGCTGATAATACCTTTAGCTTAATTAAAGACATTTATGGGATGTAAAGACATGTAGCCTAGGGGTTGCTGTGCACCCACACTAACCCAAACTCTTTATTTCCTGCTTTTTCATCTCTCTCAATCCTTCACTTTCTGCTATTCTTATCATTCTCACTGTTTCACACACACATCGTGATACAAACGAGTACATGCATATTCTTTTTGTCAAACCGAATGTTAGGGTCAATCGTTTTGTTACTAATTGCCTAAAAGTTTTGCTCTTAAGTGCTGTAAAGCGTTGTAGGCATACATTAAGGCTCCTGTGGGGGTTATGGTAATACCAGTATTATGTAGTTTATCAGCCTCAGACACACACATGTGTCGGTAATAATGACAGTCTTTTCCTGTTGATTATCCCAGCGCTGGTCTTGCCACATCCTGTTGGGCTGAGACATGCACAGCAAACTTGTTAACTTGTCAGTCAAGGACACAGTAATACTGCAGAAAAGTGAACAATACTCTGTGTTCTGGAGCGTATTTAGAAAGGTCACAGTGTTGGAGCGACAGCTGGTGCAGTGAGAGTGTGTTTTTTCTCCCTTTTCTGTTAATGTGTGATGGAGTCTGGTGTTCTCACTTTTATTCTTGTTTCCTCTTTTGCAGTATGTTCTGCACACACTGGCATTACAGGTATGAAACAGTTTATGTGGTTTTAAGGAATATATCTTTACTGCAACTGATCTGGCCGTTAAGCAGGTCTACATTTCCCAGCTAATGTTGCTTTTTATGGTGCAAACATGGATGAACTGTTTCCTCTAAGGCAAATGATGAGTCATGTATAGAGTCCTCCTCATCCCAGGTGGTCAGTTCAAGAATTTTAACTATGTTGCTTCAGGTTAAGGAGAATGACAGCTCTTTGTCTTCTCCGGTGTCATCTGGTATAATTTATTGGCTTTATTTAAATTTTATAGTATACAATCAAAGAAGTATCGGGTGTTGTAATTTTCCCTCCTGTTCATACTATCAGCCAAGTTATCTCCCTGTCAGACAAATTTGCAATATTTATTCCATGTAAAATGCATTTTAGATGCATTAGAAACTTAAATGATTCATTTGTAGTCTGTGTAAGATCAATAATGTGGTCATTTTCCACATTTAAAGTCTTTTTAGTATGAAATTCTCTCTTTTTGTTACTATCAATCAACTGCAGCTCACTAAAAAAACACTGCAGGGAGACAGAAACAGTGAATCTGGCACTAAAAAGAGTGTAACTTCAGAGGATACCCATTAGATCTTACCGACTCAGACAACCGAAGTCTCATGTTCGCTTCTGCAAAACTCCTGAAGTAATTTTAACACAGAAATAGGCATATGGATTGTGTTCCTTGCACGTCGTTGAAATTGCTCTACGAATGGATCTCTTTGTTGCAATTATGTAAAAAAGTAACAATTGCAATAACTCTTTCAGTATAAGACAGAACAAAAAAAAACTCATATCAGTACTGGAGTATAATTACATAGTTTCAAGGCATTCCTTAAGACTCACTAGAATAATTTTACCTGTCATTAATGATTATGTATTTGTCCTCTCTCCCTAAGGCTGGGATGATGTTGTGGTGACCAGACAGGGCATGCCCACCACCTTGATCTGTAATGATACAACAGTGAAGGGTGCAGTAAAAGTTAACTGGATGGTAAAGCCACTTGGTGCAGATGAGAAACTGGTTCTCACAGCCAGCAAAAGCCAAGTGTTCTCTGGTGCCGCTATGAAGGCATCCATGCGATTGACTGACCCTAACTTCGAAGACACAGGGGTTTTTTCTCTGTTCCTTCTTCCCCAAATGGAAGACAGCGGTCTATACTCATGCTTAATACAGCAACAAGAGAGAAGAAGGGAGAAGCATATTCTCCTGGCTATTCTTACAGGTATGAACATCAACAGGTTATTTGTGGAATTCCTCTAACAGTTAAAAATACAAAGTGATCAAAGTCGTGCATTTAAGTGTAGGTTGTGGTACTTTAACCTGATATAACATTATACTATTTAATCCATCACATAAATCTGACAGCTATAGTGACTAGTTATTCAGGTGATAAATATTTTACATTCAAATCACATTATAACATTATTAGCTCATAAGTTGATACATTTTTAAAGATTAGAGTTGAAAAAATTACTTGATGAAATAAAATCACTGGATCAGCATAATTACTGAGTCATCCTTAAAGTATTTTCCTGACAAAGGGAATATTAGTTTGTTGCTTTTCTTTACTTTAAACAAATTTTCATTGGGTTTTGGACTACTTGTTCAAAAAAACAAACAAAACATTAACTTTTGGTTAAGAAAAATGTAGCAAGCTTTTCTCAAGCAATTTTCTGATATTTTGCACTTTCGACTAACTAGATCACTAACAACTGATTAATCAAGAAAATAACGGTTATATGTCATTATATGGTGACATTATTTGATAACTGGTAACAATCCAATTATAAATATTTCAATATTGCACTCTTTTTATAGGAGGCATTGTTCAAGGCTGGAAGGCTGCTTTAGCTTTTGATTCTTTAACATTTTGCTGATTATACTTCTCTGATTTTATAGGTTCAATTTGAAATGCCGAACTAACTCTAATGAATTGTAGTAACAGTGAGTCATTGCAACTTTAAGGCCATGCTCCACCCCTGATCTCATGTGTCTAACCCTCATCTCCAGTCACTGTTGCCCCTGCTGCGCCCATTTGGCGGTACAGCACCTTACGTCTGATTGCCAATGTTAAACCTGACATTGCCATCAACAAGATCGCCTGGGTATCACCTGGTGGTGTTTCAATGAAGAGTGAGAAGAGACCAAACACAGGCACAGTGGCAAAACTGCCTCGGGTTCAGACCAGTGACGCCGGCGCCTACATCTGTATGGTTTGGCCGTGGGGTAACAGCAGCAGCACCTTTTTTGCCTTCAGTGTGGACGTGGTTGTGGATGGTGAGTCTGAATTGAGAGACAAGCAAAAGAATTACAGAAGAGAAAACATTTGTTTTTGCTTCTGTTGATGTTTTTGAGTGGGCATCAGTGCCAGAAAGTACAGCAACGACATTATTTATTTAAGCATCCTGTAGCTACAGTTCATCAAAGTATTTTCTTTTACAGATCAGTTTCAAAAGTCTACTGTAGATCCACGCTAAAATTCATCCAGTTCTCCAGCGAATATTATAGTTGTTACCTTTATGTTTTATTCATTATTTGCTTTTTGCCTCTTCTCCTTGCTTCTCTTCTCTCAACAGCTAACAATATGGCCTCATTCACCAACATAACACATGGTGAGTGACTCTGTAACGCGAGCAGTCTGAAAGTCCTGTGTCAGCAGCTTGCTAATCAGGCAGAGCAGAATGCAAGACCAACTCAAGAAGTAACTCTCAGCATATAAGAACGTAATCCCTATTGTTGTAGGAATTTTTTCCCTATCTCCATTTCCCTACTCTCTTACTTGCTTTTCTGTTTACTCTCTCTATTTTCATATCACTCTTCATTCAGCCTTTTTTTTTTTTATTCTGAGTTCCCAGTCTACAGGGCTGTTTGTACTGTTATGTCTTCATATCAAAATTTTACTCCATTTCCTTTTTTGTAGTATTGTGTCTTATCTGTTTTATTATTCTGGTTTCTCTTGTCTTTCCTCTTCTTTTCTTGCCAGCAGGATCTATGATCTCCACTGCCACTAAAGCCCTGACATCCTTTGCATTAACCTGTCCTGATGTCCAGGGTGACTATGTCAGGCTGTTCTGGAAACCTCCAGACGCCAGGAGGCACAGTGATGGGAGGCAGGTGTACCAGTACGACCGGTGGAGGGGTTCCACCACGTTGTTTAAGAATAACAAGAGGCTCCAGCTTGCAGGCCCACCCTACAACGCAGAGGCAGGGAGCTTCTCCTTTCTGCTTACACCTGGGTTATATGATGGGGGCATCTACATCTGTGAGGTGTTTCTCAATGAAAACGTCTTCAGCCTTAGGACCCGTCTCAGCGTGTTGAAAGGTACAGGAGGAGGTGGTGGATAATGAGGAATAAAACAAAGATCAGAGGATGGAGTTTTGTAACATATGATGTCACTTTTATAAAAAAAACCTTGTTCATTTGTGAGATATAACATGGCATTGTGGGCATGTTACTAATGTAAAACACCTGGGATGAAAGAGAAATAAGCAGGTGACTGACAAATTAATGGAAAACTAACATAGTTAAATATTGCTCCATTGTTGTTTTATTGGGTTAGGATCTGGTGGCTAGACAGCCTGAACTTATTACTCACAGCAATATTGTAGTCAACAAACCACTAAGTGAGCCCTGGTAGGAGGCATATACATTTGTTGACATTTGAGAATTATGCTCATTTGCTCTCCTGAGAGAGTTTGATTAGCATATTGATACCACTTTCATGTGTGTGCTGGAACTGCAGTCAGGAGGCAATTAGCTTAGCTTAGCATCAGGGCTGTACCAAATAGTTCAAAGCTTTGAAGCTTCATTCATAACACCTACATTCTAATTCTTAAATAGCATTTGCATCTCAGGGTATTGCAGGGTTTTGAGTGCTGTATGAAATGAATGGGCAGGACAGAGCAGAGGGACAGGCTTCAGCGGACAGCTACCGATGATAATTGCACCTGTAAGAGAGTCAGGGGTAGACTGAAGCTTCAGGAAGAATAAACACCTGGAGCCACGTCAGATTTTGCCCTAATCTCGAGCCCTTTACCTGTGGGAGGAAAGCCTACTCTTGATTCTTTATACATTTAGGATTAAAAAAGAATTTATCCTCACTTCAACCTTTAAACAATCCAGCTGTCAAACATATGTGAGGTACGCAAGGCATAAATTATGTAGATGTAATTATGTTGTAAAAATATAAAGACAGACATTCAAAGCTTGTTCAAAAACCTTTAAAGAGGCTTTGAATGTCAAAAATTATATTCCATACAGCCTTACTTGAAATAGGGTTCAGTCATGACCACATTTGAACTCAAGAGTGTTTATGAATGGGGGAGGCATGATATTGCCTCAGTATGCTGATAATGCTGCACATTTTAAGACAGTCTCTTCTTGAAGGCATTCATAGTGAGAAATCAGTCGTTCATGAAAAAAGAAAGAAAGAAAAGGTTGTGCTAAGAATGAAAAAGAGAGCTGGTGAGAAAAGTCCAAACCCTGGTTCCTCTCTCACCCCCACACAGCTGACCAATCACAGCATGAGGTAAGTGGGAGTTTTGGATTGTTGATTTTTGGAAGAACCGGCAATCCAACTTCAGAGAGGTGTGGTGGGAGGGTTTCCAAATTTATTCCATTCATTTAGCACTTTTGAAGAAGCAGACTTTCGGCATGAAGACTAGAAGCAGGTGAAAACAGCTATATCCTGGCTCCCTCCCAAGTTCAAGAATACATAAAACAGCTTGTGTTTTTAAGGGTAATTACACTGTGGAACTATTTTCTTGACGAACAACTGTTACCTATGCGCCAAGTACTTTTGTGCATCATCTCCTGGTTGCTTGGCAACCGCACTGTGACAACCAGACTCTGCACCCAACTGTTGTTAAACAAGAGGTATCTACAACACACAAATCCCCTGAAATCAATGTGTCATCATTTTTACTCTTTGTTTATGTATAGATAATGCGAATTATGAATTTTTTTCAAAGTTTTTTATTTTAAACTGAGTGAAGCTAGCAGTTTCCACCTGCTACTACTCTTTATGCTAAGCTAAGCTAACTGCCCTTTTGCTTGAGCTCCATATTTGGTTCACAAGCTAGTATTAATGTTCTCATCTAACTTCAGGAAGGAAGGTGAATAAGCTTGCTGTGTTGGTGAAAATGTCAAATCACTACTAATATTGAAATTCTGCTCAAGACAGTGTCACAGTAAGAGGCAGAGGGTGGCACTGTGAATATTGACACTGTGAATATTGGCACTTCTAAAGGACTAAAGTATTTGTCCTGTTGATGTGTCTGATGATAAAAGACACTGAATTCTTACCACCTCCCACTGCTTTGTTCTTGTAGACCAGAAAAGGTGTAATAAATACAAAAATAATTACCTTCAGCTATTGGTAAAATGCCACGTCATTAAATCAATACATTTATAGTACTGCCCACGAAAAGGAGCATTTTAGTTTTTACTTTAAGAGAAAAAATTGAAAACACTTGTTGATTTTTATTAGTGAGCCTCAGGGAGGTTTAACCCCTTTGCAGAAACATGTATTTGCAGCCCCACACATAGAAAAAAACCAACATACACACATACTCATAAGATGCCCTGTCATGGCGGCCTTGGAAGGCTTTACTAATCACAGTCCCACTGGCATCCATCACAGCTGCCCAGACATGACCAGCCGATCCGTCACTGTCACTGTCACCCTGCTTCACACATCTGCATCCCTCATTCACACATACACATACGCATCAACCCACACACCAATCATGTGACGCATATATTTTTACCCCACCTCATTATAAGTATCATTATGTATGATTATACCTGCTGCCCTCCCACTAAGGCTGTAGGTGGCCCACACTGATCACACTAATCAAGGCTGAAATGTGTGTGTTTCTATGCATGTGTGTGTGGGTCTGTGGAGCTTGATTACACCCAGATGGATTCTCATTTCACTTTGATGAGACACTAAGCATCAGTCACAGTCAACCAATGCATTAGCAACAAATCACTTTAATGAATATATATTATTTTGACCCCTCTCTGAGTTGTGCTTTGTTTTTAATATCACTTTCTATTTACCCCATTACTCTCTATCTGTCCTTGGCCTTTTCTATATTCACACACTACCCTTTACTCAACTTTTTCATCCTGTCTCGCCCTTTACTTGTCTCTTGTGCCTGTCTTTTTTACTTACTCACCTTTCCTTCACTTTCTTTTCATTTGTTTCAACCCTCCTGAACCTCCTCCCCTATTCTCCCACGCTTCTCTGTTCCCTCCCTCGCTGCTTTGCATCACATCCACAGTTAAGACCAGCCACTTTTCCTCAAAGCTGGAGTTGGGTTGCCTGTACACAGAGCGGTCCCAGGTCCAAAGTGCCAAATGGAAACACCAGAATAAGAGTCGTCAGCTGCGTTTGATGAGCAAAGGCCCTGGCAGTATCACCACCATTGTGCCCATTCCCATCACCTCTGACACCGCCGGAGATTACACCTGCATCCTACAGCTGACAAATGGGAAGACTGTCTGGGCAACACAAGCTGTAGCTCTGCCCCAAGAAGGTGGGAGGGATGGCATCAAGATTGGTCTGTGTTTTGATTTTCTTTATCAACAATATGTTATATTTCTAGCACAGGAGTTCTGGCAGACTTCCTGTGAACTCAATGGAGATAATGAACCATGAATGCGAATGATTCTTGGATAGGTGCTCTGTGAAGCGTTCTATAGTGCATTCAAGGCAGCCACAGGTCAATTCATCTGCCAGAAAGCCCACGCTTTAGAGAAGAAAAAGCTTCTGACAGAAACCATATGTTTTGCTTTCTTAATGTAGTTAAAAGGGTCATAGGTCAAGACTTCTGTGTAACTAGAACTTGTGATTTGCAGATAATATCCAGCTGAATCACTCAGGGTCATCTTCACGCCCATTTTTCATAGAATCCACTACCACTACTATCTTCTTCTATAGAATATAAAACATAAAGGCTATCATTTTTCTCATCACACTCACCCAGCTAATATGCGAATATAAGAAGACAGGACCTTAGGACATCATTCCCCACAAAAACTAAATTATTCAGGCTTATTGTATTGGTGGCTGTGGGGGAGCACAGGAGGATGTGACAGTTGAATGAATCCCTTAGCAGAGATGAGTTCACTCCCAGTACCCCAATACATCACTCGGGCTGAGGGGCCCAGAGCTCATCATGATGCACGTTGATAGGATGGCCATAAGATTAATGGACATGGAGGGAGGTAAAAAAGGATGGTAAAGACAAGGAGGGGAAAACAGGCAGCAAAATAGGAGGTGAATAGATTGTACCTTATGGGTCAGAGCAGAGTGAGATTTTCAAATAATGTGAGTTGGATAATCTACATTTACACTGTTGAAAAGTGACAAGTTGCATTAACACTACAATAGTGAGAGATAGCCAAAACATTCTTGGTTAATAACATTTAGTATGATAATTTGCTGGAACAGTTTATAATAAACTGAAGCCTTATAAATAATTATTAGCCTAGCCCTCTGCAAAATCTGCAAAAAAAGTGTTGTTTCAGTTCTGCAAAAGAACTTAACACTTAAGTTTACTTTCAATAACCAAAAACCAATATCATCTTAAGGATATCTACGTGCTTTAAGTCAAATCGAAAAGTATACTGCCAAATGTGAGAATGAAAAAAAAACACTACATAATAGAATTCCTTTCACCAGTGCACAGTAGGCAGATTTCAGAGAAAGCAAAATTGATGCAAAATTGAAGCAATCATTGTGTTCCACAGCACATCAAATACTTCAAATGTCAGGGATGTTCTTCAATCATTTGCTATCCAGAGTTGGCCCATCATATGCAAAGCATTCAAGCAGTTCTTTGGTCTGCCTCCTATCAGCCACCATCCTCTACAGTTGCGCTGATAATTCACCTCCTACCCTGTTTGAGATGAAATAGGCGAGGTAGGGAAGCAGTGCCAATAGAGGAAAGGTAAAAAAAAAAAAAGTGTGATAGAAGAAGATGAGAGTGAAGTGGAGAGAGAGAGACAGAAAGAGAGAAAAAAGAGAGGTGGTAGTGAGAAACTGGGAGCATTCATGCCTCACTTCACTGCACTCAATTACCATAAATCATGCGTTAAAGCTGGCACAGACAACACAGCAGGTCAATCTTGGGGTCAACACTCACCACAATATTCCATTAGCAACCTCTACACATACTCACCAATCAATTAGACCTCACACAGCACATTGTGATTGATTATTTAGAAAACGGCTAAAAGCTGTGAGACCGGGGCGAAGGTGAAGCCCAAAGGCCAATAATTTTGCAAACAAATTTTGTGGGAAGTTTGGTTTTCAAAGTCGCTTTATTGAGCCTGTGCAAGGAGAAACCAGAAATTTGTGGAAATTTGATGAGATGCTTGAGCAGACTTTGCTTTCCTCTAGAATCTGTTCATCAGATAACCTTCAAAGCAACAAAAAGACACAGTAATATTTGTTTAGAAATTATACAGATTCCAGAAAAAGGTCTATAGTGGTGGTGTAGTGGTACTTCTGCAGCAAGCTTTTGTTTAATAGGCTCTTCTTCTGCAATTGAAAGTTGTCTGACGGATCTGATTGCTTTGTTGCACTGCTGCAGGAAAAGTGATCAGGCAACGAGAGAGCACTTGTTCAGGTACACTAAGTTACAGCAGTCTCTGTGGAAGAAAGTACTTCCATCCTGCTTCTCTTGTCGCCTCGCTGCTGTGTTTTATAAGACTGATGTCATCCTCATTATTATTATGCAAACAATCCTGACAAGTTTGGTGGCACGCATTAGCTCTTCCCACAAAATTTGACTGGCGCTGCAGTGAGCAAATCATTTGCTTATGTAATGCTCATTATAATCATCCGTTCACCTTCCATCCACCTGTTTTTCCCAGAGCTGCATCCACAGGGTTAGGCTGACAGACTGACATTTGCATTCTTTTTCAGTTTGCCCTGCAAGTTTGTCGCTTGGATCAGATGTTTATGCATGATGAAGCCTCTTCTGACTTCATTTGTGTTATATACATATGTAGATAATGAGATGTGTGGGGATGGATTTGCAGAAAGTTTGATCAAACTATTCTGTGTGGAAAAGGCTTTCTCTGTTCTTCTGTGCACTGATCTGACAGCATCAGGTCTCTTTGATATCAGTGCTTCTCTTCTTATCATCCACATTTCAAATTGATAGCATTTACTGTCCGTTCTGAGGGTTCTGTCAGATTGATGTCGGCTGAGCCGTCGAACAGGCTATTTGCTCTGTTTGACAGAGGCTGGATTTCCCCACCTTCTTCCGCTGCACCCATTGTCTCTGTGAGTGACAGCAGCATGATGCAAATGCACGTAACATGTTGGGGAAATCTTAACTGCGGCATTTCTTTAAAACTGTAGCTCCAAGTGTTTACATAAAGAAAAAGTAGACCCCCCTATTTACTAGAACCTGGAAATCAAACAGCGATAACTTCCCTTCATGTCAGTCAAATACTTAGAGCTCTTCAAGTTTTATATTAGCACTCTTCTTGGATTTTTTTCATGTTTCTTGCTCTCTCTCTCCCTTTTTTTTTCCTTTTCTAGAGAGTGTCGGTGTGTTCACCCCCTCCCTGCACCCTTCTCTCTCTGCTTTATTACTCCTGGTGCCCCTGGTTGCTGCGGCTGTCTGTGTGTTGCTATGGAGACAGAAACACATTTCTGATCGCAGTGAGTCTTCCGGCGTTTTCTTTTTTGACAGCTTTTCCTGTTCCGCCCATCTTTGGCCCCTGTCGGCTGCCACCGAGTGATGTGGGCCGTGACATCCTCTGGGGTTGTTGTAATGAATCTGCCCCCACCTACCTCCCTCCCTGTGTGTTTGAGTGTGTATGTGTGTGTGAGACACTGTTTGTAATGCTCTCTCTCTCTCTCTCTCTGTACTTAGGTATTGAGCAGTCTCTGTCTGTCCACTCGGGTGATGCAGAAAACATTTATGAGGATCCAGAAGATATCAGACAGGTGATGAATTCAGACATTTTCAATAAATAAATATCCTGCTCATTTTAGCCTCATTCCCACCTTTCCCTCTCTTACCTGCTGGTATTTAGCAAGCTTCTTTTTTGTTTCTTCCACCCTCCCATACCCTCTTTTCTTCTCTGTTGAAGCCTACACTTTTTTTCTGTTTTCTCCTCTGATTTCCACTATCTCTTGCTCTCTCTGTCACTTGTTGTTCATTAAACCTGTTTTCTCTGCTCTCCTCTCTTACCAACAGGCTCCTCCCGAGGGCTCAGTCTACATGGTGAGTTATTGTGTTGTCCCCTGCGCACACACAGAGGCATGGTACATATATGTGTGTATGAGTGAGTGAGGAGTTGCGAGACACACATCCACAAATGCATATAGACTCTCGCTCCCTCTATTGCTCCCTCCCCGAGCTGTCAGCAGATATGTCTTGCCTCACACCCGCAGTCCTCTCCTCCAATCTGTCAGCCCTCTCTCAGATAAAACCCATTGCCTATCAGCTGTCACCCTTACATTAGTGGTATTAACAAATCAATCTCATTAGACAGGGTGCAGAGGGGCATGAATCTGGCCTCAGTAAAGCATGGATGTGACTCTGTATCTTCCCCTTCACAATCCCTCTCTCCCTCTCTATCTCTCTCTCTCTCTATCTCTCCCTCTCTCTCTCTCTCCATTGCCTCTTTTCTTCTCTATGCCAGGATTTGAAGCCAAGAAAAGAGGATGATGTCTATAAGGAACTGGAGCGGTAAGCAAAAAGCCTTTGCATCACCTGTGTGTACTTTTGTATGTCCAACTGCATGTATATGTGTTGTGTGTGTGTGTGTGTGTGTGTGTGTGTGTATGTTTGTGTTTGCCCTGTCACTCATCTGCCCCTCACATTGCTCTCACACTTACCAATCACGCTGGCCTGAACATCACTGTGACACAGTGGCATAATATCACGCCATGTGCTGACAGGCAGCGCTCCTTCGCCCGTGTATTGTTGTTGCGTGGGCTGTCTGTGTTTGTGTTTAAGGAAGAATAAAAGAGACTGGGGGACGTGAGATTTTTGTGCGAGTTTGTCTTTGTGTTCTGTTTTCAGATACGAACAGTGTCAGAGCTGATCACCTACCCACATCTCATCCTCGTTCAGCTGTCATATTTGCTTGGTTCCTGGCTGCAGCAGAAGGCCTTTATAAACAAAAATAACAACTGCATGTCAAAAAAAACCTAAACTTTTGTGCTTCAGGGAAATATAGCTCAGTTATTTTAATGTTATTTTGGTTGTTGAAATATTGTTATGTGTAAGTACTCTATTAATTAATTTGATTTAATGTCATGAATTTGGGAATTGATGCACATATAGGGTAAGATGACTGTAAACCTTGTCCAAAATATGTAGAAGTTTCTTTTTCACCGGTTGTCTCGACACTTTGTTTTATTCTCTCATTCTTTTGATATTATGTTCGTTGTTATGTAAGTTTTCATCTATAAATATCATATTTAAGTACATTCCTTTGTAAATAAAACATAGATCTCTTCCTCTTACTTGACTCCAATTTATTTATTTTCGCACAAACTTCAGCGTTTTCGCCTTTTAGACTTCTGGTCAGTCCAGGCTTCCGTAGTTCTCGTAATTGAAGAATGGCCGGCTGGATGTGGCTCCGCTGTGTTTTAGGGCCTCATTTGCACCGAATTCACCGTCCACCGGATCAGTCCCGGGCTGAAGGCAGGACGGGGAGGAGGGTAGGAATTTTTACAACGTTTGACATTTGTTTTAGTTGAGCAGACTGCGAGAAGTCAGCAGCATTTATTCTCTTAGCATCGGTGTTTCTGCTGCTGTGTCGGGAAAGTGTCGGGGGTTTGTTATTGAAACCCCGGTGTCACTGCACTGTCCTGTTGGATTGACAGTTCGCAAATGAATGAAACGGGAGCCTAAAACAAACCCGCTGGTCATTTTATGTAATACCTTTCTATTTTCATGTCAAAGCAACCGTTTGTTCAACTGTTAACGGTGGTCACCGTTTTCCTCAATGACATCAAACTGGATATGCTAACGCTCTGTGGAAAAAGAAAACTTTAATTAATCTGAGGGAGAAAAGATAGAGGCTCAGAAGAAAACGAATAAAGAGAATAAGCATGTATGTTAACTTTGAGCTAGCCACTGTGAGGAAGACGGTGTGTAACTTTTATTAATCGTCCCTTCTCTTATAATTGCTTTAGTCAGTGCTACTAGCTAAGCTAGCTAATGTTAGCTTATTGAAAGGCAGACGTAAGCAGCCGTGCTCATTTGCTCTCACTGTCAGCAGGGATGGAGCTATCAACCCAGGAGTCTGGAGAAGCACACTGACAGCATCCTCGGCTGGGTCAGTATGATTTTATGATTGTTGATACTGTACGGGAAGAGACAAGAATTTGTGTCAAGTAAAGCTTGTGCTCTCTCCCTCCAGGCTTCAGCACTGTGGTCTCTGTCCTACTACAGCTCCCCTCTTCTCCTCTGCTACCTGTACAGGAAAGGTAGATTGTATGGTTTTTGTTTGGTGGGATTGAGAGAGACTTAATTTTTTCCTCTCCACAACTCAAAAATAATTAGAAGTAGTAGTTTGTTTATTCAGTAGCCGATCAACTGAATATCTATCAACAAATGTAATAAATCAGGTCAAGGTGTTTATCCACCGTTTACTGGACAACATCCAGTAATTTCTACAGAAAAAAGATCACAGGTCACTGATGTCAACTCAATGTAATCAGAGCTGTATAGGAGGAAATAGCAAACAGTAAAAATAATCTGAAACCATTGTTTGTAATTGTTTGTGTTATCTTTAAACATAAACTTAACATATTTCAGTACAAGTCCTTCTCATAAAGTCTGACATTAACATGTAAAAAATATTTTTTTTCTGCATGATATCATGTCTTCCATTAAGGGAAAAAAAATCCAATGTGTGTGTTTGGGGGGGTGGGGGTGGGCTGTTCTAGGGAATTGCTGGGATTAATATAAAGTTAACCAACTGAATCATCCAACAACACTATGCTTCAGTAAAATTAATTGCTTGAGGTTGTTTGTTACTCCTCTGAGTATAATTGAGCCTCTGATATTGATTTATGCAAAGGGTTGTGGGGTAGTTGTCAGACTGTAGATGTAGATTTGTATTGGCGCCTGTTAATGAGGCTCAAGTCTGGCAGAAAAAGATGAGGGGTTTTGTGACTGTCTGTTTACTGTTGCTTTGTTTATTTTTAGGATACATCTGCAGCAGTAAGCTGGTTCCAGTGAGCCAGTATTTGGGAACAGTGCTTGTGTGTCTGCTAGGGGTGGCCTGTCTTAGAGGTGAGGCTACAGTTTTCTACTGACAAGCAATGACTAACTAAGTTTGTTTATCCTTGGATATCACAAAATATGCCATTTTTTACTGTGTACAGATCAGATTTATTCAAGGTCTACACAGACAAAGCATACTAAATGCACCCTTGAAACTTTGCAGCAGAACACTTTTGGTGATTTGTTTATTCCAGTAATATTTTTCTCTGTTTTTCCCACTTTTTTTCTTTTCTTACCAAGGATGGGGCAGGTGGAAAAACTCAGAGTATCTTCAGTTTATCACCATTCTTGAAGAAACCAAGAAGAATCACACACCAGCAAACAAGGTGAGGTCATGGCAACTCGATACATGCTGAATACTTAAGAAGTTAACAGCAGGATTTACTTTTGGTACTTTACCAGCACAATGTTTTAGGGATCAAGGTAACAAAAGAATAATAATGATACATCAGAACTTGTGTCCACGGGCAACTTTTTTGTTTTCTTTCCATTTAGAAAAAAGTGAGGGGCTATGACTTTGACTTCTCCTACTGGCCTTCAGATTTCAGCTGGACAGAAGTCAGCAATCCGTAAGTTGTTGCCCTTCTGTTTCATTGTCATGTGAAATGGCCCTATGTTCATTAGTTCCGATTTTTCATAAATGTATGCATTCAAAGCACTGTGTATATTAATTAAATGCATCCAGTAAAAGTACAGTTCTTTGTAGCTTGTCTGTTTCATTGTAAGCCTTGACTCTGTGTGTGGCAGGAAACATTCCAAAGCTGGTGTCTCTCTGCTAAAGCCAGAGCCCAGATTAAGAGGAGCAGCAGACAGCGTCCTTAACTCTGTGCGCACTCTACCATGCCACATCGTCAGGTAAATGCATTTAAAGCAGTAGCTTTATTTAGGTGTAGCATCTTATTTCACCGCAGGTTGGTTTAAGTTTTAATCCAATGTTGCAAAAGTGTCATTATGTTTATTTTCTCTCCTTTCCAGCTTTCTTATTGCCCACTCTTTTGGGAGGAGGATGCTGTACCCAGGCTCTGTAGGTTTGCTGCAGAAAGCCATGAGGCCCATGTTGCAGCAAGGACAGGCTAGGTTAATAGAGGAGGTAAACACACACACACACACACACACACACACACACACTCTCACTCACTTCCTGTCAGTTCCTCAGTTCAAGAAATACTGAAAGTCATTCTTCGTCATTTCTCACTGACTTCCAACACAGTGTGATGGCCAAAGGAACAAGCTCTTAGCCTGCGATGGTAATGAGATTGACACGATGTTTGTGGATCGAAGGAGGGACGGGGGACAGAAAGGCCAGACCCTGGTAATTGTCTCCAGTAATTTGTCATTATTGTGCCTTGGTCTTGTTCCATGGCTCCCATCATGCACATTGCATTTGGTTCTTGAACTGTATAAATTCTGCGACAGGTCATCTGCTGTGAGGGGAACGCAGGCTTCTATGAGGTGGGCTGCATGAACACCCCACTGGAGGGTGAGGAATCCTTTAGATCACAAGAGTCAAGATGTTTCATTTTTCTTTTCCGCTCCTTGTATCAAATCACAACATTTTTGTTAATTTTATTTGTGCATTTCAAGTATGGTTAAATCTTGTGCCCATGTGTATTGTAGGTGGCTACTCTGTACTGGGCTGGAACCACCCCGGCTTTGGAGGCAGTACGGTAAGTGTTGCTGTCAGATTTGGCTCTTCATTGAATCCATAAACCAGCATTAGTTTACAGTGTATGCCTTTGCCAGTGGTTTACGTGGTGCTAACCAACAACACTTTACTTTATTCTTAATATCCACTTACTTCCATACAGATAACGTTCTACAAGTTTAAAATGCTTCGTTTTAAAGTGCATATGCACTGTTACTCCTTATCTTCTTCTCCCTGTACAATAATACATGTATAATGTTCACAACGTAATGTTTAATTCAACTCATGTACACATATCCATCCACTACTTATTTTTCTAAACTACTCTATTGTTTACTCACAAACTTGTTCTCTTTTGGTACTATTTAAACTGTTTAAAATATACAAGCCAGTTGACTTATATACAGCCCTCAGTGTGTATAGTATGGTGTATGGTGTTGACCATTCGTGATTTTAATGTGTGTACACATATCTAGCCAGTTTCTTTTTACATGCATCTGTACGGTACAGCTCCGACCAGACCATATCCTTATGTCTCTTTCCATGCAAGTACACTGAAGGCAATGTAAAACTGGAGTCACATACCTAGCCAATAAAGGCCATACCTCAAAAAATGGAATGTTGAAATTCTGGTTTCAGTTCGTCAGTATTACACAAAAGGGCAAGTACACTCCCATGGTCAGTATTATCAGTCGAGAGAAATTAAACACTGTAAATCAGTTAACTCTGTGGAAGTGTGTGGTTTTGTAGGTTGGTTCAGTGTTATTGTTGTGTTTAATAATTCATGGATATTATT
>JAPZDV010000025.1:9038474-9100234 GCA_029814665.1 Acanthurus lineatus
ATTCATGGATATTATTTTTTTGCTTGTATCTTTATGCCAGGGAGTTCCATTCCCCCAAAATGAGGCCAACGCCATGGATGTAGTGATCCAGTTTGCAATACACAAGCTGGGCTTCCAGCTCAGTGACATTGTCATATATGCCTGGTCCATAGGGGGATTCACAGGTACACAGAGACAAAACAACAGATGGCAGGCACTTTTTTAATGCTATATGTGTGAATAATGTTAAAATTTCCATCCTTTGTGTTTCTGTGTATTCCTGTTCTTCATTTCCTATCCCCTAATCTTTCTATTCCCTTTCTCAGCCAGTTGGGCAGTGATGTCATACCCAGAGATCCAGTCACTAGTGTTGGATGCCTCCTTCGATGACCTCCTGCCTCTGGCCCTCAAGGTCATGCCTGACAGCTGGAGTGAGTCCAAAGGGCTAAAGTTTAAAAACTATTAATATTTGCAGCCGGTTGCATCATTGTAATGACTGAAATGTCTTTGCTGTTTCTTAGGGCCGCTGGTGCAACACACAGTTAGGCAGTACATGAACCTCAACAATGCAGAGCAGCTTCTCAAGTGAGATGGATGGTCTATTTATAGTGACACAAATCATAAAAGTCAAAGTCTGCATCATTGAACATTACACAAGACTAATGGTGTAAACTGTGAGACAGAAATGTTTTGTTGGCACACTTTACAGTTATGTCAGTGATGATTAACACAACTCCATCTCTTCCTTCAGATATCAGGGACCCGTCCTGCTGATCAGGAGAACCAAAGATGAGATCATCACCACAACGTGAGTCCCCCACAGTCTATTTTTAAAATATCTCAGTATATAATGCGCATTTATTTTTTTCTGTTGGGTTTACACTTGCAAAATGTAAGTAGGACACATTTTGATTGAATGGTATACTTACAAAAGTATAGTTCAAATGTGATCAAACGTGGGGGATTTTTTGTGTCATCAGACTGACACAAATGCTATTGCACCATTGTGGCACTGCTGTTTTTATGTAACAAGAAACATATTTTTCTGTTGCCTCAACACCAAGAGTCAAATCTTACTGAAATGACACTATGTGAAAGTACCAAATACTTCAGTCAACTGCTTTTTTCAAATACAGTGGTTAACAGTGTCGTTGGGGTAAAAGGGGAATTCCAGTATTTTTGAACTGGGGTGCTGTTTTTCTTGTTTTGGTGTGCAAATGGCTGGTACTTACCAAGAGCTTTGTAATTGTTCCAGTAGATTGCCTCAGGAGGGGGTTGCAATTCGGCTGCAATCACTCCCATGTAAACTTTGCACTGAATTTGTAACTTTAGCAGTTGGCTACGGTTGTTATTCTAAGTGTTTGATGATATTATTGAACAGATCTCTACACAGATAGACTTTTTTTTTTCCAACAAGAGTACATTCCTTATGGTTTATCCAGAAATGCTGAGTTGTTTAAGTGGAAAACTTCCGGCAAGCCTCATTGTTTTTTCCTTGACTGAGATTTGAGTTTTCAGTTCAACAAAAAGGACGTTACTCCTTAATAACAAGGTCTATCCCAGTAAAGATATGTTCAGTAATGTTTTAGTGGTCATAGTAAAGACAATCTTACTTGCACCAAAGGACTACACTGCAGCAACTGCAGCCATGTCACAGCCCCGAAGCACGAGAAGCACGAGACATTTGAACATTTGAATTCCAATATAAGTGCCTTGTTGGATGATTCGAAGGTAGTAGGGCGCATCGACTTTCCACATGACCGCTAACACTGATGTCTGTGTGTAATAAACTGTATTACAGTGGTCCAGAGGACATCATGTCTAACAGAGGCAATGACCTCCTGCTCAAATTGCTACAATTCAGGTGGGTTTCTGGATTTTCAAACATCTTATCTCAGTAGACTCATTGCTGCATGTATGATTGAACTTAACAGTGATGATGTCTTTTTCCTGCCCAGGTACCCAAAAATAATGACAGATGAAGGGATTAGAGTTGTCAGACAGTGGCTGGGATCCTCTAACCATTTAGAAGAAGGTGAGCACGTCCATGTGTTCACACAACCATTTCACTGTTTTGGACACTGTAAACTGCCTTAAACTCTTCTTAACCTTTTGTGTATTATAACTAAACTAACCACATGAAATTGGAGAAAAAAAATGTGTTTGAGCTCTTGTTGAGTCGGTATTATACCAACCATACTGCTATAAATTCACACAATGCCGGCTCACTCCTGTCTGCAGCATCGGTGTACAGTGGCTACGAGGTGGACGATGACTGGTGTGTGTCTGTGCTTCAGTCGTATCAGGCAGACAGAGATGTTTTGTTTCCATGGAGTGTTGGTAAGACCCGGCTTCTTTCACATTAAAGAGACAAATGAACTGCACACAGTATGACCCTCACACATGCCACTTCTCAGTACTTTACATGCTCTCACACACTCTCGCTGTTACCAGGGGAGGACATGACTCTAGAGGGAAGGCGGCAGCTGGCTCTGTTCTTGGTAAGGAAATAATCTGTTATTTTTGCTCCATGTCTTCATGTATACAGTTGTTTCCCCTGTCTGGTTTAAAGGAAAGCCACCTGTTGTCTTTGTTTCATCTGTTTAAAGTAGAGTTAAACAGAAAGTTGAATTTCCTTTTCTTCAAAGAGCCAAATTTTCTTTTAAAGTTGGCTTACCTTTCTCCTCTTTTCACACTCTAAAAAAAAACCCAAAACAAAAAAGCACATACATCAGAGCTATTCACAGACATCATTACTGCGTTCGAACTTTTCCAGTCGCCATAGTAACCAGCTCACCTGTGCTCTCAGGTTGACTGGCGTAATATATTTTACTGCACTCAGCTTATTGAAGCCATTTAACATCAAACAAGAGGAGTGCCATCAATTACAGCTAATGCTATGCTCTTCCTCCCTTGGTAATGCCTTCTGAATTAGGCTTTATTCACCTCCTGTGTAAACCCTTAAGAGATGGGAGAGATTTGTATGGCACTGAGCCAGACAGACCGGAGCTAATATAATCAAGTTCTGCACTTTTTGTTCATTGCCCTCCCACACCTCTCATTCTCTATTCCTCCTCCATCCCTGCTGTCTTTTTTTTTTTTCCTTATTTCCCCTCTCCAAGGCACGGAAGTACATGCGAAACTTTGAGACAACACACTGCACTCCCCTCCCCGCCTCCGAGTTCCACTCACCCTGGAGACTGTAAAGGAAAAAAAAAAAGAAGGATGGATGGATGAGAGGAAATGAGCAGCAGAGGATTTGGATGGCTTGCGGTCAGAGCGTGTTCCTGGCATGGTGTGAATGTTATTACTGTGATTTTGTTCCAGTTTTTTTTTTTTTTTTTTCCTTCCTAAGACAGATTTGTTGTCATGTAAAGTGTTGCTGCGGTGGCATCAAGAAAGCTCTGGTCTCCCCTCTCCCTGTCAAATCCACCGGAAAACCTGTAAAATAGGGTACACCTTTTCTTTTGAGGTTGGGGTTTAGTCACACTCAGTTCAGTTTTTGTCTCTTATAAAAAAAAAATAAAGAGTGCATTTCATGTAAATGCATAAGCCATCTCTCACTCCTTCCATTGTTCCCTCTTTGGCTGAGTTTGTAAAGAAGCAATTATTAGTAGAAATACATTGCTATAATTAAAATAATATATCTTAAAGGTGTCAGGTCAGAGGAATTTTAATCTTTAAAAATGCAGCCAAAGTGTTTAAGCTTTTCAGGTTTATTTCTTTTCTGTGGGCACTGTTTTTATGAACAAAGCTGTATGTTCTGCTTACATGTTCTATTAAATATGCCGAATAAAATATTTGACATAAGGGACTGAATTTATTTGTTCTTTACTTGATGAAAGTGCTCAACACAAAGGACAGATACAAGAGACTTAGATTAATTGATTGCCTCAGAACAATACACTGCTGAAGACAATTTTCCTTTATAAGAGCTTTATTTAATTCCCTCCACACTACAATGAACTTGGAAAATGAATGAAAATTAATAGACCAACATGAAAAAAGTGGAAGTAAATCCTGATTTACATAACGCTTAGGGAAACGTTAAATCATTTTCCTGAAGTTGTCCATGGCTTCTTTTACCTTTTCAAGTTCAGTTTGGCTCTGCCGTAGCTGTGGAGAGAAAGGAAGCAATTATTTACCACAAATTCACATCCTACACCCAAAGAAACCCTGTGAATCAATTTCTTTTTCCCACCTTCTCAGCATCCTGCTCCTGCACCTTAACAGGCACCTTCTCCTTGTAGTCACTCTTTGCCATTTTCTCTCTCAGTTTCTCCATCTGTTTCTCCAAGTCTCCTTTCTTTGTCATCAGCTTAGCCACTTCTTTCTCCACATCGATTAGACCCTGGGCAAGTTAAAGGTAAATCGATGGTAAGGAGAACAGCTGGACATTAGGATTTTGTTTGAGGACGGTGAAGGAGGAACAGTGGAATTAGGAGACTCAAATTCAAGTGCAGGAGACCTTAAAACAGTATTTCCAGCATGTTTAGCTGCCATGATTATTAAGTAGGTGACATAGATTCATTATTTTACAATATACACAAAGTCTAAACACAACAGTACCAGTTTATTTAGTCTTTGTGTAAGAACAAGTAGCATGAGGCAAATATCACTCCATCTTATGTCCACAGGAGCTGATACAAAACCAGGACTACTGTATTTCTTGAACAGATTAACCGCCCTCACCTTGAGCATAAGGTTGACAGTACATCTGTCAGAGGCGATAGCCACAGCGCAGCCTTCTGGGACGGGCTGACTGGCTGTCAGAGGGATGATGGCCTGAGAGTAAGACAAGGTCTGAATCTGCAGATTGTACCTCTCCACCAGGGACACAGTCGCAGAGTCTGAGCACTGGAGGTAACCTGGGAGAGAAATAGGAGAATCCAAGTGAAAAGATAATTTCTTGACAAGATAAAATCATTGTGCATGTTGTTTCTGTACATTCACAAGAACAGATTTAAGGAAAATTCAAGCATTTTTCAGGTATTACTTTCACACAATTTGCCAGCTATGAGCATTGGTAAAGGAAGTATTCAGGCGTTGATTTTAAAGTAGTAACACCACAATGTAAAAATACTCTATTATTTACATAAGCCCTGAATTCAAATTCTTCATAAATTAAGTGTTGTCAAGAAAATATACTTGAAAGTCTTGGACGTAAAGAGCTTTTGTAGAAAAATAATATTGTTAGGCATGTTTTGTTACCAAATTGTCATTACTGATGCATTAATATATAAGCAGCAGATTAAATGTTTACACTGTCTGAGGTACAGCCTATTTAACTTTATTCTCCTCTGCATATTAGGGTATTTTAGAAGCTCATCTTGAGTCTTATATGGAAAGTTTAAAGTAGCAAATACATAGAGTAAAAAGTTCAACATTTCACCTAAAAATACAGTTAGGTATAACTGAGTGGCATGAAATAAAAATTACCATGTAAAGTTCAAGAACTTTAAAACTGTGAGCGACTAAGGTACTTTACTAAATACAGTCAGGTACTTTTCACTCAGTCTTGCAAAGCCAGACTTAACTCCATAACACTGCTAGATCTGGACTGCAATCATGATAATTGTGGTACAAGGGGGGGGGGGGACTCTCTGGCTTGTTTGTATTTCTTTAAACCAATCACCATCATCCCATGGAGCACTAAACCCAGCGACAGTGGCCATGTCAGGAGGGAACCTGTTTTTGTGGAGCATCTGCATGTTGTGAGGCGAGCTTTGGAATTAAAAAGGCTGAATCCTCGTAAAATAAAAGATATTGGTTGCAGGCTGGTTTACGTTTGTACTGGAGCGAAAGGGTCAGGGTCAGGATAACATGCCACTTTCAGCGTGTAAGTGGCTATCTCAGAAATTTTTGTTGTTTCCTATAGCAACGAAAATGTCAAAACGGTAACACACAGATAACTGAAATAGGCAGCCAATGGCAAGCTTATACAGTTGAGCAGCTGACGTCCGGTGAGTCACATAACTTTTCACGACTCGTTTTATTCATCAGAACAGTGTGAGCCTCCCACTGTGTTTCACTGGATTTTCCTCTCAAAATGAGATAATGAATAGTTTGACTTATTTCAGAGGAACTTTTATAATTTGGTTTTTGTTTGTGTGTGTGTGTGTGTGTGTGTGTGATCTTACAGTCAGCTCTGGTCTTGGTCAGGTTGTAGTCGGCTCGTAGTGACCGGATGGTCTTAACCACAGTCATGATGAACTCCATGTCACGGTCGACCTCTTCGCTGTGCCAACAGAACTGCAGGAAATCACAGAGACACTTAGAGCTCACAAAGGCTGATGGAGAGCAAGAGCACAACATCAACTTCACAATTATTTAAAATAGGCAATGCTAATCCTCTCACAGAATGTGGCTCTGCATCTTTATAAAAAGATTGTTTTTTTTCAGGTATTTAATACATCAGTGAGACATTTTTAACCCCCCTCTTTCAGCCTATCCTTATCTCACCTCCTCAGTTTCAGGGTAGGATGTGACACTGATGCTGGGGGGATCACTCTCAGGTCGTCGTCGTGGCAACCTCTGGTACAGCTCCTCAGTGACGAAGGGCATCAGGGGAGACAGAAGGCGCAGGCCGACGTCCAAACAGGTGTAAAGGGTCTGTCTGCACACCAGAGCCTGTCTCTGGCTGGTGCTGTCTTCCTCTGCTTTATTGAACACAGGCTTCACGCTTTCCTGTTGGAGAAGAGTAGGAGGGAAGAGATGAAGACACACACAACACACAACACAACACAGCTTTGTTTTGAGTACACAGTCTTCTGTCAAATCATTAACTTTTTACATGCCCTCTCATGATCTATTTAAGGTGAACAGACTTGGACTCCTCAGTGGTCTCAAAGTTTCTTACCAGATAGACATCGCAGAGTTCGTACAGCCAGAAGTTATAGATGGAGGTGGTGATAGCTGGGAAGTCGTAGGCCTTGAAGCCAGCATCACAGAGGCCAACAGCAGCACTCAGTCTAGACAGAATCCACCTGTCTGATACGCTCTCGTCTCCGCACAACTGTGAGGGTTGAACAAAATGTAAAAAAAGAAAAGATCCAGATTCAGTTACACATTTCCTGTGCTGGGTACCTCAGAAGTCAATGTATACAAGTTTATCAGCAAGAAGCAGGGCAGCATATGTGCAAACTAAACCCCCAGACAAAAATAAAAAGTAAAAGACAGTTTTACTAAACTATACATTTTCTTGTTCAAAACAAGGTATGCATATCACTGGATGCGCATAAATAAGTATTGAGCAGCGTATGTTTATGTTCTCAGAGTGTCCTTCATCTTTTCCCCTGGTCTCACCTGAGCTTTCTCTGATGGTACAAAGTTGTCTCCCAGGGTCTTCATGGCAAACTTCACAGCATTCCACAGTTTGTTGCAGAAGTGACGGTATCCTAGGATGCGGTTGACATCCAGGTTGATATCCCTGCCTGGGAGACAAACCCAAGAATAAATAATCACTTCAGTATACATTAAATATGCTCCGTGTAACATTTAAGCATCAGCTAGAGTAAAATTTTTCACATTAACTCTGAGGACTTTGTTTGAGTGTGGCCAGATAAATGTGGTTGAATCTTTGACCCAACTTTTAACCCAATCTTATATAATGGGATACAATATAAAGTGTGGTGTTAATAATATGCAGGTCTCATAACCTCAAGTAGCTAGAATTTATTGTTTCACCCTGGCGGCCTGAGTTCAACTCATGGCATGAAAACAGTTTAATGCCTCTGATTCCTTTTCTACCTCCATTTAAATACATTTCTTATAACTGTCCTTGTATTGAAATGCCTTTTTTTCCAGTGTTATGATCTATTTTATGAAATCAAAGCAGGCCTTTGGTGAAAGGAGGCAAAATACAAGAAGTAAGAAAAACAAATAAGACAAATGAGTTCACCTTGGCTTGTGTAGGCACACAAGGCAAACCGGAGAGCATCTGTGCCACACTCTGGGATGCCATTTGGGTAGTCTGACTTCTGGCCCTGCTTTGCCTTCTCCACCTCTAGTGGATCCAAGTTGCTGTCCATCAACTGGGCATGAAGACCCTTGAGAGTAGGACAGGGAATAAGTCAGCATTTGAAAAACAAAACAATGTGTGGAACTATTTTTTCTTTTTGTTTTGACAATGAAAAACTCTTTCAGCCACTTGTTGTTTTAATTTGGAAGTCAGAAAAAGGCCTTCAATGGAAAAAATTTAGGGGAAATTGTAGTTTTCTACAAGTCCTTCAGTGCCCTCTAGAGGACAGGTCTGCTTCGTCACATGGAGCAGTTTCCCCCCTCACTGGAGAAGAGATTGATGGCCTCAATAAAAGCTTGTTGGAAGCAGAAAAGGATGCTTAATAAAGCTTACATAAGAATATGGGCCTTGAGGGAGCAATGAGTACGTGGTGTCCATATAAAAGACAATCCATGTGGGAGAGAGGAAAAAATTTTATGTATGTCTGTGTGTTGGAACATGCATCAAAGCGCAATTAAGCTCTACCTCTAGAGAGATCCCTGTAATGACGTCCAGAGGGTCAATGACGTTGCCTAGAGATTTGCTCATCTTCCTTCCGTGGGCGTCTCTCACCACTGCATGCAGATAAACCTGTAAAAAAAAAAGCATTATCATTACTTTGTACTTTGTCATGTCCTTGTCGTAACACATTTTGAACTCTGATGTTTTATGTCTAAGTTTTAGCTGTTTGTTCTCACCTCTTTGAAGGGCAACTTGCCAGTCAGTTTGAGGCCCATCATCACCATACGAGCAACCCAGAAGAACAGGATGTCATGGCCCGTCTCAAGCAAGGTGCCGGGGTAAAACACATTGAGGTCCTGGGTCTGAAAGGAGATAACAAGTAACATTAACACACTGAGGAAAGTAACAACACTTTGAAAAGTGATATTTTATAAAACTTCTTTATTATACTTTCATTTTAATAAAATAAAAGTGTGGTCAGGATTTTGGTGGCAGCATTTCCAGTTTATAGGCTTTTCTTTATAACATAATTAGCCTCTTTAGATCTGTGTTTCTACCGCAGAGGATATCTTTATTATCTAGTGCAAAAATGTGCCATTTGTGTGAGTGGAAATGAGGTTGACCTCAGTATTTTACCTCATTAGGCCATCCAAAGATGGAGAAGGGGAAAATGCCAGATGAGAACCAAGTGTCCAGAACATCCTCATCTAAAAAACAGGAACAAAAGTTATCTAATCTGTATGAATACAGAGTAGAATAAATTAAATTAGGTGGATGTGTGCAGTAGAAAAACATGAACTGATTAGATAACCTTCCAATAATTGTGGTAATTAGACTGCTAAATTAAAAACTGTTAAATCTTACCCTGTCTGAGTGTTATTTTGTCAGCAGACACATTGAAGCGTTTTGCCGCCTTCTCTCTGGCTTCCTCCTCCGATCTCCCACTCACCCAGTAATGACCGTCCATGTCCTGAAGGGAAGGAAAATAAACAAACAAAAGAAAGGTTTAAAAAAAGAAACGAGCAAAGAAATGCACGACAACAGACGCAAATAGCTTGTATCTGTTTTTTGAAGGCCTCCAGATTATGACAACAGCAACATCATCTCACCTCTCCTGGTTTCACAGAGGCATCGTTGACAGTGACGAAGTAGGCGGGAATGCGGTGACCCCACCACAGCTGCCGAGAGATACACCAGTCCCTGAGAGGAAGATGGATGGATGAAATCGAGCACAGAGCTCACTATGTGATTGATCAAAATAATCTCTCCTCCTTCACAGCTGCAAAAATTACTCAACTGTTCAATGAGCTGATTGAAAAGTAAAATAACCAGCAACTACTTTGATCAATTTATCACATAATTTTTCAAGGACAACTATCAAACATTTTCTTGTTCCAGGTTCTCAACTGTAATTTGCTCCATTCCTTTGTCTCTTGTTAAAGTAAATTAAATGTTTTAAAATTTTGGACAGTAGGTCTTAAAACATTTATTTTAAAGACAACGCTTTGTGTTTGACCAGTGATAGGAAAAAAATGATGGACGGTGCATCTTTACTCCTTTCACAGTACAAAAAAAGCTAAAATATCACTGATACAGGCACTGCTATCTAGCACTGCTGATGTCTTTTGGAGCCAGAGGCTAAAGTGCATGTCAGCAACCCTGGAGGATTACTGGTACCTTTGAACATGAATTATGATATGGAGTTATCCTATTTCTACTACTTTGTCACTTTTCAACTTTACTATCATCTATTGGATTTCAAGATATATGGCATTTGTTCTACTAAATGTCCAACCTCGCAATTTTGAAGAAAGTGTGAAACTATTAATTCCTGCTCCAAAGTTTAATGGGTTTTTGCTCGGCTTCAGCTACAGCCTTCCATTAAGTTTCATGAAAGTCACACCAGCAGTTTTCAGTAATCCTACTGACAAACAAACAAACAGACAAACAAACAAACCGAGTTCAAACAAAGAACCCATAATCTCCTTTGCAGCAGTAATAAAGAGATAATACCTGATGTTGTCCATCCAGTTGAACCATGTCTTGAGGTGGTGATCGGGAATGATTTTTAGTCGCCCCTCTCTAACAGCTTCTGCAGCTTGCCTGCCCATATCTGTGCAGCTCACATACCACTGCGGCTTCATCAACGGCTCCACAATGTCCTTGGAGCGACTGAAAGGGTAGATACAGAGTTCGGCTTAGCGGATGATCCTGAATAGGATGAAAAGATCTAAAACACAAATAATCTGAGTTCCACATGTGCACACATGAATCTCACTTTACCTGCAGACTGGAACGACCATAGGGTTGTCTTTGATCTCTTTAAACTGGCCTCTGTCCTTGAGAGCCTGAAGAACCGCCTTCCTGGCCTCAAAACGCTTCATGCCCTGAGGGAAAGACAGCACAGTTAAAGAAGAACAATTGAGAAGTAAAACTTTAAAACCCAAAAAACTATGAGGAAGTTTGACTTTTAGTGTCACAAGGGAAAGGCACACACTGCAGGGGGAAGAACGATAATGAGACACTATACCAAGAAGGGGGGAGGCACGTTAATGAGCAAGCCATTCTCATCCAAGATGTTGATGAAGGCCAGATTGTGTCTCTCTCCAACCTCGTAGTCATTATGGTCATGGGCTGGGGTGATTTTGACAGCACCTGACCAGGAAATGGTGCAGAGAGACAGGAGAGGCAGAGAGAAGAAAAAAACCTGAACAGGCGTAATAAGGAAAGTGGCCTGACTTAACGACTTGTTATGATTACTTATTCTCAGCACACCGCAGACGAAACAGGCAGGTGGTCTCTTCCTGTTATCATGCCTACCTGTTCCGAAGCTCATGTCCACAAAGTCATCGAAGACAATCGGCATCTTGCGGTCGCAGAAGGGGTGCAGCACCATTTTCCCCTTCAGATGCTGATATCTGGAGTCAGCAGGGTGGACAGCGACAGCAGTGTCTCCCAGCATGGTCTCAATACGAGTTGTTGCCACAATCACCTCCTCGTCTGGGGAACAGAAAGAGAAATGAAAAGAAAAGTATTATTTAAGTGGAACAGGGTGTTCGAAATATTCTACCTTCTGTGAGCTCATGTACCTGATCCATCCACCTTGTAGGCAAAAGACACCAAAACTCCAAACTCCACTTTCTCTTTGTAACCAGGCACAGGTAACAGGGTCCTGCCAGTGAGCTCCTTCTTATCCACCTGCAAACCAACCAGAAGATTAAATCAAGAGAGAACAGCACAGTCAGTACTGGCCAAACGGTTTGGATCTGTCATTATCACAGCCTTATAACAGGGTTAATAAAAGAGGCTGGGTTCTGGGATCAATTTCTGAGTATAATCACACACAAGAAAATGAATTGCGAACGTTGTTCCATAACATTTTTGTGATTTATGTGATCTTACTGGAAATAGCCCACGTCTTTATCATTCTATTAAGATGTATTCTATATTCTTTAAGCAGAGTACTTGCCTCTATGTCAGAGATGGCAGAGTTCAGTGTGCAGGACCAGTTGACCAGCCTCTTGCTCCTGTAGATCACTCCCTCCTCATGCATGCGGATAAAGGCCTCTTGGACTGCATAGGAAAGTTTCTGGAGATATACAGGGGTAGAGAATTGAGAATGAGGAATATTTTCTCAGACCCTGTGAGTTTTCTAATCACATTAGCTCATGTTTTAGAGAACTCACGGGGTCCATTGTGAAGCAGGCTCTGTCCCAGTCCAGAGAGGAGCCCAGCTTCTTCAGCTGGTGATAGATTCGGTCTCCCTTCCTAAAAAGGCAAAGAGGCTAAGTTATTACTGTGTCTTTGTTCCAGTATTTGTCCCAGTTCATATCTCTCACATCTCCTCCTTTCTGCAATGTCCTTCACTCACTCATTCTTCCATTTCCAGACTTCCTGGATGAAGTTTTCCCTGCCCAGATCGTGACGGCTCATACCCCTCTCTCTCATCAGCTTCTTTTCCACCACTACCTGGGTGGCGATGCCAGCGTGATCACAGCCGGGGTTCCACAATGTGGTCTCGCCTCGCATCCTGTGCCTGGATGGACAGAGGAGCACACACCAATTCAAACACACAGCTCGCACATCACAATATGTGAAATTCAAACGGATATACATAAATCCCATAATGCTACAAAAATCTCACTAATAGTATAATTTCCAACAGAAAAATCCAACTGCAGTTACCATCTGGTCAGAGAGTCCTGAATGGCGTTGGTGAGGGCGTGACCCAGGTGAAGCGATCCAGTAACGTTCGGTGGAGGGATGCACATCATGAAGATGCCTCGAGGGTTCTGGTCACTAATGCTCTTCCTCTGCACAATGTAGTGAACCAGAAAGATGTGTTATAACTGGATAAAATGTTCGATAAAAAATTATGATATTTCTTGTTGTATGAATCTAGCACGAGAGGAGGGTCTTCCTTACCCCATACTCAGGCTTAAAGAACCCCTGCTTCTCCCACCACGGATACCAGGCAGCCTCCACATACTGAGGACTGTAGGAGTCAGGAAGTGGACTAATGACATCTTGCACCAGAAGAAAAAGAGAGAAAGGCTTTACATGGACCTGAAGCTAATCACCATTAAATATTCATGGTATTTTAATCACCATAAAATATTTAAGCAACAGCTCATGATGGGCCATCATATGTTTTGATTATATCCCAGCTAAGGGCTTTGTACAGCCTGATGCAAGTGAGCTATTGCTTTTATAAAACTGATACAAAGTAAGGCAATATGTTAGTTATAGACTTAAACTATTTTATTAACATTTGATAAAGCATTCATAAGCTATTGTTCTCACAAAGCAGTAGGTCCTCCAGCATTCTGCATATCGTGGAATGTGGCTTCTCTGCAGCATACTGGTTTGACTGGAAAGGGAATTTCCAGGACTTTTTTACCTCAGCTGTACTTTTCAGACTTATTTTTTACACTTTAGAAAAAGACCTAGACTTAGCCTAACTTAGCCTGCCGTCGTTAGCTTGACTGAGTCTGACCTACCTTAGTCACCCCAACCACAAACTCTGTATTACCAATCAATCAGCTTATTAAGTTTATTGTATTACATGTAATAAGTTAGGAGAGAATGGCTTGTGTTCAGTAGAGTCATTGAGATAGAACTGTGGTTCTGTGTTGTCAGGCTGTTAAAATGGAGGAAGACCAGAACTCTAACAGCCGAGAGGCAGCTAAAAGTCTAAGTCTTTTGGAAGAAATACACTCTGTTGCAGCTGTCACAGTCAAAATGTTAAAATGTACCAGTAGTTGTAAATGTTTGACTGTGTTGATGAACAACAAGAGAGGAAAGCTACTTCTACACAGAGTCACACAGAACAGTGGCCTTTACCCTGATGTTAGATTATTATAACACAGCCAAAAAACATTGCTTGATTTGAGCTATTCATTTTGTTATTTAAAATTGTTCATATCATTGCAGGTTGCACTGACAGCACTTCCTCATGATACATTACCACTCACTGCCACTAAGAGGCAGAACAAACCTGCTGTGACTGATATAAAGGACCAATAAATATATGTCATTCAATGATATCAATCAATAAGGTCAGCGCACATTGGACTCTGTCCAGAAACTGAGTTTTTTGGGCATGTACATGGGTTTAAATGATGGAGAAGTTATGTTATTCTAAACAAAACCTGAATTCCAAATAGTTATCTCATATTCTAAGTCTAAACCTTCTGTTCTAGGGGAGAAAACCCTCCCACTCTGATCAATCACCTTTTTTCTCTCCAGGAGCAGTGGGAACATTATATGTGATCACACCCAACTCCTTCTTTTCCGGTTTGGCCTTTTTCTAAAAGGGACAAAAAAACAACAAACCCCATTATTTGATTTAATGTCAAGTGATCATAATCAATGTGAAAAAGGTTTGTTATACCCATGCATGTTTTTGTAGTTGTTTTTTGTTTTTTCAAGGCTGCACCAAAAATGCAGCTGTAGAAGTTTAAATATCCATACCTCTGTCGTGGGCTGTGTCTTTTTCTTTGCCTCCATTTCCTTTTTCTGCTGGAACTTTTCCAGCTTTTCTCTCTTCTTAGCTTCTTTCTTCAGTTGGGCTTCTGTCTTTGGTGGGCCTAAAGAAGGAACCATTGAAAAAAATCAGAAAATTGTTCACACACTCAAAAGAAAAAAGAAGAAGTATTTATGAACTGTGGCTAAGAACTTTCTGACCATTAGCAGCAGCAGCAGAATCAGCAGCAGGACTGCCATTAACAGCAGCATTTGTCTTTGGGGTAACTGGACCCATCTTTTCACAAAGTGTAATCTTCCCCAAAACCTTCAGGAACTGTGGCTGATTTATGCAGGTTGTGAACCACCTGGTAACATTAGTCAAGACTTTCCTATCTGATGGCTCCAACACCTGACAAAACAAAAATTGTAAACACACTGTCAAATGTTGGCAAGCAGCAAACAGGTATCTCATTACTTAATTGCTCAGAAACCAGAAACATGCTGAGACACAATCAGGATCTGTGTGTATAACCAGTTCAACAGCATACATACATATTTAAAGGGTAGAAGAACAGCCATGGCGACAGCCATGTCAGCCAGCGTGACGCTCTCCCCAACCAAAAAGGTTCTTGGTTCCAGTGCCTGGTCAAGAACCTTTAAAACTCGCATCAGCTCTGCACGGGAACTCTGCTGGAGCTAAAAATGCACAACAAGCCATTTCAGAACACAACCTTGCAAGATTACAACCTCACAAGAATACAAAACACATACATCTACACACATTTAGATACCCCGCTCACCTTCTTATCCACTCCCATCACGCCAATCAGAGGGAAGACCACAGCACAGGACACTGGAATGAGTTCATTGTCTGCAAAGCTGAGCCACTGCCACACCTGGCTCTGCTGTTTTGCATCTACACCTGCTCTCTTCCCCTGAGAGGCCAGGTACCAGGACACAGCGGTGGCTCCGCTCAGGACAGAGTCACCTCCCCCAGCACCCAGCACAAGTGTTGGTCTAGAGCGGGCATTCAGGGATGCAGGAGGGTCTTCTGAGAGGGTTTTCGGGCGAGAGGATGGACAAAACTCGGCAGCAATAAGAGCCAGAAGGCTCCTGAAGTCATCAGGATAAGGAGACGTGTAGAGAGTAGCCATCCCTAAAGACACAGACATTATGTGCCTTGTGAACAGGTTTTAATTGTGTGCATATAGTTGTAGTCTGACAATGATGAAGTGGGTGAGTTTACAAGTCACATTAGTTCAATAATGTCACTTCACACTTGAACTTACGGCCAGCTTAACTAGGGACGAGAGCTCTGTACAGAAAACGCTTAAACGTGTTTGAACAAACTATTTATAGCATCTCATATTGGCCTCATCATTTATTTCAAGTGTCATGCTGGCTATGTCTGTGGGTTAGTTATCCGTTTTTCTGTCTTTAAAGCTGATCTCTACCACCTGTCACAGGCTGACGAAAGCTCATGCCAACAGGCTAGTTAGCTTCAGCTAACCACAAAAACTAAAACTCGAGTTTTGTAAATGCATGCTGAGCTTTACACGTCAGCACACGCAGTCATTGTTTTCAACTCGTCTTGAAGTAAAACTTCGCCTTAAAGAAAAGAGTGTTTTTTCGTAAATAATTTCTGCAAGAAGTTATTCATACCTTTGAATGAAACAGAAAGAGACGTCAGCTTAAGTTAGCATACACAGCGGAGCCACATGAGTCTTCCCCTCTCTGCCGTCTGATGCAACTGGATTCGTGCAGCTGGTTCCGGGTTTGATTCGCTACTTCCGTCACAAAACGGAAGTCAATAAACTGTCTTTTATTTTGATATTAATGTTTACAATTCCCACAGCAACCAATGTTGGGATACATACGAGTAAATACACAAGTATAAAAACTAAGATAAATATATATATATATGAATAATAAAATACTCTGTAACATGCTAAATGACAGTTCCAAAGTATCATCAAAATGAAAATGTGTATCAAAAATGTATCAAAAATAAAATACCTCATAATGCAGATAGTCTTTTCAAGACTGTCATATCATAAAATATTGAGCCAATGTTAGCAGCCCTGCTTTTAACAAATCTGGATTTAATCTGTCACAAACTGTCCTAAACATGTCCTATATAATGAACTGATCATACGATTTGTATATAAAATCTTAATATGTGAAGTAGTGTATGTAGTGGAGTAAAAGGCACAATGCTTAGCCTTAAATAACAGTAGTAGATAAAGTTAAAGTTAACAGAAAACTGGAGATACTCAAATGAAGTAGGAAAACCTGAATACCTCATTTTAATTAAGCACAATTAAGCATATAATACTCTAGAATTGAATAAAATATTCAGGTAAAGTAAAAGTAGTAAAAGTAGTAAAAAGTATATTAAAAGGACAAAACAAATATTGTTCTATTTTGATGGGCAAAATATTTTCATAACACAAGCATGTACAAAGTACAATAAAGCAGCATTCTCTTTTATTCAAATGTACATGTAAGCAAACATTTATCATAACAATTATTTTACAATATTTTTTTGGAATTATTACATCCAAAAGCCTTGTGCACAGTGTCATTTAAATCACAGTTGGGTCACCTATCCCAGCTTTAAATACAGCAGATTATTTGGGCAGCCAGCAAAAGTGAATGTGAGACCTACAGAGGAAGAAATTGTGATTCACTAAATTTGACTAAGTGAATTACAATCACTCAGTAACAAGTAAGGCGTATCAAATGTCATCAAACTGAAGCATTTCCCCCTTTTCACACATTCTCATGTGGTAAAGAAATTTACAAACCGAAACTACAGAAAACGTTTTAAAAAAATTGTTCTGAACAGTGTTACGTGAAGTCTGGACTTTTGTTCCACTTTTCACTCTGACTCTCCCCCAAAAGCCCCTCTCACTGCACCAATGAACATATCCACCACTCCCATCATTAACCCCCCACCCAGCCTACACACATTACCCACTCCATTTCCGCTTCTCCATGCCAGCCTCCCAAACCCTCCCCCCACAGCTTTTGCCTGACCTCCCATCTCTGACATCACTGTTCCAACATACCCCTGGCTTTGCTCCCACAGCCGCCCGCCAAAGAACTTGGTCACCCACCAACTATTATCCAACACGTCACCAAATATCCCTACGGTGTCTCCAGCCAGCGTTCCCATGCCAGTAACCCCTGTGTGGCAGCTGTTCAGCAGGGCTCCCAGCATGGAGGAGGTGCAGTAGTAGCCACTGCAAAAGCAGGTTTCCCCAATACCCAGAACTATTTCTGCAGCTGAGCCCATCCAGGACAGGAGGCCGGAGGTCAGGAGGTGAAGGAAGGAAAATATATCTCCTGGGAGGGCAGACAGAACTCCCAAGTCCTCCTGAAGAACGTATGTCACCTGAATCAAGACAAGACAACATGCCACATTTTAAATTAGATTAAAAAAGGGCGTGAAAAATGTTATGACAGAATGGCCTGGAGGAATGTATTGAATTACACCTCCTGCTGGCATCACACCTCATTCCACACTCTGGGAGGAGTAAACTGTAATTTAGGTGACGACTAATGACTTTAAGACACTGCACATATTTTTAAAAAAGGCCAATAATTTCTCTACACTTAACTAAACCTTATTTGCATTTTTTGCATTTATTTGCATGTTTTTTGGAGATAAGACTCAATTTAGGAAAGAAAAAAACAAGAAAGGTTTTTTTTTGCTGCTTTTTCCTGTTATTGATGTTGTTCTTTCCTTTTTTTTGATCATGTCACCCATGAAGCTTGTTTATCATGAGAGGTGAACAGTTAATAATATCTTCTCCACTAGACAGGCTACTTGCATCTGACTTACAACAGAATGCCTGTATTATGAATATAATACATGAAGGACTGTGGCAAGCTCTATGGAATTATGGAAAGTGTAGGATTAAGTATGTCTGGAGTCTGCCTATTATAATTGCCAGGATAACTCAACCTCCCCTGCATCTATTCTGACTCATCATTTTTATGTGGATGAGATGTTTACTTGCCAGAGTGCACCTTTAAGTTTAAGTAAAAAAAAAAAACTATTTCTTAATAAAATATACTTGTCACTTGTATCACCTGTCCAGGTAACTGTGTGATAGTGGAGAACAAAGGCCGCAGAGGAGCTTTTATGATGGACAGGGTGGTGGAAAGAAGGAAGACCAGAGCGCTGCTGGAATTTGTGTCAGTCTCCTGCTCAGCCACATTTTCATACTGAGTTAAGGACTCAGGGGATTCTGATGTGACAGCTCTTGAATGTGTCGCTTTACGCTCTTCTTCACCGTTACTTTCTGAAGTTGCTGCATGTACTGAAGTTTTCTCTGTGCCGACTGCAGCGTCAGCTTCTTCTGGCTGAGCATCAACACCAGCCACCTCTTCTCTTTCAGTCAGTGCCTCTCTGCTGTCCTTAATGTCTCCATCTGAATCTTGGCTGCTGGTGGTATCTGAGGCAGCCTCCTCTCCTTCAGCGATTTGACTGGCAGGGTTTGAATCTACATCACTAGCTCCTGTGCTTTCATCAGTAAGATCTGCATCCAGCTTTTCTGTATTTCCCAGGAGACCCTCACTGTGAAGACCCGCTGTGAATCCAAAAGTCTCTCCATCTGCTCCTCCACAGCCTTCTAAGAACAGCTCCGTCACTCCAAGCTTCTCCTCCAGCTCCTTCACGCTTACTTGCCTCTCCCCTTCCCCTGCCTCTCTGATTAACCCCACACTAAAGCCACTTTTCCCCTCAGGGACAGGGCAGCAAACTGCAGACCAAAGTGGCGCCGTCTGACACTCCTCGTCCCCATCCTCAGCACCCTGGAGACCTCCCACCCCAGTAAGGACATAGAGATCTCCCCCTAAAGTGTTGCACTGGGGAATGATGCTTGACTGGAACAGTGTTGTGACCGTTGAGTCCCATTGTTGAAGCAAGGAGTCTGAGGGCGAGACAGGATTAAGTTTATCCCCGCTTCTTCTGAGGAGAGCTGGTACTGCTACTTTAATGTTGTCCTCTTCCTCTGTCTGAAAAGTTACAAAAAGTTATAAAAATCAACTGTTACAGTATGACCTCATTAAATATATGCAAATTCTAACCAATTGTATAACTGAACAGGCACAAAAGCGTTTCATATGACATTTAATTCATCATTATCAAATGTACAAAAGTTCTTTGGTCATATTAAATGAGTCTTTATAAAATTTGAAAGGTTGAAAATATTTTATTTTATCATATTATTATAAATCTATTTTTTCTTTTTACTATCATTGTTTGCCAACAGTCTCTCTTTAAAATGCAGTGACCTTTAGTGAGAGCTGGCTTTTTACTACACTTAATTATTCTAATCCTTCACTTCTTAAAAAATGCAACAATGCATTAACCAAAAACAATATAAATACATACTGAATTACAAGTAAAATTTCTGTATTCAAGATCCTCACCTGAGTAAAGGCTCTATAAACAAAATGGTCTTTAAGTATCAAAGTAAAAGTACCTGTTTGGCAGAGAAATTGCTGTCATGCAAATATTTAACAAAGATCTGTTAGAAGCAAATATTTGTTTTAACATGTAAAGCTCTTTTTAAATGCTTATGTACTTAGTTTTGTGCCACTGGACTGCTATAAAGAAAACTTTTTGTTACAGTTGTATTTGTTTTCATTTTGTTGGTTTATCTGTGAAAGTTCTCATTCATCCAGGTCATAGTTATTCTGGGCAAATAAATCGAAGGCAACTTGACTCAGTAATATTTGTTGGTTTTTGTAAATTATTATATTTTGACCTCTTTGGGCCTCAGAAATTATATAAATTAAATGAAGTTTATAAAGAGAAATGTCTTGTTTAACTGCTAATAATTCATTAACATTATAGGTACCAAATGCTGTTTTGTAAATAGTCAAAGATCAAAAAAAGCTGATTTGCTTGTTTGATTATTAACCATGCATTTCATAACCGTATAATATTTTTAATTGTAAATCTTTTTGTGAAAAGTCACTGGTAACTTGATCTGTCAGATAATCATATTGTGGCAAAAAGTACAATATTACCTTTTAAATTGTAATGGAGTAAAAGTATAAAGTACAATGGAAATACTCAAATACAAGTACCTAAAAACTGTACTCAAGTGCAATATCTAAGTAATGTTCTTAGTTACTTTCCACTGATTACTTACTGTCTGCATGCTAGAACACAAAGCTGTGGTCTTGTACAGCATTTTCAAATTCCATCATTCAAAAACAGACACTACCACTTTAACAAGCATGATAGCTGTGTGCTGCTGTGTCCTTACCACAAGCTCTCCCCCCTCCTCTCCCTCTTTCTCTGTCCATCCATGACTAAGATGGAAGGCAGAGTAGACAGCTGTGTCACAGGTCGGTCTGGACAGAGTGGCAAACGCCTGTCCCCCAGGCAGTCTGTGGCAGAGTGGGCGCAGCAGTGGCCCTGCAGAGGCTCCCTGCGGAGGCGTCTGTCTGTAGAAACACTGGCTGCAGAGGCTGAAGCCCGGCTCTGAGTTGTCCTCAGCTGGAAGAGACAGGCCTGGGCCCAGCACTGCCAGCAGCCAGACAGCCGCAGCAGCTGCACTGACAGCAGCAGGACACAGCATGGTGGTGGTGAGCTCAGCAAATCCCCTCTCTCTCTCTCTCTCTCTCTCTCTCGCACACACACTCACATAGAGCGAGAGGGAGAGGCTTATAAATTATCCAGTGGTTTCCGTATATAGATGGAAAGGATAAGGTGGACAGGGTTGGCTGCTGATGGCTTGTTGTTTTCCTCAAGCGTTCCTTGTTCTCTCCTCCAGTTTTTCTCCCACCATGCCTGTCTTCCTTCAATGCCAGCTGTATTCTGAGAGAATGAATCTGTGTTGGAGGCACAATCTTGCTTACTCCTTCATTTCCCTTTCACTGACAACCTCGCCCCCTCTGTCAGTTCCACCCTCTTCTGACTCTCCCTCTGGGTTTACCTCCACTTTACCCCTCCCTCTTATACTCTCTATGGTTACGCATTGAACTCCCATTGCTGTTAGGTACACAAGCCAAGCTCACACCCATGAAACACTGTCAATTACCTGTAAGTCTGCATTCCCAAACAATGGTCGTTGTACAAGGCTGGTCCTCTGATTGACTCACTCACTGCTGTACATTATTCTAAGTTAAGCACATTCCTAAAGGTGCTGACTCTGTGTTAAGTTTAACAATTGATTCAAAACACTTCCATATCAAGCAGGAGTTCTTGAAACTCCAGGTAAAGTGTGAGCAACCAAGCTCTATATTTAACATTGTCAGTTCATGAAATCCTCATTAAAGCTTAATCCTGACAGTGCCAACACCACGGGTCATTGTCTCACCCAGAGTGCAGCAGTTCTTGACATCTAACTGGTCAGACAAAACACACCCCTTTCTTTGGCTCACAGCCTGCAGCCTGCTCTTCTTAATATTATAGACAGGCCTGTTGAGACATGATAATGATGGCACTGGTTGTTCTTTATACAACTGTTATGCAGCAAAAATAGCAATTTGCATGTGATCTAACGACACAGTGCTCTGCATGTGAAAGAGTGAAGAGAGAACTGTCTAGCTCTTTTTTGGCCAGCTAGAAGAGGTGGAATCCAGCCAGGCTGACTTCATGTTGCTTAACAGTTATGACTGACATGAGCAAAATGTGTTCTTGGGCTTCTGTCAGTAGAGTATTAGGATACCTTTGAGGAGAGGTCAAGCAAGCATAGAAAAAAGTCATAAAAGCCAACTTTGGTCAGCTTTTAGCGCAGTGAATGTTGTCAGTCCTGCACACAATCAGCACTGACATGGACTGCAGCATATTTCAGTCACTTACTTCGGCTCTGGAATGAGAGTTTTAGGGTGTGATGTTTTGGGTGGGGCATTAAGTCAAATCTAATCATTAGGTGTGTTTGACACCTTCTGAGTTTGTAATAGGGTTTAAAGATATGAGGGAAAAAAAATACTGGCACTATTTTGACAGATATTGCAACTGCAGTGAGTCACAGTCTCAGTGTGTTCTACCGGATATCACAGACTCTCAGACTCTCTCAGTATTACACAGAAAAAAAAATTGTTGATTAACTGTTGGAATCCAAGCATGTATGTTTCCTTAGAAATGACTTGGATTTGAAGGCTGGGCATCTCTGTAGCACCACAGTGTATTAGTCACCAAAAAACTCCTACATTTTAGATAATATATATTTTGCATTATTGCGATGTAGATAGATTTTTCAGCCCTACTTTTTCAACCACTTAAAAAGTGCTAAATGAAATATATTTCGACAAACATACATATAGCATCACAAATGAAAACAATCTGAAACACAATTCGATTGGTGCAAAAATAATGTATTTACATTAACATGAATAGCTTTGATTTTAACAAGTTGTTAAAAAACACACTGACATAGTAAAAAATGAGAAAAAACTGAGTCAAAACTGCCTGTAACAAGAAAAAAGAGACCTAACATTTGAGACACCTATATAATACTTAAACACTTTTAATGGTGGTTAGACATAACAAAGACTCTCTATGTGGGACACACCTAGCTGTAGTCACAGTTTGTAGATCTTTAGGCTGTTTGGGCAGAAAAAACAATAAGCAAGGAGCTTGTTACCATGTGAAATTCAGACTATCCGTACATTTTTCTTCAGTAGCTGTAGATTTTGTTTAAAACTGTAAATTTGTCACAGATTTAAGTCTTAACATAATATTGAAAAACAACATTCGTCTGTGAGATAATTTTGACAGTGATTATGCAATTTAGCAAATGTCCACAGGAGGGAGCTTGTCTCTTCTTCTGAAAATCTAAAATGGGCAACTGATTACAAACATTAACCTTTAGTCTTTTTCTCTCTCTCTCTCACACACACACACGGATGTACAATCTCCTCTGTTTATAAATACACATTTACACACACTCAGGCTCACTCATTGGGGATGTCAATAACTAGTTCCGCCTCGTCTCCCTCCCCTCTGTCTTCATCGTCTCGGTCACTGTCTCCTTCACTGTCTCCCTCCTCCTCAGGGGCATCTCCACTAAGCATTTGTCTTGGAACCCAGCTGAAGGGGCCACTGGCTGCTGGAGGGGCCGCAGTGGCTGATGAGTAATTGGTTGCTATTGGGGCAACAACCTAAGAGGAGTAAAGAAGATGGTTAAGTGTTAGGAATGATGAAAGAAAGGAAACATTTTAAGAGATGATGGTTATGGATGGATTGCTGCATCACAGATGTAAATCAGGACAAGCATGCAGCATGTAAATGAACTTACAGACATACTGATCAGAACCTCAGTTCAGCATCGTGCCACACTTATAATGGCTTAGGAAAGACCCCCACCTTCCCACAATTTTTTTAAAGTACTGAAATTTCACTATTACAAGTTATTGAAATTTTGATGAAATTGAAAGTTGTTTACACATAACATTGCTGGTCAGCAAAGTATTATAAAATTAAACAACAAAAAGTTTTTGAACACTCTGAGGAGAAATAAGTGCACACAAATTATGTCTTTGTACTTATGCACCTAAATTGTGACCAAAACATATAAAATAAATGTGCCATGTAAAGTAAATGGAACATTTACATACAATTTGTGAGAAGTAAGCAACATATCTGCATTATTGTTATAATTATTATCATAATTAAACCTTATTAATTATTCCCTCCCCTTTTCTCTCTCACCTTCCCAGTGGTCTCTTTCTTGTTTTTAGGTGTCTTTGTTTTTCTCTCTTTCTTCATTCGTTCAGCTGGGGGAGCCAAATACTCTGGTGGGAAGGGCATCTGCCCAACACACACGCAGGCCCCAAATTACCATATGTCCACACAAACAAACATGCACACAGGCACAGGCAATTTACAAGACAGACAAACATAAAAAACACAAGAGAATGAATAATGAAAGGACAGTGAGGCCATAATAAGCTTCAAACAAAAAACAAAGGAGGAGGTAAAACAGACTTGTGAATAAAATGACAAAACAGTCAAATTATATAATAATGCCAAATCAAAACAGAGATTATGTTTGCCGATGAGGAGATGAGTGAGGCAGCAATGTTACTGGTGCTGGCTTCATTAAGATACAGTAAAAGAGAGGGAAACTCACAGTGTTGAGATATGGTCCAGAGCCTGATGACTGTAGGGGATTCACACCAGATCGAGACAGCAGAGAGAGATGGGGGGAGGATGATGAAGGAAGACATGCCCCCGGACTACTTCTTCGCCTAAAAGGAGTACATGGGAAAAAGAAGAAAGGGAAAACACAGCGTGTTGGATATGACAGCAGGGGCATTTTTTTCAATCAGCTTCATGGAGCTCCATCAATGTTTCTGTATTCAGACTATATTAATATCAAAAATGTTTTCCTTAGTAGATGAACCTGAAAGGATTTTTATCACACAGTTTAGGGTTGTAAAAGAAAATAGAACCTCTCGAAAAAAAATTGTGATCAGCAAAAAAAAGAAAACTTGAAATAAAATTGAAAAAATTTTATGTTAAAGTCTAACTTACTTCTTTGCTCCATCTCGTTCTCTTTCCCTCTCCCTGGGGCCTTCTCCTTCACTATTTTCTGAGGAAACTGTTGCATCTGAGTCTGGAAAGGAAGACAAGAAAACTTGAACCAACAGGACAAGCAACTAGCTAAAATACTATAATAGAAATTAAAGCAAGCAACAGTGAATAAAATTTATTTCTTAAAGCTTTAAGATCAGGTGTTATAACTACCTGAGGAGTCTTCATCTACCCTTTCGTACTGTAGCAGTCTGTCCAGAAGGAAGCTTGAAAGTGCATGTAGGATATAGTTATTTACTGCTTACATATAATATAAACAACCACACATTTAAATGTGACTTCGACGCAATGTAATCTCACCTTTTGTCCCTGGAAACTTTGAGAAGTTTTCTCTGTGCTCTCCTCAGCTCCTCTTGAAAGCATTCCTGCTCCTGCATAAGGAAAAAACAGACATGAAATCAGTGTTGATGAAGAGACATATATTTATCTTTGTCTACACCCAAATATGATTTCTGAAGATTTAATGTTAACGCTTGAAATGATGGTACTCACATAAACAAGAAATTTTAATTTTCGTTTGAGATTTTTGTATTTCCGCTTGTAGTCAACTTCAACGTCCGCTTGGCCGTTCATTTCTGCAAAAAAGCGTACAAATCATGTAACAATGCACCCTATCCTCTGCTAACAGTTGCAGTTATATACTAGAGTCAATTTTTGCAAAACTGACTGTCTGTAAAACGATATAACGTCGCTTACTTACTAGATAGAGTACTAGCTATATGTTAAGCTTTCGTTAGCATAGCTAACTTAAGTGTTTAGATATGTTAGCTTACACAGCTTTCTTGTTGGTCTAACAGGCGTATGAAAATAACGTTATCTACACAATTTTATTTCAAATATTATTTCGACTATTGCAGATTTTTATATAACTAAGAAAACATTAATACCTCTTGTTTGAGTCGGTCTGTGCGACATGCTCTTGTTTACTTTCGTGACGTTGTTTTCATGCGTCGTGATCGTCTTTTTCTTTTGAACGACTGTTTTGTAACCAGCGTCAAACGCGCTTTATCGCCACCTTCTGTTCGGAGTGTGGACCGACTGCCTGATCCACTTGACAGACATATTAATGTTTTTATAGCATGAACCCGAATTGTAGCCTTCCGAAAACCTTCAACCTTTATGTCTACGTTCCTTTACTTGTTCACACTTATTGCAATCCATGATAACATGCACAACAAGTTAGCCATACATTATTTGAATGCTTTTCTATTTCCCAGTATCAACGAGTCTTATTCCTTTAAAAGTAATAACTTCTTTCATTTTTTAGTTATGTTGCTCAATATTCGATTTTTTTTCCTCCCGTTATTTCAGTGTTCAACAGCTCTTAAATATATTGAATTTAATTTTGGATAGCTTTATGTCTAGAATAGAATATATAACACTTTGAGTAAAATTTGATGTCTGCTACTGATGGATCTCAGGTTCTCTAAAGCTGAAACACAATCTAAATCTTTCAGTACTGCATATTTATAGTTCTATTTGTCAATTTAAAGTCCAACTCAGAATCTGAACATGTACATGAACATGTCAAAATTTGGATGTGATATTGTATGAATGTAAAATAAAGCTCTTGAATTTTATTGTTTGTCTTTTTTTTTTAATACACCAAAATTAAATAAAAACAAAGACAATGTATCAAGTTAATATTAAAATGCCAATACTATTTTATTTTTGCTTTAACTGTCAGCCAGGAATTACCATGCATGGTCTCATGACTTCATGCAGTAAGCTTTTGTATGTTATTGAATCATCCTGTCGGTGTGCCCTCCACCTGCCGCATACTGTAGTGCACTGAGTTTGCAGCTCAACCCCAGCTCAGCACAGTCACTTGCCAGGACCCTGCACCATGAATTATAGATGAGGAACATTTGCAGAGATGAGTAATACTGCTTCAGTGCACCCGTACCCAAAGCCAGACCCCCTTGTGTGTGTGTGTGTGTCTCTGTGTGTAGGAGTGATGTGGAGCCGGAAGAGCGCCAGGCAGGGACAAAGAAAGAGGTAGAGATAATAAAAAAGTTTAGATGTGAAGTGGACAGACCCAAGGCAGGTTTAAAAATAGAGAGGAGGCTGGTAGCTGGGTAGTGGGATGCAAATATGCACTCTTCGAAGAGCAGAGAGCAGAAATGCTGACTGTGTGTTTAGACACAGTGCACCCCTCTCAGAAAATATGAAAGCCAAGTAGGGTACACACACAGCTAAACAGCATCCTCTACGCAAGCACTGTAATAGCTCGTAGTTGCCACGCTGGGTCTTTTCACACCTCCAGACATTAAGAGCTACCAAGTAAAAATAAACATGCATCGTTTCCCTTCCAGGCAAAACAACTGCTGATATGCAATACAATATCTGACTGACTGCCCCTTTCCACCGCTAGATTCTTCTTTGTTTCCAAAGACACAGGCAGACAAAAATAGACTTATGCGTCCGCTGCCATAAATTGCTGCTGCCAGCCAACCAGGCAGTCAGCAAGCCCTCCTGGCATCCACAGTGCCTCCCTACCACTCCTCCTTTCTCTCCTCTACCTTTAATAGATCCATATATTCTCAAGTCAGGCTGTGGTTACTGATCTGTGCTTGTCAAAACTCTTTCTCTTGTTCATTTTCTGCTTGGATGTATGTCTTTGTTGTTCTATTAATATAACTAAAGTCTGTTTTTATTGTCCTGGCATGTGTGTGTGTCTCTCTCTCTGTATTGTTAAGTGTGTCCTCCAGTTTGTCCCGCCCTCTTAGTCCTTCCATCACTTTTGCTGCTTTCAAGAGTCTTTTTATTTCATGTTTGTCTGATTTGCAGAAGTGGAATGTACCAAAACCACACTAAAGACACCAACAACAACTGCAATAAACAGCTTCTCTGTGATTACAAGGTAAGCTTTATAGTTTATGGTTTTCACCTGCTGCTGCATTTAGAACAGCCGACATGAGACACAATATCCCTGACAATGTGACTGTATTTGTTTCAAAGTTCATATTTCACAGGTAAAGGAGCTCCATTTGCAGAATATCAAATTAGTAACATTACCGTTCAATGTTTATATTTTCCTCCAATTCTCTCTGTCCTCTGTCCTGTGTGTGTGTGTGTGTGTGTTACAGGAAAAGCTTCTCCAGGCTATTAAAAGAATCAAGCACGAGGTAGATGAGTGCAGGGAGGCAGAGAGAGAGACGTACATAGAGTCAGTGGAAGTAGAGGTACTGCTGCATTATTAATCTTTATCTTTTTCAAAGAAACACTCTAGTTATACAGAGTAATTCCAATTTAACACTTAACAGATGAGCATCCATAACATTTCTGCTAAAGCCAGTTTTGAAAATGATTATCCATATTATTGTATATCCATACACAGAGTTTGTAATTAGGCCTTGACTGAATTGAGAATTGTCTGTCTTTTCCTTTCCCATATTTCAGAACAGTTTTGATGCCCTGGAACGAGAAATCAGAGCAGAATTTCAGAATCTCCATCGCTTCCTGGATGAAGAGGAGTGTAAGGACCTGGAGCGACTGAAGAGGGAGAGACAGAAACAACTGAAGCAGCTGAAGGAAAGAGAGAAGAAAATAGCAGGGCAAGGGAGGGACCTGGAGAGAGCCATCACAGTGCTCAACGGCAAACTGGCTGAGGAGGACAGCCCAAAACTGCTCAAAGTGAGGAGGGGCTTTCTCTAAAAACAGAAAAAAATGTCTCACTATCAGTAAAGTTTGGTTTATTATTTGCTTAAATATACTTTAGCAACATACAGTCAGTGTATGGTGATGGGGATGATGTAAATTTGGAGGGTGAGCTAATGCATGAGTGGGTACAGAGGAGGAGGTGAGGAATAGTTTGGCTTCCTTCCACCAAACACTCTGGAAACTTCTCTGCACAACAGTGGTGCCACACAAGGGTTTATCCAGGGTCATTGTTAGGGCTCTAAACCAAACGTTACTCAACTTACTTCTGCCTTGTCAAAATAACTATTTATAATTGCTGGTCCTGTGAGGAGCAATGTGACTCTGCAGGTTTGCATCAAATGGACCCCATCACAGAGCTGCAGTTCGACCTTGTTAGCTGTCCTGCGAATCTTCTTCAGCCTTTATTTGATCAATTACAGACACTGATTGGCTAAACAGTATAATTGCCTGGTTTTGCAGGTCAAAATCAATTTCTCACTTGAAAGTGAAAGGACAAGAGGCTGTCATGCATTGGTCAGCAAATAAAAAAGGACAACACAAGAGAGTTTGGAAGCTTGCATTTAGAATCCAGACAAGACAACAGACACGAGCAGCTGTTTTACCCAATAACAACCAACTCTCCTAAACTGTTTCTCTCATTGCAGGAAATACAAGATCTCGTAAAAAGGCAAGTTTTTCCCAAAGTGTGTTTTCATCGGCCCATCTCATTAATGTTTTATGTATGCATGCTTGGCATTGTCTCTCTTTTGGGCACAACGATCCATCTCAGTCTTCGCTGTGCTGTGTCTACCAGGTTGACACTCAAATATTCATCAGTCAGTCCTTCCCATCTTCCCATTTTGTCCAAGCAGGTCTCAGGTCAGCTTTGTTCCCCCGGTGGAGGTGGACACAGAGGTGCGCTCCGGCCAGTTTGTGGGGCCAATACAGTACAGGATATGGAAGCATATGAAAAGCTGCCTCTACCCAGGTATGTTCAAATATGTCGTGTGATACAAAACAGGAAAAATCACAAAACTCACCTTTCTTACTGTAATCTTTACTTGCCAACAGATATTACATCAGTGATCTTTGACCCTGAGACAGCTCACCCAAATCTGTCCCTGTCTGAGTGTCGCACATCTGTGTGGTTTGATGAAGATAAAGACACAAAGGATTGCCAGGCTAACCCACGACGGTTCCACTATTATTACTGTATCTTAGGCCATCAGGGCTTCACCACAGGACGACACTACTGGGAGGTGGAGGTGGGGCATAAGACAGCATGGAGGTTAGGCGTGGCAAAAGAGGATGTCCCGAGAGGGGAGATGAAAGCTACTGGCACCTCCAGCGGCCTCTGGACCCTGGCCCTGAAGGGTAGTTCTGTTATGGCCTGTACCGACCCAAAGCCCACCAAGATCAACGTATCCGTCCGTCTTGTGCGCATCGGCGTGTTCTTAGACTGTGAAAAGGAGGAGGTATCTTTCTATAATGCTTTAACCATGGCGCCAATCTACACTTTCACGATGGGAACGGTCATGGCTCCTCTGTTTCCCTTCTACAATCCATGTGACACAGATGATGGGAGGAACACGGCAGCTTTAAAGATCTTCCATCCTTCAATATGAAAATTAAAGCAGCTTTGAATGGTCAGATGAAAGAAAATTCAGCAAGTTCCAGTAAATATGCAGTTATTAAAAAAAATTGTTTCTATTTATTTTTTAAAAACTAGCTCAAAATTAGCATCTTTTTTGGTTATAAATTGACAATAATTCTTAAAGCAAAAACAATTTTTCAGATTCTTAAATATTGTAATTTGCTGCGTTTATTTTATCACATGTGAGAATTAACTGAGTATTTGTAGTACTGAAGCAAACAAGTTATTTGAAGAGATCTCCTTGGATTTTGTGAATCTGTGATGGACATCTTTCAATATCTTCTTTTACATGTTACAGACAAAACAATTCATTGACAGATTTATCAATGATGAAAAGAGTAGATGAATAGAAGCCCTAACCATAGATTATATTGTACTTAACTTGCTACAAAAGTGTTAAAGAAATGTCATATTTAATGATTTTAAAGAAAACTCTGTACATAACACATGGCTGCTACAGTGTCTGTTTTAATGCATATCTTAAATCCTTAAATCTGAAAATAAATGTGGTGAAAAATATGAGGCTTCAATCTACTCATGAGCTGATGCAATAGTGTTTTTAACAGTCGAGGAAAAGAAAGCAGGGGGAAGGTTGTTATTTGCAGCCTGCCTGGAGCTTCAGGGTCCAAAGGTGTTAACAGCATTATGACATTACCTTCGGCCTACTTATAAATATCTCTGATCTGCCCTGATGTGTCCCGGTGAGGCTCTGGAAGCTCAAAACAACACAGTGGGATTACTGGCGCACAGGACCTGAGGGGCGGGAAAGTGGCACATGACATTAAGAATAAATGATGGCTGACGTTGAGTGAGATGACTTGCAGAGATGGGACGGACAACTCTGAGACAGAACTGTCCTTCTGCAAGTCAGACGCTCCGAGAAATCAGAAAACAAAGACAACAGGACAGCAAATGTCATAATAGCTTGTTTATTCTTAGTATTCTTTTTAGACATGAAATAAAGAAAAAACAGTTTTCTTTACAAAAACATCTGTGTGAAGTGTTGTGCAAAAGGAGTACAGAGAAAACATGTGGGATATCACACCACACCAAGGCCAGAACAGCAGAAGTAAACAGGATCAGAGGGCAGAGACAATTCACTTAGTGCAAGAGGTGCCAGTGGTATTAAAAGTGTTTTTTTATTAGTGGGTTGTCAGAGGTGGGTATGTAACCAGAATCCCTCTGGCACCAGTTTGATGTAATGACCCCAACCCCACCAGACTGAGCCGTCTTTGAGATGCTGGTAACATGTAAACCAAAGGCTTATCCTGCCTACAACACACTATCTGCCTCTTTTACATCCCTACTCACTCTCAGTGGCCTGATATTACAATCACAATATCTAGTAGAGGATCTAGTAGAGGTGGTGCATAAAAATACTGTTTTTGCAGTCCCTCATCAATTGTTTACCATCACATAACCCTAAGGTTTCCCACACAGCTTTGTCATTCATCTGCCACTATCATGAATCCACTCACATGCTCCGTACTGTGCCTCGATTAATGAAAAGGAAAACACCCGCACACTCATCATTCCTTCTGATACTCAGAAACATCTGGGAAACTGCTTTTATGTCTCGGTATGTTGTACCTCCCACGCGTTAGCATTTCATAGGCCACTCAGTGTGCAAACAGCTTTCGACATCTGTAAATACTCTTCCTATTAAAAAAAAGGTGCCATCAGGAGTGTCGGCTAAAGACAGAATACAGGCCAACTATCCAATATACATTTTAGGCACTAAACAAAGACAAAAGTCACTCAAATATCTCAGTTACAATATCTTTAACAATATTTTGTGGCTTTAAACACATTCACACTCATAACTTGAACACAGCACTTGTTTTCTTCACATTGCAAGACAATTTTAAGCAGGCACATGAATACCTTACTGACAGCAGATGGAGAAGCACATGTAAAGTACAGTTGTTTCAGTCTGTACAAACTGCCTAATGCAAAGACTCAGCACACACAGGCACACAACAGTCCTAAATCACACAAACTCATACATCATGTGTGTCATTTGCATACGCACTGAAACACAGAAATCCCAAACTTACAACAATGGCCACATTACAACAACACTCCTCTGGTCACACACACACAGAATCAACTTGAAGACAATAAAAGCCTGTTTTTCAGGACATGTGGTGGGCATGCTGCAGCCAACGCTTTAAGCGACATAGGTTAAACATTTAAATACAACATGTAAATACCGTGAGAGATACTGTTTGCTGTGAGCATCATCAGAGCATAACAGCAGAAAATTGATCTAAAAAGATCTAATATAGTCTTGATGGTTTTTACAATATTTGGTTGTTAAATTAGTTTGAGACGTTAGTGAATATTAGTGTTTATAGCATATTGTAAGTGTGTGTATACATATTTTATATTCTGAATTTAATGTTGGTGAGAAAATTAAATTAGTTTACTTTATTATTATTAAGTATAATACAACAACCATTCTATACACTACAAACATTCAGCTGTAAGGGGGTTAAACTGGCAACACATGCAATATTTACAAGGCTGGAATGTGTGTGTCATGTTCGCGTATGTGCATGTGTGTGTGTATGTGTGCATATATATATATATAATTTTAGGAATGCCAAAATGTATGCGTAGTTTTTCCAAAGATCCAGGCTAAAAATGAACCATATTCAGTGTTTTACATGATTTACATTTAAATGCCTTTGTCCATGTGAAATACATATGACTATCTGATACTGTCTATTTAACATTGAGGCCCCTTTAAATTTTTTTTGTTTGTTTGATTTTATTGTATTTACTTATCATTGTATCAAATCTGACATCGAAATCTATTTTGTCATATGGCTTTTTAAAATGCTGACAAATAGCCTGATTTTATCTACTTGTAAGAAAAATCAACAAGAAAGCTACCAAAAAAAGGCCTTTTGGTTGTAGATTTACAATTATAATCTACTCCTTACATTTTTTTACTTTTCACTGACTATTTGAATTTTCATGGCTGTCATTTTGTGCTTCTCTCAAAATTTCAAAATGCTTTTCAGTTGATTTCAGTGCATCAGACAAAGACTGTCATTGGTTTCTTAGTGGTCAGTCATAAAACATGAGGTAGAGACGTGCATTTTGCGACATAAAATTTATCTGCACACCTCCTTTGTACCATACAACAGTTACACAACTGTTATGTAAGATTAGTTTATGTTGACTGAACTTACACATATCTAAAAACTCATTTGGAACAGCTCTGGACAGACAGTGTTGTGACACTGATAAAGGCCTCAGAGAAGAGTTTTGGATCCATTAAGCATACTAAGCATGAATGTTTAAGCTTTTGCCAAATTTTAGAGGGTTAAGAGCAAAGTCAAGTCAAGATTCTAGTTTATGTCAAAGGCTGTGTTCTCAAGTGGTTAAGGAGCTAAAAAATATGTTCATCAAAGGGAAAGGAGGGTCAAGAGGAGGGACAAAAGATAATCAAAGAAAAGATGACTGACTTGTAAGCCTGAAAGTACTTACTATGTGGTCTTACCAGAAATGTTAATTCATTCCACTATTTTTAAAAAGCCCAAACATGGAAGTTCCATTAACATTACATGTAAAACATGAAAAAATGAAGGGGAGCAGAATATCATCAGAGTAACTCCGTAGCTCTCTCTGACAAGCTTGTAACTGTAATTAGCTTGTTAGCTCAGTTAGCCAAGCAACTATTGGCTGATCTGCCAACCTGAACTAGGAGCTTGGAGCAACGGATAAGTGTTAGCATTTACACCATGGGTAGTGGTCCGAGAACAGAGCCCTGCAGTCTCCCAGCCAGACCAGGACTGAACACAGCCACCAAGACTGACTGAGGCCAGTTTGACAACAGGGATCACAGGAATTTACAGCAGCTTAAACAAGGACTCTTACTCCAAGGACTACGAAAACTAGGGGATGGCCAGGCATCACCAGTGTTGAATAGGTTTTAACAACCAAAACGGAGCTGGTTTTTGCTGGAACAGTGAAAAGACAAACCAAAATCTTTCTTTTTGTGAGTTTTGTTTTTTTTCTTTTTCTGTGTAGTTCTAATGAAATGTTTTTCACGATGAGTCAACAAAGCAAATAAGCTCAAGACAGGACAAGCAAGGGCTAGCTGCTTAGCACATCAACTTGAGTAGATATAAGGGCCATTATACATAGCTAACACTATCATAACGTCAGAAACGTCTGAAACGTTACTTCCTCTCATTCTGCTGATTGATTTTAGTTCCCTTTTAAACTGAAATTTAAGCTTAATGTTACACACTACTCCCTTAAATGCCTAGGGTCATCGCTGGCATGAGCTTCCAGTGGGATTTTCATTGAGCCATGGGGAAATCAAGATTAAGAAAGGAAGGTGATTGATTTGGGCTTAAGGGATCAGTCTGTGAAACACATTTCAGTCATAATAATGTTTTGCACAGGTTGCTGAAGCCAGAGGACTTGCACAATCACATACACATACATATTTAAACTATGTACAAATGCCATCAACATTTGATGTGATCTAGAGGGCTTTCATTTTGGGTCCAATCAAAAGACCATTATCACATTTATTAGTAGGTTTGAGATGACATTGGCTGAAGATTTCATGCAGTTCGTCTGTTTTATCCACATGCTGAAAGAGGAACAAGCATTAAGATCGAAAACAACGGCCAGTTTTAGGTTAAGGTTAAGGAAAAACTTGTTAGGAAAAGCTTGTTTTTGTTTTAAAGAAAATGCAAGTCATTCTGGCTACTTCATAATGTTAGAAAAGACCTTAAGTGGAGTTTTATTGTAAACTCTGCAGAGGATTTCAATGCAGTCTGACTGTTTAATTGTTAAGATAGCAAAAAAAAGGTTTGTTGTGTGACATTTTTCTGAATCAGAACGTCTCAAAAGTGTTTGTTATAAACAAGAGAGAAACTGTTATCAAGTTAATACTGTGTTCAGGCATTAGACATGTTAAACCAAAGTCCTCACCCCAGTCTCAGTGGTGTCTTCATTATTTGGTAGGGGGTGTTCGATTGTCTACAGTGGTGGTAGATAGAGAAAATCTGTGGGGCTTCCGTTGGATTTTTGCAGGGTCAGTTCTCAGGTGGTGGTGGTTGAATCCTCAGCGATAGTGCCATCTTTGCTGGACTCAAGTGCTGCACCACTAGATTTCAGCTCCACTTCAGGGGTTTTAGGAGGAGCCGCCTTTGGAGCTGAGCTTCCGATAATATCAGCGTGATCCGGGCTTGGTTTGGAGTCTGGGCCAGGCTCAAGTGTACCATTGGTAATTGGTTCCGGTGTGGTTGGTTTGGGGGACTCAGGTGTGGGAGTCAGGGCACTCTTACTTTCAGGTTTTGGAGTTGTGGCTTTAGGAGAAGCTGGTTTAGGCTCCGGGCTCGGGCTGGGTGCAAGCTTTGGATCAGCTGGACTTAGACGAAGCTTGGGCTCAGGGCTTGGGGCTGGACTAAGCTTGACCTCCGCGAGGTCAGATACATCCAACTTTGCTTCCTCTGGCTTCTCAGGGGTTTTCTTGGTCTCAGGTGTCGGACAAGCTTTGGTTTCCGCTACTGGACTGGGCTTAATTTCAATAGCTGGTGGAGCGCTTGGCTTGGACTCAGCAGCAGATGGTGGACTTGGTTTGGTTTCAGGGGCAACAGAGCTGGTTACAGCCACAGACTCAGACAATTGATCAGGGGCATCAGTGTCAGTGTCGAGTGGGAGGGCAGTGTTAAAGCCAACGCCTGAGTCACTGGTCTCAAGGTTACCGACCCCAACCTCTTTAGAGGACACCTCCAGACCCTGAGTTCAAACAGACATCAAGATAAGTGCATTTGTTTGTATCAAAGTGCTTTACAAGAGACACAAAAGGATAAGATATAACAGACAAACAAGGCAATATAAAGGGAACACATACATTGGATTTAAAAGAGTAAAACAAGAAAGAGGATAATAATATGCTAAAATTGAAAAAAAACAGGAGAATAAAAGTCAGAGTGCATCGACAGTGCAGGATGGGAGCAAACTTCCCTGAATTCAATTTAATAAAAGGCAGTGGCAAACAGAAAAAAATTTAAGCCTTGATTCAGAGGTTGAGGGTTGGAGCAGACCTCAGGTTTTCTGGGAGTTTGTTCCAGATATGTGGTGCATAAAAACTGAATGCACTTTCCATGTTTACCATTAACTCAGTAAACTTATGGATCCCAGAAGACCTAAGAGGTCTGGACATTTCACAACATAACAGCAGATTAGAGATGTTCTTTGGCCCTATATCATTCAGCCTTTTATGAACCAAAACAATTCTTTGTCACACAGGAAGCCACTGCAAAGATCTGAGACCTGGACTGACGTGATCCACATTGTTGTTCTTAGTGAGGACTCTAGCAGCAGCGTTCTGAATAAGCTGCAGCTATCTGAACGCAGAAAACAGCATAAAAATGGAGACATTATTAAAAAAAACATTAAGACTCAATTTTAAGACTAGATATAAATCACACATCCTCACCTTGATGTCCACCTCAGTGCTCTGAGATTTCTCTGTATTGTCTGCCTGGGAATGCTTGGATTCCTCACTGAGTTTAGTGATGTTCTTGACCACCTGTGTAGATTGTGACATTATTGTATCAGGATATACATTGTAATCATCATCATCATTGCCATCACATTGTCATCTCTCCTTCTAACCTCTCTGAAGGCCTCTCCCTCATCCTCTTTGCCAGCATTCTGGGCAATCTTCTCCAGGGCAGCGGCCCTTTTGGCCCTCTTCTTAACTTTGATCAGGCAGGACAGCAGACAAACCAGCAGAAGGAAAACCAGCAGGCCCAGCAGGGCAATGATGGCCACATACAGTGACTCCAGCTTGTAGGCTGCATGAAGTCATGGTGAGAAAAGGGAGAGAAGGATGTGAGTGGGAGAGTAAATATTTCAACTGACCTTTTATTATTGACGTGTTGAAATTCCTGTGCATGAACACAGAGGGCAAAAGAAAGGGATTATTTTTTTATTTTGTCACTGCAAAACAATTATTCTGTCCTGGCAGTTTGCACAGCAATATGAAGCTGTTATTTATCCCATTAAGCACCATTCAAATCCTTACGTTTTACTTCCAGGTGGATGTTCGACACAGTGAACCCCTGTGGGTCAGTAATTGTGAACAGGCCTGCATCTGCACCGGTGACCTGATCCAGAAAAACCAAGGACCCCTCCATAGAGAGACGGTCCTCAAGACCCAACTGAGCTCTGGCCTGGTTGGAAAAGACATTTGTAAATTTTTATATCCTTAACATAAAAACTAAAGATTAAAGATGTATTTATTATTAAAGACATTATCATTAAAAAATAATTGCACTAATAATTTTTCTGTATCCTGTTTAGAGAGCAATTCAGCGGTGTGACTAAGAAAGAAACAAGAGGATCCAGTTACACTTGTAAACTCTCCTTTGTCCAGTAGCAGATGACGGGTGGGTTCGCTGTCAGGGGTGTAGTAGAGCTGGACCAAGGAGCTGTTGAGTATCAAGTTGATCTTCAGTTTTTTACCGTATGGCAGGTTCACAAAGGTTTGGTGCTCTGAAACAACAGACAAGGCAGAGATAAAGGAAGGACACAAGGTAAATACATCACATTTTTCCTACAGGCTCCTGAATCAACTAAAATGCATTAGCCTGCCCATTAAGGTTTGGGTCTTTAAAAAGCCATTATGGCAGACAAGAGGTGCGTTATAACTAGAAAGGAAACATCAACAACATCCCAAAGGAAGGAGCTGGTCGGTTAATTCAGGTCAGGCATGGAAGAGGAAAAAAACATGTCATCTGGCTTGTTTTGTGCTCTCACCTTTGACGTTGAGACACATTTTCTTTTGGATAGCACCCTTGGCATCCCTGACTGTGTAGCTTCCTTCATCTGTGTTGGTGACGGCACTGAGGGTGACGTAACGCTCGTCTACGTTGATTCGACCCTGGTAGGCTTTCACGGGTTCCCCAACGCTGGTCAGCAATATCTGAGCAGAACTGCAGGAGGGCAAATCAAAGTGGATGAACTTCCTTTGACCTTTTCTTTATGAGTCTGAGCCACACTGTCACAGTGCATGCACATCACGTCATCAAACATCAGTGTTATTTTGCTTACTATACCTAGATGTCTGGTTGGCCTCCACAGCACTGTGCTTGAACTCCAGCATAATGGGAGGAGTCACCCCTAACAGCGGGATTTTGAAGTTTTCTCCATATTTAATGATCTGCTCGTTGGTGCAATCTAGGAGGAAAAAAGCAGGGTAGTAAACAGTTTGTTCTTGAGTAAAAGAAGGAAGCAAGGTCAATTACAGTTGGCATTTAAACCAAAAAGAAGTACAGAAAGAGAAGGAGTTTTTCTTGTTTTTGATTTTAAGTGAGAGAAAGGATAGATAGGGGTGAAGGAGAGAGGGTGAGAGGGGAAGATGTGGCAGAAAAGGGAACAGATTGCAGAGATGAGCATGGATCCAAAAATATCAGGGTGGCTGAAATGAAAGGGTAGCGACACGAACCGAATAGAGAGAGCGACAGTAAAGACATGATAAAGACAGGAAAACAACAGGGAGGAGAGGATAGAGGAGTGGGCTGGTGGTTAAAGAGCTGCATAATTACTGGCTGGCAGCTCTCCATGATATGCTCTCACACATGCACACAAGTACACACATCTCTGCATCACCTCACAACACATTACTGCCTCCATATGGCACATCTTCCACATATTGCTACACTACAGTCGCCTTTATCCATGCTGGGTTTGAGCCCACTCCTCCCTCTGCATGTTGAATCACCCCATCCTTGTGTTTTGTGTGTGTGTGTGTTTGTTTGTGTGTGAGTGTGTCTAATCTCATCAGAATTACTAGTCAGAGTCTAAAGTCAACACTGCTGCAACTCGTAACGCTCCGAGGACAAACAGGATGTGTAACTGAGAGGTTTATTCATCGGCTGACTGCATGATTAAAGCAGGAGAGATGTCAGCTCCTACGCTTCCCAAACTCTGACTCCAGATCAGATATAAGAGGCTTATTTTTCATGTCAGGGTTGTGGCACTGTCATCCAGTGGTGGAGGGAGTATTCTTAACTCAAAGTAGATCCTTAACTCAAGTAAAAGTTACAATATCACAATGTTAAAACACTCCACTTTCTCCCTTCATGATAGGAACTAAATAGCCTACTTTTGGTTTTGGGATTACTGCTCAGAAAATAAAGGGAACTGGTAGATATCTTGTGAAATTGTGATGGACATTTTTCACTTTTTTTTCTTAAATCATGATTTAATTGACACATTGAGAAAATAATCATCAGGTTAATTGATGATGAAAAGAACAATAGTAGCAGAAACTCATCATTTACTTCCATAGTTAAAGAAGTTATATATTGTTCTTGATGGAATAAATTGTGAAATGAAGAACAAAATGAAACACTGCTTTGCAAAAACTTAAAAGCAAAGCAAAATTCTACTTCTACAAACAGAAAAATTCTTAGCCAGTTTTGGATTTTAAATGTTGTTGGTCTGTAAGTTTTCTATTCAAAGTGCAATTTATAGTTGTGCTAATGAATAAAACCACTGTTGCATTTAGAGTTAATTATCCATCACGGATGAGGAAATGAGGAACTGGTTCGAATACCATTTAAAATTAGGAATTTGGGTCTCAGGCTGATTTTGAGTTAAGAGTTTTGAATGAAGATCCAGTTCAGTCTGTCAGTCAAAGCAATGCTTCATTATACATTATACATACACATTCATGTAAATACAGTACCTCGGACTATAAGCTTGATGCGTTTGGTTTCATTCGGCTTGTTTGGATTTTTCAGGGTGTACACGCCTTCATCTCCCTCACCCACGTCTTCTATAACCAGGTGGCTGAGGTAGAGGTTAAGTTTGGCCCGACTGCTGACCACGGAGCCATTCCGCATCAGGAACGCATCAGGCGACCGCTGATTGTTCCGAAACGTGACCTCCGTCATGAGTGAGGGCAGCATGATGTGGAAATCCTCCCCATGGAACAAGGTAATGGTGTCCTCATTGACTGGATTATGTGATGGAGAGAGGAAGGAGGAAGCATTGACAAACACATAAGAGGTCAGGAGAAGATCATAATTCATATTTGATGAGTGAACTGCAAATTATATGTGATGCAATGGCGAACTAGGTCTTACCTTTCACAGGGGCAGAGAAAGCTTAAAGCAAAGAAAAACAACAAAGTGAAAGTAATATCAGTAATAGTTATTGAATTACTCGATAAAAAGTGCAGTGCAGTATCTGAGTCCTTTTCTAAACGGCTGGTTTCACACTGACATCAGGAGAAAAGACACAATATGCTTGACTGGTTTGAACTGACAAGGAACAGCATCACCAGTTTTTCTTCTCATACCTGTGGAGAGCAGAAGGCTGAATGTGATCACACCGACTGTCCCCATCCTGGCCGATTCTTTTACGTCTAGAGAGAAAAATGAATAAAACAAGTGTTCAAAGAAAATCAACATGATATTTATTATCTTCATATTTTTACATACTGTTTTGTTTTGTTTTTTTACTTAAACCTATTTTTTGACATTGAAGTCTTCCCTTTTATATTATGGGATGTCTGAAGGTGCAAGACAGTGCTTGACCCTGTTGCTAATTCACAGTTAAACTGGTGTGTGACATCATCCCTGGATGATGTCATCCCATTGATGACTGGAGCATCAACTGAAGCACAAAACTGAAATTAAAGGTGTGAATAAGTGTTTCTGCTTTGCAGTCACTTTTTATTTAAAGGTTGAGTGTGGGGGGGATTTAGAGGGATCTATGCACAAAATGGCAGAAATGGAATACAATAGTAATATGTATATTTTAATTATCAAATAATCACATGAAAATAATAATAATTTTGTTTTCATTTCTTTAGAATGAGCCTCATATATTTACAGAAGGAGGGAGTCCTTTGTCACCATGATGCACCACTGTGTTTCTACAGAAGCCCAGAGTGCACAGACCAAACACTGGCTCCCCAGAGGGGCTTTTGTCAGTTGCATGCAATCTGAAACTTCACCACTAGATTTCGCTAAATCCTACACACTGAACCTAAGGAAAAATCTTAAGGAAAAATATCAGCGGTAAATTATCACATCAACACAGATGACACATTATGCCAAAATGCTTTGTCTCTTGTACAAAGGTTCAGGAATCATTTTCACAGCAGCAAATCAAACTGATGCTTGAAAAGGTTGGCTTCAAGCAGGAATCATCCAGAGGAGGGAAGGGAAACAGGGCAAAATATAATTTTCAAAAAACTCTGAAGGTTTCAGAGACAAATCCCGATTAGTTGCAGCATTGAGGGGACATCAGTCATGTGAACGGCCCTCCTCTGTGCTGAGACATCAGAGGCAACACATCAAGGGACTGGAGCCAAAGAAACTTTCCTGCAGTTTTCATTTTAAAAGCCCAGGAGGGGAGCAGTAGGGAACACCTGCAGTGCTCGCAGTCTGACAGAGCAGCAGCTAAGTGGCATGCAGTCAAGGTTATCTATGTACAAGGGTAAAAGCGAATAGGCTTCATTATTTATACAAAACACAACATTAGAATGTGATTACATTTAATACTAGTGCTTTCTTTCTTTCTTTCTCTCTTTCTTTCATTTAATCTGTGAACAATCTTTAAAGTGCATTAAGAATTCAATTAAGCTTTCTAATCACTCTAAAAATCTAAGAAAAAAAAATCTTCCCTGAAGATCTGCAGAGAATCTTGCAGTCCTTGTAAATTTAATTTACCTGCCACTGCTTGGAGATTTTTATTGAACTTTAGACATTAAAAAACAGCCTGTGGTTTAATGTTTGTAGAGGAAGCCGATGACTGTTTTTTCATAACATCATAAAATACCTGATATCAGCTTAAAATCAGGGCCATGCCTTAATTTATTGGTCAAAGTTAGCGTTGTTTCAAGGCCATACTGATGATCATTTATGTCCTTAAGAGGCTGTTTCCTTTTAAATGTATGTGCATGTTTATAACAGCCACCTGTCTTTGGATCAGAGTGAAGGATTGTCTATTGATTATGTGCCTGAATTTAAACACAGAATAATTCATGAATCTTAAGATGATGCCAGTCATGAGGATGTAAGTGATGACTTACTTGAGTTTCCAACAGGAAATGTACATGATGAGAAGGGCAACAGGGCGAACTCTTACCAAAAAGAACGGTGTTTAATTGCAATACCGAGGGGGATTATGATTATGCGAACTGCCTTCTGCTACACTGGGGCATCTGAGGCAGCACATCAAGAGATTCTGTGCAAAAGAGATTTTTGCTGCTGTTTTCATTTACATGGCCCACAAGGGGACTGGGAGGAAACACCTGCAGTGCTCAAAGTCTCACTTTGCAGCAACTACTAAACATTCAGTGAAGATTTAAGTGTCTCATTGTGACACAGAAGACATTATAAGACATCCCATTCCTGCAGGAAATGATGAGGTGTTAAGCCATCTTCACAAGCTTATGTGTGCACTTTCTGTTTGTCTGCCACCTGTCTGTCTTCACATGTGTGCAACATGAGCGTTTATTTTGCATGGAACAGCAGGCAGGCCCTTTTTCTCTGTTTAGATTATGGAATTAATTAACATTTCACAGCGTCATGATCTGACATCCAATGTTGCTGTCTCACAGATGTCCTAATGCAACCCTCTGCATTATGGCTGCCACATCCACAAACCACATTCAGGGCAGAAGGCCAAACAACCCACTGATTTTATTGTATCTGAAACAAAATATGGCACAAAGCTGCGTCACACAGAACATTGTCTCTTGGCAAACAAACCTGTAGTGTCCTTTGCCACATTCATCTTTATAACTCAAATTACGCTGTAATTTTATTACTGCAGTCTCAGACCTTTTTCGGGAATTTTTGGCTTTGAACCCTCATTTGAGGGAACCGATCGCAATTTTAAAACTGACTGTTGATGCCTGTAGCCATTAGAGTTTAATTAATACAGCTTTCTGAGATGTAGGATTGGTTGGCTCTGAAGAAAAGAGGAAAGTGAACCGTGTCCATCTGTCACAGCAGTAGGCCTCGTGGAGTCACCACAGCCAATCTGGTGTTTCTTTGCAGGATCTGTGAGGCAAAATAAAAAATCTAAAACCTTCTCTTTCATTTTTTGTGTAGTTTGGAGCATTGAGGCCATTTCAGGGTCTGCATCACTGAGCACAACATGCAAGCACATGAAAACACATGCAATAAGCTAAATTGTATGCACATGGGGTTCTGTGGGCTGTAAACCATGAACAAACACGCCATCTGCTATTCATCTGTGAGTCTCTCTCCCTTCACTAAGCTTTTCTCAGTCTTTATTTTACCTTGTTGGATTTCTCCACTCTTTCCTTCCTTTGTTCTTCTGTTTTCTCACTTCTTTCACAGTTCTCACATCTTTAAGTGTTACTTTTTACTGTACCACCATCACAACCTTGTTCAAGACTGCCTGTCCTCCTCTGATGCCTTCCTTTGCTTTCTATACCTCTGTTTGAAAGCTCCTTATCATCTCTTGCTTTATTTCAACCACATGTTGTTTTCTCTGTATTTTACCTCTTAACCTGAATCCTCTGCTCCCTTATCTCGGGGTGTCTCTTTCATTTTCCCTTTTACTTTGCATTTTTCTCTGGATCTCTTTCACTTTTTATTATGTCCTTTTCATCCTCTCCTCCCCCTTATCTCATATAACCCAAGTCAGGGCATCCCACTCTGAAAGCCTGTGTCTGTGTTCCTTCGAACTCCAAAACTCGCTACTTACTGGAAGGACAGACAAGCCTTTGTCCACGGGCTATAAAGAGGCGGAATTGCATTCAATGACTGCAGATGTGGGGATCCTACAAAGCTACCTCTGTGTCCTTACCCTTCATCATTTCTCTTTCATTTCCACTTTACTTGTTTCCTTTTGCACAAGTGATAAGGAAAGATGTAGTAAAGTTCAAGGCAGGTTAGAAGTGAGCTGCAACACACACGTACAGACACACATGCAGATGCACATACTGTTCCCTCTTCTCAAAGCCCTAGACATTTATAAATCATGAGGCAACAAAAAGGAAAAAAAGGATTGCTGCATGAAGAGGCATGCGTGAAAATGGCTGAATGTTTACTTAAGATGCACCACTTTTAAACAAATATTGGCTGTCCCTTTGCAGGATGCTTTCAAAATGCAAAAAATCTTCTCAATCTCGATGTCCTCCGATTTCCTATCATTTTTCAAAATGAGATGATGCAGGGAAATGTGGCTCAAACAAACACAACATCACGTCTAGACAAAATCCAAATATATAATTTCTAAAGTTTATCTTTGATGGGAGGCCCGCAGCAGCTGACAACCCATTTTCCTCCAAAGCTGGCTGCCATGAACTAAAGGATGAGACAGGTTTCCACCATATTGCTTGCACCTGTCAGATTCATTAAAGTCAGTGGACCTGAAGGAGGAGCAGGGGTGGATGGGACATGAAGCTACATGCAGTATTGACAAAATATACATAGATAAGGGAAAAGATGATGTGGAATATGTAATAGCTGTTACATTTCCTTGGCCTTCGTGCAGCTCACAGTCTATAGGCAGCACACTATAGGCAGAGGCGTCACAGCCGGAGAGCCTTCAGGCTGGAGCCTCCTGTCAGATAGGCCTAATGGATGCTATTTTCCTTTAAGTGTTAACTGTACAGAGCATTTAGCCTTTCAGTCAGATGACAACCTTATACGAAGAGAAGCTTTAGAAAAATGAGATAGGACTAAAAATTTGACATACAATTCTTCCATGATAATAACAGTAATGGTAGGATTGTGACAACAGTTAATTTTTTCATGTTTTCATTCAAACTGAACCAATGGCCGGTTTTGACTGATCATACCTGTTTTAATTCAAGCTGTTTACAAAGGTATAAGACAGTGAGAAACACCTGATATCATCTTGCATCCAACAAAATAAAAATTGCATTATATTTTTGACCACCTGAATCCCACAAGGATGCTGAGAAATAAATAAAATTAGCACAAAATATCCTCTGAGGGCGAAGCCGGCTCCATCCCAGGACCGTTCAGCCACAAAACGAGACCAACATATTTTCACACCTTTGCTCATTAACAGCATTATGTGTCAGTTTGTGATAAACCTCACGGCTCAAAGTGCAGTCAGTCACCTTCGGGCCAGGATAGCCGATAAGCGCATCAACCCAAAAACTGCAGAATTTAACCCGTCACGCACCAGTCAAATGCGGGACACAGATCCGCACATGCATGGAAGGTAAAGGAGGGGGAAAAAAAATCACCGTTCGGCAGCTCACCTACCTTTAATTGGCCGGTCGGAGCTGCGGTGCAGTCAGCGGGGATGTCGGAATGCTTTCAGAGGTGAAAATCTGCTCGGATGTTGCGTGTTTTCTCCCTCGTCGTCTCCCTCCCTCTCAACCTCGCCCCCCTCAAGAGCAGCACTTCACGACTCGGGCTCAACATTTGGAAGATGTTCAGAATATGTCGGGCTCTGCTCGCTCTCGGAACCACTCGACTCGTGTCGGGAAACACCGGCCACCCTTCGCTCCCCAAAAGACACCCACGGTCATCTGAGAGTGCGGAGGTGGTTTATTTAATGAGATATTAAACAGGCAAAGCCACCGAGGATGCTGATTCGGCTAAAAAAAAAAACATGCGTCAACAAATTAAGCCCAGACATTACGTGCCATAATGGAAAAAAGGTGTGTTTAAGCTGCCTGGATGTCTTAATGCACTGCTTTCCATGATATTTTTTTTCAAATTTTCCAAAAAAAATAAAAGCATTTATTGGTCTACTGACTTGAAAAGTGGAAATTAAATGGACTTTTTCTTTAAAGAATTTCCCATTTCAATTTCTATCAATTAAGAATCAAAACAAAAAAAAGTAACTCTTTCCTGGTTATTTCTGAAATACAACACAGATGTGGTGGAGGATGCTTATCTGTTCAGTAGACCCAACTAAACTCTGGCTAAAACCTCTTATAAAACAAAAGAAATGTCAAGAAATAAAACTAAGTCTCAGTAATTCTTATTCTAAAGGACCTAAGAAACATAAAACTGGCAAAGAGGAAGAGTAAGGGTCTTCAATGATGTGTTCAAGCCTGGTCTCAAGTTCTAAAGTCAGTAAAATAAATTTTATATATGACCAAGTACCTAAGGATGCAGATTAAGCATGTGTTGCAAGATTAAATACAAATTTTGTTAAATGTAATAGAAAAAATTTAATGCTTTCATTGGTTAATACAGACAAGTTTCATGATTTCATACAAATACAAAGTTTGTGTTGAGATATTAGCCATTTAGCAGTGCTAAAATCAAAGCTACTTACAAGTTTATGAGTTTGTCTTTAAAACACCAAATGACAGCAGGTTTATAGATTCACAGAGGGTCAGAAAAGAAAACCAAATGTGATTTCTCTACACTGGTCTTTCCGGACATAACAACATGTAAACATGAGATGAACACACAGGAGCTATTGACAAACATAATCAGACAGAAGTAGAAGCAGCATCAGCATTTAGGTGCCTGTACTGTGTCTCATCCCTGGAGGTAATAGGTTTGGATGAAGCCTTAATGGAGTAGGTGGTGTTGGTTAATGGAGACAGACAAACAACAGACGCTGGTAGGTTGATGACTACCTCCGTACAAAAGGCACTGCGCACTTAATCAGGACAGGAAACAAGCTTTGTTTTATCCACTGGCCATCGAAGCTGATGGAGTTCATATCAGATCCCGTCCGTTCCACCACTCCACCACCCAAACATGATTATACAACTCCGACTTCATGGCCGGTTACCCGCCAAACTGGCTGATTGAGTTGAAGCACTTAGCACACACAAAGAGTATAGCAGCAATTTTACAGCTTTAATTCCTGCTCCATTTTGTTATCGTACAAAGAGACGGGTGGAGCACAAAGGAGGATGAGAGGGTGAGCGACAAGGACGGTCGAGGGTAATTATTCCAACCCTGAATAGCAGCAAGTTTACTAGCTTTTACAATCTTAAAAACTACATTTTTTTCATGTGGACTAGAATGCACAAGTACTGTACTGTACTGAGTATAGGTTGATCAATTTATGAAACATTTTCATAAGTTTCTTAAATATTGTTAATTCCATTCCTTTCTTCCAAAATGAAACAATGTACATGTGAGATTAGCTTTCACATCTAACAGCAAATAGTAAAATCACATGAATGCTGCATCTTATATACAGACAAGCAGCTGACTCACTAGTGTTTCTACCGGTCTCTGATTTGAAAGGGAATTGATGATGGTGGGTTTTTAAACTGTACCCTAGTGTTGCTAGGTCTTCTTCCTGCCCCTTCCCCTGCCTCCTGCAGGTGGTGCAGTGCTTGCAGGGGCAGAGAGGGAGTGGGTCTGAAAGTCGAGTTTCTGCTGCAGGATTCCCGTGAGAATGAACTCAGCAGTGACGACAGGGAGAGACACAAAGAGGGCCGGGCCACACAGCGACCAGTCCTCCTCACAGGAAATCACCACAGTCTGAGGCTGAGAGGGAAGAAATAAATATGGGGTTAATTGTATAATCCTATTATAAGACTTAAAGGTCATAAAATCACGCTTATTTCTTGTAAGTGAGCCTTTCTATCTGAGAAAGGCTTTAAGTTCGACTGGTACCTTGTGAGAGGAGGGCATCCTAGCAAGAAAGGTAGCTCCACTGCAGGTAATGATGTCTTTCATTTGAACCGGCTCTGGCTTCACTGACTTTGTAACATGGATCTCATATCCCTTTGAGAAAGAGGACAGAAAACACAGTACAGAACATAAACACAGATTATGATTTCTCTGTTTGTATTTAATATCTGCAAGAATGACTCAGGAAATCCATACAAGGCTCTTGGGAATTTTTTGGTATACTATTTCCCATTTTAAGCAAGTATCAGCATGATATGTGGTGTCAAACTATCCCTTTGCAGTTTTAATGAGACAGTGCAGGACAGAGGAGCATACAACAGAAATGAAAAAAGTATGCTTTTCTCAATGAAGTGGAAATAAAACATAACCAATACATAAACAATTAATGACATAATTCTTCTAAATGTTATGTGCAATGGTGAACAGTCAACACTGTTCTCTTGTAAGATGTGAGCATGCTCAAAAACAAAGAGACTGAGCATAAAGCCATTCTGGTGGGTAAAAAGTAGAGCATTTCAGATCTTTTATAGGCTTAGGATGATTATGATCACAATTGTAATGATCAAAAACACTTCATCACACTTCCTCACTGTCAGTGTTTTCCTCCACCCCTGTGCCATCCTCACTCTGTCAGCTGCTCACTAAAAGGAAAATGTTGTAGACATATACTGCATGACTGAGTGATCAGTACCTGTAAGAGAGGCTGACTGCTCGCAATCCTAAGAGACTCCCGCAGACAGAAATTGAACTTCTTCTCCTGCTCAGGATCCTTCACAACGAAAGCATTAGGAGACAGGAAGCTCCCAGCCTTACCACTCTGAAAAAAGGAAAGACAACTAGAGAAGTGACTGTCTGTTTCAGTGCATCTCTGAGAGAAAGGAAAGTGGTCTCAGGCCAGTTTTAAATACTTGTCTGGCAACTAACCTTTTCTAGCCAGTGTGTGGTAACAATGGGGACTCCTTTCGCCACAGCACAAAGGAACTTGACAGTCCTGCGCACCTTATCAGTCACCAGACAATTCATATCTGCAACATCTTTAGCCATGCTGCCTCCTAAACGAGCCAACGTCCTCTCCCCTGCTTCATCCACCACGCCTGTGAACAGCACCTGTGAATGAAGAAGGTTCTGTGTTCAGTGTCAAACCTCAGTTTTTGATGGTCTACAGACTAAATTAGTTCTTCATAATGGTAAAATTTCACTCTTGAGCATTATCTTTCTCACAAAAATCTTTCTCACAAAAATGACAGCATGTTTACAAGGACACAACCTTGTATGCCTGGCTGGCAGCTCGTAATCGACCACTAGCTATCGGGGAAGCAGAGGAGGAGCGAGGGGTCTTTGCCACAGGCGAGGACTCTGGTATAGGCTTTCGCTTCCGGGATGCACTGCTGGTTGGAGTCTGGGGCTGTTAAATAGGAGAGAAACAAGGGAGAGGAGGATGGGTAATGAAGAGAAAAATAAACAAAACCGTGTTCATAGTACAAAAGACAAGAACAAAGCATGAAAAATGGTGTGGATGGAAGGGGTAAAGAAAGCAAAGATAAAACAAAAGAGTAGGAAGTGACTGCGACCATTAGTGTACTTAATTCATTAGTGTATTAATGGTGATGCAGATCAGACTACTCTAGTTGCTGAGAGAGCTGGACCTGGACTGTCACTGATGTTGACTGCAGTACATTATGATGGCTGGAAAGGCTGACTAATAGACAGAAATGCACTGAGGCCTTTTGCCAAGTTAAAAGCATTTCTCCACAAGGACAGAGGTTCCTGGAAACTAAATATATACTACTCATCCCTCTGTTTAGTCTGATTTATGTTTCAGCGCTAATCCGCTTTTCTCTTAATCAAAGCAACAACTTCTGACACCTCTAAATTTTTCATTGCATGTTAAAGTGAACTAATCAAGTCACCTTTGATGTTGTTAGATGTTCATTTTGGTCAACGGGTGTTTTACTTTCTTCCTGCTCCTCGTCATTCTTTCTCTGGACTGCTGATGGTAGGCCTCTGCCTCTCTCCTTCACAGTCTCCACCTCCATTTGCTCACTCTCCTCTTTCCCCTTTTCTATAGTGGGGGAATCTTTTGCCTTCTTCTTAGCTTGAATACCAGATGCTCTTCCTCTAACTTTAGCTTGGACGGGAATTTTATCTTTTGCTTCTTTATCTGCTGTTTCTGTTGTTTGGGCTTTCTCTTCCCCTTGCAAAATATTAGAGCTGCAACTGGCATCCTCCTCTGTATTTGCCTCCAACTGTCCTTTTTGTCCTTCCTTTCTGTTTTTAGCCTCATCTCCATTACTAGTTCTGGGAGCTACTGGTACTTCCAGAGTCTCAGTCTTCACTGCTCTCTTGCCTCTGCCCCTGGGAGTTCTTTTGGGCAGAAGTGAATGTTCATTGGCACCTTCATCTTGATTTGAAGGGCCCTCCTTATCGGCAACTGCAAGTTCAGAGACATTTGCATTGGCTTGCTGTCGCCCCCTTGTGGCACAACCCTGGTGAGAGTCTGCTCTCTCTGTATCATCTGCATGGGAAACCTCATTAGAGGATTTCTCTGCCTTCATGCTCTTCCTTCCTCTGGTTGTGGGCTTGGGAGTTAAATTCTGATCACTCTGACTACTGACAGGAGGGATTGATGTGGCCTCTGTTTTCCTCCCTCTTCCTCGTCTCCTGCCTCCTCTTCCTCTGCTCTGAGAGCTCAAGCTGCAGCTTGAAATCTCAGAGTTGAGGGAGTTCTCAGAGTTGGACCTTGAAAGGACCCCCTGAGGACAAATATCATTACTGTCCTGATCTGTTGGCTGTGCGGCCACTGTCCTCCTTCTACTGCTGCCGATGGCCGTCCGGGCCGGCTCACTGGGCCTCTTTGCCCCCCTGCCTCGACCTCTCCCTCTGCTCCCCCGGGTGTCAACACTTGAAGCAGACTTCTCTGAATTGACAGAGTTGGAGGAGTTGGAGCGAGATCTTGTTCTCCTTGCTGGGACGTCATCATTGGTTGACGTAGCTGAGCTTGGTTCTGGCTCTGCTGTTTGCAAAGCAGCGGTTGTTCTTCTTGTTTCTCTTCGACCTCTTGCAGGCACTCTGGGCTTGTTTTCTTCTCCCGTGTTTTCTTGTTGCTCTTTTACTTGTTTGTCTCTGACCTCTTTTTCTTTTCTTTCTTTCTCCAATCGTTCTCTTTCCTTTGCTTCACTCTCAAGTCTCGCTTTATGTTCCTCCTCCCTCCTCTCCCTCTCAAGTCTCTCTTCTAGTTCCCTCTTTGCCATCTCCAGTCTTTCCTTTTCTTCTTGTTCCCTTCTTTCCTTTTCTATTCTCTCTTTCTCCTCTCTCCGCAGTCTCTCTTCTCTTTCCGCCCTTTCATGCTCTAATTTATCCTTTTCTTCCTTCTCCTTTTTTTCCCTCTCCATTTGTTGTTTTTCCTTCTCTTCCTGTGCCTTTCTTTCCTTCTCTAATTTCTCCTTTTCTGCTCTTTCCTGCTCAAATCTTAGCCTTTCTGAAGTTTCAGCTTGCAGTCTTTCTTGTCCTTCCCTTTCTTGTCTTTCCCTTTCCAATTTTTCTCGTTTATCCATGCAATGTTGACTTCCCTCCTCTTTTTTTCTCATTTCATCAATCTCCTGGCTTTCCTTCATTTTTTCTCTCTCCTGTTGCTTGAGCTCTATCACATCTTTCTCTTCTTCCAATCTCCCATCTTCTTGTTCCTTTATTAGGCTGTCATTTTCAGCATGCTTGTTTCTTTGTATTTCCTTCTCTTCCTCGTCATCTTTCTGTTGCCTCATGGATTTTTTCCCTTTAGCTTTCCTAGCTGGCTCTACCTCCTCCTCTTCCTCTATCTCTTTCTCATTAGACCTTGATTTTCCTCTCCCGACTCTGGTTGCTGGCAAAGCTTTTTTCTTCCCTCTTGTCCCTCTCTTGGTAGGTTCAGAACATTCTGCCTGCTCCTCTTCTTCTCTTAATCTTGCCCTTGTACCTCTTTTGCCTGTGACAGTGATATCACCGGCTCCAGCTTCAGATTGTGTCCCCTTTTCCCTCTGAGGGTGCTCGCCACTTTTTGTTTCCATGGGCTGAGTTTCAACAGTGGAGGCCTCAGAATTTGTAAGCGGTTGTGTCTCCTCTTCTTGAATTTGCAGGGGTTTAGCTTTTCTTTTTCGTGGACCCGGCATTGAATCCTCCTCATCACTTTCCCCATATTCATCTGCAACCATGGGCTGAGTTTCACCAGCAGAGACCTCAGAAATAGTGAGGGATTGTGTTGTATCTTCCTCAAATTGCAATGGTTTTGCTTTTCTTTTTCGTGGACCTGGGATTGAGTCCTCATCATCACTTTCTCCGTGTACATCGATATCCATCGGTTGTGTTTCAGCAGTAGAGATCTCAGAGTTTGTGAGCGTTTGTGTCTGATCTTTTTCAAAAGAGCGTTTCTTTCCTTTTCTTTTTTGTGGACTCCGAACTTCCTCATTTTCGCTTGTATCCACGGGCTGAGTTTCATAACTGGTGGACATTGGCTGGGTTTCAACAAGCGATAACTCAGATGTAGTGGGGGGCCGTGGCTCTGGTTTTCTGTTTTGTGAACCTGCAGTTGAGTCCTCATTATCGCTTTCTTCACTGTCACTTGCAAGCACTGGCTGAGTTTCAGCTAAAGACAGAGCTTTACTTGGGGGTTGCTCCGGAGTTTGAGCTTCCCCTTCATGTCCTGCCCTCTCCTCTTCCTCAAAGGCAGACATTGGTTGGGTTTCAGCTGTAGTAAGAGTAGACAAGGCAGGGAAGTCTAGAGGCTGAGTCTCAGCATCCTCTGAGTCACTGTTGGGCTCTGAGATATATGCTTGTGTTGCTTCTAGGGCCAAATCTAGTTGGCCATCTTTTTGAGATGTTAAACATCTCCCTGGTTCTTCATTATCTCCATAAGCCTGTGTAGCCTCAAGATTTGATTCATTTTCTGAGAAGGATCTGTCTGCATTTGATACAGCTGTATATGCTTGGGTATCTTCCATATTCACACCCCCTTCCTCAGAGACAAAAGCAAGGTTGCTCTCAATAGCTACAGCTTGAGCCTGACCCCGCAGGTGGCTGCTGTCAGACAATCCCAGCTGGAAAGCCCCTCCTCTGCTTGACTGCTCGCCTTTTTCATCACTAGAGGACTCAAGACAAAAAGCCTGAGTGGGGTCCGTGGTATGGTCATCCTGAAGATTGCCTTGGCAGTCTTTAGTCTGAAAAACAAAAGACTGAGTCTCAGCCACGACAAAGTCTTCCTCCTCTTGACTGTCTGAGCAGGGAGACAGTGCTTTAGGTCTCAGAGTAGTGGCACCTGCATCTTAGAGAAGAAAACATAAAGAAGTTTTTGCAAGGTTAAGACAAATGTTTTCCTTTGATACTTCAACTGTCAGACAACAGTAAATGTAAAATTTGACTGTGTTATAAATAGTTTGCTCACATCTAGATGGTCCTGAAGAGGGACTCAGGAAAGATGGAGTCTCCATATCCTCCCCTCCTCGTCCTGGAACCAAATAACATGAAAAAAATAAAAGACAGTTTGAACAAGTTTATACGTCATGTAAATAAAAAGTGTAAAAACTAACAAGTTATTCAAGTGGATCTAACAGGGCATGATGGGTATGGATATATATATATATATTTTTTTGATAGAAGTAACCTCATCGTTACCTCATCATATATGTACATTAATTATTTTTAAACCAATGAAACAAGATTGGAAGGTTACTCAATAATGTAAATAATGGTTAGTTACAGCCAACATTTGATCCACTGATTCGACTGATTACCTGGCAACTGTACAGGTGTAGAGCAGTTCTGCAGAAGGGGAACCTGCGAGCCTGGTGTATTTTCTCTGTGTGGGCTAGAAATCTGGCCGTCTTGCGCTCCTCTAAAGTCTACCTCATTATCTTCCACATCTGTGTCACTGTCCACATGGAGGTCAGCTGGGTTGACCCTATCTCCAGCAGGGGGCGGGCTTGATTCATCCACCTCTGTGTCTGCATCAGATTCTGACTGAGGAGCATCTGATGCTTCACCAGGAGCAAATGACAAGGATTTAACAACAAAAGGTATAACTAGAGGTGAGTCATCACGGCCTACTGGGGGTTCACTAATGGCAGGACCAGGAATAACTTCATCGTCTGTGTCACTGTCTACATTCAGGCTGTGAGGTGCAGGAGGGGCAGGTTCAGGCCCAGTTGGCTTGATATTTAATCCAATGGGAGTTTCCTCTATTTTAGAGGATGCATTTATTGATTCACTTTCCTTTTCATCTTCCTCATCAGCATCTGTGTCACTGTTAAGGTGAAAATCATTCTGCTGTGTTGAAGAAGCACAACCAACTGTGTGTGTGCTTTGAAATGACAAGGGGTGTCCTTTTGAAGCAGTGTCTGACACAGCCCCATCATCATCATCCACATCAGTGTCACTGTCCATAGTGATGGCCTCAGGCTGAATAACTGAAATAAAATGATGAGGTTGCGTGTTGTCATCAGAGGAAGGCACAGATTTGGGAACTTTGTCAGAGACATAATCCTCATCCACATCTGTATCACTGTCCATGTGAAACTGGCCTGTGTTTGGTGGCTGATCAGCTTGTTGGTTTGTATTCAAGGTCAAAGTAACTGCAGATGCCACCACTTCCTCCTCTCCCTCCACATCAGTGTCACTGTCCATGTTAAATGCAGCAGTCGCATTTGTTAAGACTGCTGGTGCAGATACAGGTGATTCATCTTCTTCTGTAAGGTTGACACTGCTTTTCTGTTTCACTGGCACATGTTGGTCACTTTCCTCAGACTTTCTCTCTCCCAGTTCTGCTCTTCCTTGCTCCCTTCCTTCCTCCTTTTTACTGTTGTCAACAATTGCAAGTGCTTCTTTTTCCTTTAACTGCTGTTGCACCAAATCTACAACTGTGTCCTCCTTACTGAAGCTGACATGTCTGTGAGGCCTATTTTTAGAGGAGACAGACGGTGTGATGGGACTTTCATCCTCACTGTAAAACAATGGAAAACAAGGTGACAAGCATTAGAAATTAGAGGTGAAAGAGGAGATCTTATATTAAGAAAAGCATACTGATGGAGAACGGCTATGTCTGTGCTATGAATTAACATACTTTTCAAAAATTTTAAAATAAGATGTTGCTTACGTACCTTTCAGGGACAATTTTGCTTGTGGGGCTCAAGAATGTTGAACAAGTGGGACTATATTTACAGGAGTCAGAATCAGACACTGTAAAGGATAAGAAACATGAACTCAGAAAGCATCGGATACAAAAGAAAGGGATTTCTACTCACCTTGAGATAATTTACATACCTAGCATCTTGCGCCTCCTATCTGCTCCTCCCACTCTTTCTCCATCTGAATCGGAGTCAGATTCTGGGACCAATGTCCCCTGTGGCTGAGTTGGAGTTTGTTCAAAGGACAAGCAACTGGCTTTGACAGGAGTCTTCTTTGTGTCCGCCAGATCTGATATAGACAGCCTTGTTTTTTTACCTCCATTGACACATTTCTTGCCACCTGTGCTTGTGTCACCTCCCTTTTCTCCCAAGGCATCTGGCAACCCAGTTTTTACCCCTAAGTTTCTGCTCACAGGGGTCCTCAAGTCCCCTTTGGAAGAGACTGTGTCTGTAACATAGCTGACATACCGACATGGAATGTCTGCCACCATCAAACTGTCACCTTCGCTGAGGGCATAGCGTACATTAGGAGTCAGCTTTAAGCGGCCCTTGCGGGTCCCATTCATGCTCCCTAGGTCCCATACCAAAGCCTCTATGTCTGCTCCACTGTGACAACCTCTTCTCCCATAGACAGAGAGACAGATGGTAGCATGCTGTTTGGATATTGAGGGTGCTGGCAAGGGCAGGGTGCAGGTGTTGGAGTCACGGCCCAAAATGTTGTCTCCCATAAAGAGGGGCAACTCTGAGAGACAGAGAGTGTCCATGGTGAAAACAACACAGCAAAGACAAGATCTGTTCACGCAGGCAGGGAAGACTGCACATGAATAACAAACCATAAGTGTAATAACAGTAGTAGAAAGTCACTTACCTGTCTCAGGGATGTGTTCATTTTTTAAGATGCATAGTTTAGCCAAGGGCTGTCTCTCATCATTTTTATTCTCTTCTTCATTTTCATCCTCATCTGACTCCAAGATTGAGTCACTGATCATTTGAGTAGCATCCATTCTCCTATCGAGGTAAGAGGGGGCGACTATTGTACCTAAAAAATGTACACAAATTTGTACTTACGTTGCAATGTTTACAACTGACCAAATTCCGAAGTCCACAAGTGTTAAACTGGCCTTGAAAACAGACAGACGTTGACTACCGTTAGCAGTGGTACCGTTGAACAGCCTACTGCTAGCAAACTCCAGGCAGCTAACTTATATAGCTAACGTTAGTTCGTGATCTCTCATGCTGTTTACCTTTCTGTTGTAGTCTTGCTATTATCAGATTTGTAGCAACGATCTAACTTAAAAGGCACTTAGCAACGCTGAGATAACTTTTATGTAGGTGGATGAGGATATTTGTCAAAAGGACATCACTTCACAGCAATGCCACTTCCGGTCAGCGTAAACAAAACTGACACCAAACGCAAAGCCGTTAACCGTTCAGCCAATCAACATCCGAATTTTATTTTAAAACAAATTTAATGTCTTATAAATTCCGTCTTGACCATGAGTGGAGAATATAGCTCATAATTTAAAACTTATTTTCTACAGTTTTTGACAAGCTCGCAACCAATTAGCTGTCTGAATAATTATCTTGAAAACTAAAAAGGAAGTAGCCTGATATGTAATGCAAGACGCTTAACCGTATTTCAACAAACTGCATGGAGAAAATGTTCACACAAGCTCATATGCAAATTTGCAATGTGGGTGCATTAAACTTTGTATTCGCATATACTTTTACTTACACTGGAAAAAGTTTCACTCTAACACTCACCTTACACAATCTCCCTTGCTTCTGTAGTGGAGATAACACGATGTATAAACAAGAATGTACATTCACATCCTGGAGAAAAGTGATTACGCCCACAAGAGGCGTTATGCCCTTATGTGATTGGCCGGAATACCGTTAAATCAAGCTAAATCTGTTCTCCATTGGACATTCAAATCTCAGTCTCAGTTTGGACGTCACTTATAGGACCAAAACTTCCTGAAGCGTCATAAATTTTTCGCGCTGTGCAGCCTTGTCTTAAAGGGTCCGTACACTAAAGGTTTTGAACGATAACAATCCCATAATACACAATTTACACATCTTTGTTTACAATTTGGGCAATGTACTAATTAAAAGATTACAAGCAATATCTGGCTTTTTGAAATTTGTCTCATCCGTCAGTGATATTAAAGGGAGAATATGCTTCATTTTAGCCCCATTGTGCAGATTCACACTTAAACTCATGGCTTGTCTGATGTGGCCAAAACGTGGTCAAATCCTTTAAAAATCACTTGACCCATTCCTAATTGTTGGGTCCCAATATGCAGTAAAATCCAGTGTTTATCATGTATTTAATATGATCTAGCAGTTATGATTTCTGGTTTTCACCTATAAGCGCACAGGCTCAGCCTCCCACAAACTTACACTAAAAACCTTATATGCTTTTCATTCAGCGATCCAAAGACATCCTTTAGGTCTTCAGAACATTTTAAAAACTAATACATGTTTCAGTTTCTATTTCATATCCTTGGCCTAAGACAGGACAACTACCCTAGTCCACAGAACTTAAGGGGCTCTGGATGCTTGTTTTTTTTTAAATCTATTTTATTTTTCATTTTCTAAGTGAACGTATGAAAAGCACAATATAATATGTAAGGGCCTTGAGATTTGATGCTTATTTATCACATAAAGGCCCTTGTGTCAAAAGTTAGTTCAATACCATCATTCTTTCAGTTTTTATGCCTTTATTTTGCTCAAGTTACCACACAGCAACCTTGGGGCCTGTGTGGGAGGAACAATAGTCCAGCTGCAAGGGTTCAATATACTTACATTCCTAGGTTTTGACTGAGATGTTAGTAATGGGGCTTTGTGCAGAGAAAAAAACTGTCCAACTTATCATGTTGCATTTGGTTGTGTGCCATTAACCATCATACTGCTTGCAGTATGAGACATTAAACCTGCTTATTCATGCACAACAAAACAGAATGACAGAGCTATTATTCATAGCTGCAGGAAACAGCCCATGAGCGCATTTGTAGCCTCTGCCACAAAAAAATGCTGACTTTAGAGTTGGCATTAATTCATCTCTGGAAATCCCCTGTATCCAATCCTTTTCATTTAAACACTTTGGAAATGTGACTGATTTAAAATTTGATGAGTTGCAGCTTTTGTGTTTTCAACAAATCATTTACTTGGAGGTATAAATGAAAGTCAAACAAGTTTTCATTTAACAGCTTTATTGGCAGGGAATCACAAGGTTTATCTACTGTATGCTAAAGTTTAATTCTAGCAATGACACTATGTTTGTTCCTTTGTTACTTTTGTGGTTGTTCCTTTTGATTATTTTTCCATTTTGGCATTGAAGTCTTGACCTTCATATCTTTGTCTTCAAGCATCATCTTCAGCCTCCTCCTCAAATTCACCCTCTTCTTCAGCAGTGGCATCCTGGTACTGCTGGTACTCAGACACCAGATCATTCATGTTGCTCTCTGCTTCAGTGAACTCCATCTCATCCATACCTTCACCTGTGTACCAATGCAAGAAGGCCTTACGACGGAACATGGCAGTGAACTGCTCAGAGATGCGCTTGAACAGCTCTTGGATGGCTGTGCTGTTGCCAATGAAAGTGACGGCCATCTTAAGGCCACGGGGTGGAATGTCACAGACGGCGGTCTTGACGTTGTTGGGGATCCATTCGACGAAGTAGCTGCTGTTTTTGTTCTGGACGTTGAGCATCTGCTCATCAACTTCTTTCATGGACATGCGTCCACGGAACACGGCGGCCACGGTCAGGTAGCGTCCGTGACGTGGGTCACATGCAGCCATCATATTCTTGGCGTCAAACACCTGCTGGGTGAGCTCTGGGACTGTGAGGGCACGGTACTGCTGGCTGCCTCTGCTGGTCAGGGGAGCGAAGCCGGGCATGAAGAAGTGTAAACGGGGGAAAGGCACCATGTTGACAGCCAGTTTGCGGAGATCGGCATTGAGCTGACCAGGGAAGCGGAGGCAGGTGGTAACTCCACTCATGGTGGCGGACACCAGGTGGTTAAGGTCTCCATAGGTGGGTGTGGTCAGTTTCAGAGTGCGGAAGCAGATGTCGTACAGGGCCTCGTTGTCAATGCAGTAGGTTTCATCTGTGTTCTCTACAAGCTGGTGGACTGACAGGGTGGCATTGTAAGGCTCAACCACTGTGTCTGAAACCTGAAGACAGAAAAACACAGAGAATCTTTTTTCAGTCCCATGATGTTAAAGAGAAATCCTCAGGCAAGACAAACTAAAATTAAAACTCAAAGTTCTCATGTTCTATCACAAGAGGAATTACCTTTGGGGAAGGCACCACACTGAAGGTGTTCATGATACGGTCAGGGTATTCCTCACGAATCTTGCTGATGAGCAGGGTTCCCATACCAGATCCAGTTCCGCCACCAAGAGAGTGGGTGAGCTGGAAGCCCTGCAGGCAGTCACAGCTCTCTGACTCTTTGCGGACCACATCCAAGACTGAGTCCACCAACTCAGCTCCCTCTGTGTAGTGACCCTTGGCCCAGTTGTTTCCAGCACCGCTCTGACCTGGAAAGGAAGGAACAACATACAAGAGAGGCTATCATTTTTCCTGTTTGTAAACGGTTTTACTTATTTAAGCTTTGTTTATTCACTTTATTCCACCCACCAAACACAAAATTGTCAGGTCTGAAGATCTGCCCAAAAGGTCCAGACCTCACAGAGTCCATGGTGCCAGGTTCCAAGTCCACCAGAATGGCCCGAGGTACATATTTACCTCCTCCGCAAGAAAGAGAATGGAGAGAGAGAAGTGGAAAGAAAACATACCAACTCAATAATGTGGGAAACCACAGTCTTGGATGTTACACAGGACATTTGATATGAGAAAGTCCATGCATGACCGACTTAAAAAACACATGTTCAGATTTGCCATTTAAAAAGTTACAAATCAATTGTGAGAAAAGCAGCAGACCTGTGGCCTCATTGTAGTAGACACTGATCCTGTCCAGCTGCAGGTCACTGTCTCCGTGGTAAGTTCCTGTGGGATCGATGCCGTGTTCATCACTGATCACTTCCCAGAACTGCAGAAACAAAATGGAAGGCATCACAGTTACTTGCAAAGAAAGTGCGCATCCATCCATTAGCAATGTGGTTTATGGGACTGGGGACTTTAAATGAGGAAAACAGCAGTGGGTTTGCATTTTTGGATTCTGATGAAAATGACAGAATTTTTTCCCTTTTAACCAAGCCATATCTTAACCCACTTAATACAATGCAGCTGTTGATATTTCCAGTCACTGAATGATGACTTAGCAGAATGCAGTACTTTTAGATGTAAAATGCAAAGGAGTGAGCACAATGAGGGTTCAGAGCACTATGCAGGCAAAACTGAAAATAAACTCCATTTGCAGGCTGTCACACCACGCTGAAGAAGCTGATTGTTTTCAGATCTGCATCCATGCCTTTTTCTCTCCATAAAGACCACACTCAATCTGTATGAATTAAATCACAAGCCGCTGTGACTGTTGCATTTGCCAGCCTCTATTTGCATGCATATAAACACTATATATTTTTGATATCTTCAAAGTGAGGCTTATTTTGTCATACAGCCTGTGATTTTCTGCTAACAGCAGCAATAGGAGGATTTAGAGTAATCTGGATAAGCGGGCTGTATTGCAGCTCAGTACTTAAAAGATTGGGAGTCAGCTGTGGTTTAAGGATCATGATATTTAAATAAGACCATGTAAAACAAAAATGACCAAGTGACCTTAATATAAGGGAGATCCAAGCAGGATAAAGAGTAAAACAAAGACTCAAAAAATATAAGGATGCTTGAAAGTGACACGATAGATGGCTATCAGCAGAGACTGAAAACATTCATAGTGAAAGAATGAGGACAATAAGCAGAAAGGCAATGCCACACCCTGACCCAATTCACCACAATGCAGCCCCTCAGCAATTCTGTCAATCATATCCACTGGATATCTGAGTCAATGAGTCCTGGGGGAATGGAAACAAATGGAGATACTCACTACCAGGCCACCAGTAGTACCATATTGGCCAAACAACAAAAAAAAACACAAATGATAAGAGGGAGGTGGATATAAATTTACTCAATAAGATCCATGGGCTTACGTCATTAACCGCAGGTGGCATTGAAAAAAGTAAAATGCAAAAAAAAATAATAAATGAAAGTATATAATATTTCTGTGTTGTGTGAATTTCTCACAACTATTTTTTTTCCAAGACATTGGCAGCGATAGCACATTAAGTCAATTGAGAACCCAGTGACTTCACCCACTGTGCATCAGCTGTTTCCTCCATTCCTCCCCCACCCTACCCCTTATTTGGTTGAGAGAGGAAAGACATTGATTAGACAGACAGTCCCTGCTCCACTGGACATTAAAACTTCTATCAGCAGAGCATCGCTACAATAATGATGTTGTCTCCAATATGTGAGCCATTGTTAGTGTGGTCTCCAAACGTGTTTGAATACCAGGGCAATATGTTCTGTGCGTCTGTGTTTGATGGGTCCTACTAAATACATGTTGTCATTAACAAATTATCAGTTGTAAAACAAAAGGAGATGATAAGACAGGGATAATAATGGGCCAAGAAGACGTCTTGTAGCAGACTGCAATTGTTACTGTAAGATTAGATGGGTGAGGTATTGTAGACTTATTGTGAAGCAAACTACAGGGCTCATTTAAGTAGACTGTAGTGTCAAATGCATTAAAATTGTAAA
>JAPZDV010000025.1:9100334-9200799 GCA_029814665.1 Acanthurus lineatus
AAAAAGGGTAAAAAAAAAAAAAAAAAAAAAAAAGACAAAACGAGTATAAAGGTTTATTTCATTGCAAATGCAGTAATAATGTCTGTTAGAAAATGCATATCATCAGTCTTTTTTTTTTTTTTTTTTTAAGGAGCAGTTCTTTGTTCACCAATTATCCATGCCACACCCTTTTCACAACCCTGCTTTCTCACCAGCTGAAACAGCATCTGCATCTACAGCCGGCAGAAATCAAATCTAATCAATAAGGGCTACCGATCAATCTGTCATTTCGAAGGGAAAAAAATAACTAGGCCTCCATTCCCAGCTCCCATTCATTGTCTGAAAAACCAGCCATATCTGCCTGTCCAAGACAAAGAAACCAGAGGAGTGCGGAATACGCTGACTGAGGGGCTCTGACAAGTAAAGAATAGAATGATTTTTTTTTCTTCTTTCTTTTCCCCAGACAATGACTTGAGGTCAGCTGAATCCTCACTGTCGAGACGCAGACACGCCCGATGTTGTGTGAACAAAACCCGTCGAGTCCCGATATACCGTTATATCAATGAGCGCTGCTCCACACCCACCCACCAGTTACCGCAGTGCACAAGATTCAGACAGAAAGACACAAAAGTGCACCTCAACAGTGGGCTAGTACAACATATGAGCGTTTTTTTCTTATTTATCATATGTTTAATTACACAATAGATATAAAATGTTGAAAATTAGTATTTTTTTTTTAATTTATGCACAATGAGACTAAAAGAATCCTTTGTCTTCCTACACAAACAATCAGCTACATTCAGGTTTAAGATAATTCAACTTATGAATAAGTTCTGCATAATGAGCCTTGGGCGTATTCAATGTGAGGAGGAAACGTCATTTTGTGAATTAATCAATAAAAATCTCAAATATCACATTTTCTTACCTTAGCGCCAATCTGGTTGCCGCACTGGCCGGCCTGGATGTGCACGATTTCTCTCATTGTAGATGCGAAAGTTTTACGACGACGGGCAGAAAGGTTTCTTCACAGTAACGAGGAGCCGACCGCAGACTAATGTTATTTTGCCGGACAATGCATTTATAATGTTGGAGCGATTCCAGAACGAGGCTGGGGCCGACGAGGGGGCGTGGCTAGACCCAGACCCAGCTGCTGCGCGCGGAGATTGGCTGAGACGGCCGACCCAGACCAGGAGGAGGAGCACTGCTGCAGATCAGGGAGGGGAAATTAGATACAGAGATTGACCAGAATTTTTCCAGCTGGTGCCCAGAAATAAGATGCATTACTGTCTTTTGTTTCAAATATTAGAGGCGAATAACTAATCAGCAGTTTTTAATCACTCTCCTTACTGTAACACTACCTGCAGAGTAGAAAGACAGGAATTTCAGTCTGTTAAAGCCCTTCTCCTCAGGGTGATTTGGCAATTTTTGGAAATATCTAGGGTTACATATTGAAATAATACCTGGGGTTACGTGTTTAAAAACAGTTTCACTGCAAAGTCAGTTTATTGTGTATTCTGTAGCTTTTTTAGCGCATTGCATCCAGTTTTTTTTTTCTTTTAAAGTCTGTTTACTTCTGTAGTCCAGGCCCTCAGCTCTAGGTCTAATATAAAAGCTGGCAATGAAAGTCTTTGCCCTGCAGCTGCTTCGTCATAAGGTCTGTAGCACTATATTTGGAATAAATGTTGCATTCTGTTATCTGAAACAGTGTACGCCTTGTACAGTAAGAAAAAATTGAGGGAAATATGACACTAACTTCAAATAAAATCAAATGATTTGCAGATGAAGTTTGACTAGTTGTCATCGAAATGCAGACATTCAAATTTCATTTTATTTTTTTCCTCTGACACTTCAAGGACTTCTCATTCATGTTAGTTGAAAACCTGAAGTTGACTGCCTTGGAAACCACATTTAGATAACATTCTCACCACAAGGTCCATTAGCAACAGAAAAGCTAGTTCTGAAGCTTTTCCATTTTGTGGTTTTGTGATTTTTTTTCCTGTTTGTGTGTAATATTCCCAGAAAAAAGTGAGCTGCCACAGCCCTGTAACAAGGTTGGTTGAACATAAGTATTAAGATGAAATGAGCTTTTATTTTACTATTCCATGTCTCTCAGAAATCATATCATACTTTAAAAATTTAAGTATCACTGTTATCAATTAGCTAAATCTGCTGATCAAAAATTTTAGATCTCTGTGGAACATGTCAAATGTTAATGTTGTAAACCTGCTGATACCAGCCAGATAACTGCTTACATAGTCTCCTACAGTGATGAAAGAGGCCTCTTTTCATGTAGGAGTCCACATACCTGAGGCAAAAAAGAACTTGATGACTGACATCTGGTCAGAGAGGACAGAGAGTGAGCCTGTTCACAGCTCCTGTCAGGCAGGCAGGAAATATGAGCAAATCCAAAGCCATCTACATTCATAAAATAATCAGATTACAGTATTAACAGGGAATTACAGAGTATGAACTAAACTCTGGCATTGGATAATTTTATTTAGGCTGAAATGGTCTTTTAAGGTTTAAAAATTCACAGTATTATACTTTGTTAAAATGTCTTCAACTAAATAGCAGACAGACAGTTGAGTCAAAGCACTGTTTTTTTTCCAAAGCCACAACATAATTCTAATTAAGCAATAGTGTTTTTTTGTATATGGTCTCTGTCAGCATAATGTCTCAGTTTTGTGTTAAATATGACATTTAATGTACAATAAAGCAGCTGAAATAATTTTACATTTTAGGCAGGGCGGTGACTCTGCTTAGACTGCTAGCGACCAATACCCTGGGCAATACCAAGAGATAGATAGCCTAGATAGCTTAGTCCAGAGACAAACATGTGACTGCATTAAAAGAGAAGTGATGCAGTTATCTACAACGACCACTAGATGACGACAAATAAACGTGATTATTATGGTGGGGATGGGCGTGGTCACTGCGCACTTCCCCCTCCAAACAGACATTTTTCTAGGTGACATTTTCCCAGCTAGTTGACGGGAAACGGCTAGCACTCTAACCTGAATTTTACTGTTAAACGGACTGTTTTTTTTCCCCTCATTGATCAGATATCGGTAAGTTTAACAAAACCATCAGTTCACTTTGTTGTACCGCTTGGCTTAATAGCTGCAGGGAACGGTAAAAAGACATGGACTGTTTTTCTTGGGCGCAGCTAGTTATCGACCCAGACTCAGATCCCGCAGCCTTTTATCAGCTAACGTTACCAAACGATAAGACGGTAACCAACTTTCTTAGCGGATCATCATATAGTTTTACATTAAACATAACGTTATCATATCACTGACGCTATTCTTAGGGCGACGAAATATTTTGCCTCTGTTTCTGACCATTGGCAACTCATCGCTCTTCAGTTGTTAGTACAGAGGGAACAACTTGTAGTGTGTTGGGTTTGTGAGGAGAGGGTGGAGCATTGAAGATACCATGGCTGAACGTGCTTGAGGGTTTAGGTTGAATGACTGGCATGGACACATGTTAGTTGTAGCTTTTACGTTAATAGGTTACCAGGCTCTTGATTGTCTCTACACCCGAAACAACAACTCGGATGTATGAATGTTTATAGTAGCCTTTCTGGTTGACTTAAACCCCAGGATTGTGTTTATGGGGTTAAATACTGGGTCGAATAATTGGAGTCTTATGTTGTTTGTGAATACACTGGGCGGTGTTCTCTACAATACAGATATGGACGTACATTTTGATGTCCAGCTTTTTAGTTTTTACATCCATTACTTTTGTTATGTAGAATTAACCATAGATTTTCACTACCCAGATACATTCACTCACACCCAAAAGAGCACAATGCTCTGTTTTTCTTATACTTATGTTTATACTTTCTTAAGATATTGCATTCATCTTTTGCATCAAACCAGGAGTCAAGATGTTTTACACATGTGGACCCAATGAAGCCATGGTTGTGTCTGGTAAGATATTTGCTTGACTTTTCTTGCCTGCATTTCAGGAATTAATGAATAACACAGGATTTCAGGAAAATACATTATCCTGTGTTGGCCAATGAAACACTCTGATCTTCATGCCTTTTTTTTCTTTTTACAAAATTACAAAATACAATAACATAAATAAATACAAATAAATTTTCCTGTTATAAAAGGAAATAAGTTGTGTTTAGATTGGACCAGTAAACCTCTGTCATGTAAGTTTCTTAACCATCACAGATTATATTGCGCAACACTCACTTCAGTTTGAAGTAAAGTAGGAATTTTCCAGCTTGCTGTTGTATGTAGACTTAAGCTGTCACAATAAATGTTGTAATACTGGATTGCATGTTAAACTGTATCCTTGACCTTTTAGAAACTAACTATGTTTCCAAGGGATAGTCTAATGTTTATTTTATGCGTTCCCTCTTCTGCTTCTTTTCACCCTCAGGCTTTGGCCGCTCTCCTCCTCTAATGATTGCTGGAGGAAGAGTGTTTGTCTTTCCTTGTATTCAGCAGATCCAGAGGTAATCCCATTTTCAGACTCCATTTCCCTCTTCCGTTTTTAGCACAACATATTTGCCTGGTTTTATGCATTAGGAAACAAACAAAGGGAAATGAATGTTGATAGAGGAGGCATGTGTTACTGATATCTTTTCTGAATGCTGCCTCCATTACCAGCTGCTTGCTATTAAAACATGGAGGAGTTACTGACAACTGATACAATTTCCTTTATCTCTCTTTTGTTTTGCCCTTTAATGTCTCTCTTTGTTAATATCTCATTCATTCCACCCTTTATTTTATTTTATCTACTTTTTTGTCAGAATCACCCTCAACACTCTGACTCTAAACGTGAAGAGTGACAAAGTCTACACTCGTCATGGTGTCCCTATTTCTGTCACCGGCATTGCACAGGTATGCTTTGTGAATGGAATGACCGAAATACCTAACATAAAAACCATTTATTAAGTAAAGTCAAAAAGCCTTGAATGTTACTCCCAAAAAAGTTGCTATAATAGATGAAGATATTTCACTTTAATACCAAAAGGGAGGAAAGGAAATCAGGCGCTATCTAAAAGTAACACCTGTCTGCAGAACCATGCTGTTGGCACATACAGGCCTGGAGCCTTCCGTTTCTCTAGCATATTAATTAAGGATTTACTGTATTAGGGGATTAGAGCAAGTGACTTTTAGCAAGTGTGGTATTATTTTAAAAGTACAAGTTATAGAAACACAAGCAAATTAAGCTTTTTCTTTGCAAGAGCAAAAGATTCATCATATATACAGTATAAAAGGAAAGTACAGAAATTCAGGTTCAGTTGAAGGTTATTTGTTGTTAGTAAATAAAGGAAAGGAAGATAACACTTGAAAAGTCCCAGGCTCGTTGGAAAAGTTAATGAGACGCCCCCACTCGGAAAGTATATAGTGAGTCATTGGTTATTTGTTTCAATTGTAGATAGATATAAAATAGAAGAAGAATATCTGTCTTTTGATGTTTGTGTTTCTGTCTTTCCTTACTAAGGTATAAACCTAAGAGCAGATAAAGCCAGATTTTTAATATTGAGAACTGATTGTTTTTTGTTTTATGACACGTCCAACCTGATACTCGCTTTCTCACATTTTTGTTTTCATTTTCTGTCTTTTGCAGGTGAAGATCCAGGGCCAGAACAAAGAGATGTTGGCCACCGCCTGCCAAATGTTTATGGGCAAGTCTGAGCCTGAGATCGCCCAGATTGCGTTGGAGACACTGGAGGGACATCAGAGAGCCATCATTGCCCATCTGACTGTGGAGGTTGGTGCACTGACATTGTCAAATGGATTTGCTAGACATTTCCTTTTCTTAATAGATTGTTCAGAAGCTTTTTGTTTATGATTGATCTCTCCCTAAACCACTAAGTGAACAGCAATATAAAGCATAAAATAACTATGATGAATCCATCTCTCTTTGTGTACAGGAGATCTACCAGGACCGTAAGAAGTTCTCAGAGCAGGTCTTCAAGGTGGCCTCCTCTGATCTGGTCAACATGGGGATTGGTGTTGTCAGCTACACACTCAAAGATGTTCATGACGATCAGGTACTTCATGTCTGTTCAGGTTCATGGCAAAAATCTGACACTCAAAACACCACAGAGCCGAAATAACCAAAGTTGTAAGAATCCAAAGTGTTAACCATGGGCTAGTATCTTTTTTATATGAAAGCTTTTGGTCTCATATGATTTACAATAATGCACTTAAGCGATTAATATTGACTCACTGTCTCCGACTCAACCCCCCACCCAACCGCTCTGTCAGTAATTAGGTCTAAGTGCTTCAGTGGTGACCACATCATCTCCTGTTTTTGTGTGTTTAATGCACTACCTTCATTAGTGCTCCAGCTGTGCTCTCTCATACCTGACTGTCACTACCCCCCTCCCAAATCTCTCTATCACAGGACTACCTTCACTCTCTGGGTAAAGCCAGAACAGCCCAGGTGCAGAAGGATGCAAGGATCGGAGAGGCTCAAAACAAACGGGATGCTGTCATGAGGGTAAAATGAACTTTTCATCATTTCATCATTTAACTCTATAACCTTAAAAAAAGAACACAAGAAATACCAACATTTGTCTGTTCCTGTCCTGCTATATTCAATATACAGGAGGCCAACGCAATGCAGCAGAAGGTGTCAGCTCAGTACAAGAACGAGATTGAAATGGCTAAAGCCCAGAGAGACTACGAGCTGAAAAAGGCAGCCTATGATGTTGAGGTCAACACCAAGAAGGCTGAGTCAGAAATGGCTTATCAGCTTCAGGTACAGTCATCTTTTCATGCTCTGATCTTCTCGGCCTGGCTGCGAGTGTTTGAAGGACCAGTCTAGATTTTAGATAATGTCTCATTACTTTTCAGCAATTGAAGACTGATTGGTGTTTGACTCTTTCTTTTCCTCTACTTCACTCTTCAGGTGGCTAAGACCAAGCAGCGCATTGAGGAAGAGAAGATGCAGGTTCAGGTGGTGGAGCGGACACAGCAGATTATGCTGCAGGAGCAGGAGATCATCCGCAAGGAGAAGGAGCTGGAGGCCAAAATTAAGAAGCCAGCAGAGGCAGAGAAATACAGACTGGAGAGGCTGGCTGAAGCACAGCGGTGAGTGTTGGGCCATCATACTTTTGTATCTTTCTGATGAGAATTGAACATCCAATACCTGATGCAAGACAGACAAAAGGGAATATAAAGTCATTTCAGACAGTTAAACAATTTGCAATTTGTCTCCTTCCTGGCAGCCTGCAGCTTATCATGGAGGCTGAGGCCGAGGCCGAGTCCATCAGAGTGAGTCCTGTTGCATGTTCCTCTTTTTTTTAAATGGAAATATACCATCCAGATTCCATTTCCACTATACCTTCCCTGCCTGTTAATGAGACTTTTTTATTTTCAAAAATGTATTTATTGATATTTCTTTAACATGCCATGAAGTTCCGTACTCTCCTATTGTAATTTTTATTCTGGACATTTGTGTTCATATAGATGAAGGGTGATGCAGAGGCTTTTGCCACGGAGGCTAAGGGCCGTGCCGAGGCAGAGCAGATGACCAAGAAGGCTGAGGCCTTCAAGCAGTACAAAGATGGAGCCATGGTGGATATGCTGCTGGAGAAGCTGCCACTGGTCAGTCTGTCATGGATGAATGATCGAAGATAAACATCAGAGCTGTGGGATGCGATTATCATGAAAGAGGACATGTTTATGTTATTAATCCTTGGTTTGCAGATTTGTGATTCAGAATATTTGTTACTCCCTTACTCATTTTATATTTGATCATGTAATCTTTCAAGGATTTCACGTCATGTTCCTCTTTGCTGAAGTCAGGTTACTTTGCTTATAGTATGCAATATACAATTATATAACTTTTTCACTTTAAGAAAAGGTTAATTTTTCTGCATAAATCTGCATTTTTAGCAAGCTCTTCCAATAAGTCAAAATTAGTTTTTTTGCTCTTCTGCGCCTCTTACATAAACTACGTCCTCTTCCGAATGGATTTCAACTTCAGTGTTGAATTTTTCTTAAGTCTCTTTCTAATTTCCCCTCAACTGTAATAATTTATCTGCTCTGTCTTGTCTTGTAGATGGCAGAGGAGATCAGCAAGCCACTGTCAGAGGCCAACAAGGTCACCATGGTGTCCAGTGGTGGTTCAGAGGTGGGAGCATCCAAACTGGCTGGAGAGGTGCTAGATATCATGACCAAGCTGCCTTCTGCGGTGGAGAAACTCACTGGAGTCAACATCGCCCTGGTAAGCTGGAGTATGTGTGTCAAAAACAGAGGAAGGAGGAAGACACCTAACGACTGGTGCGGATGGGGATTAATCTCATGTTTCTCTCGTTTGCTTCACAGGCTGGAGGAAATTCCACACTTGTGCATTAAGAAGAGAGAGAAAGGTGTCACAAATATCCACACGAGGAGCTTCACATGTCCTCCTTGTGTCCATAACCACTGTATCAACTCTGCAACACTGTAGTCTGATGGTCCATGTGCATGCATGTGTTTCACTTGTGTGTCTCTTTTGTTGGTTCCTCCTTCATCTAAACTGGATTGGATTTTGTCCTCCTTCATGTGCTTTCTTCTTGTGTCCCCAGTCTGGGCTGTCGTGCTTTCTGTGGAGGGTTACAGCAAAAGAAGAAGTTAGGAATGCAACTATTGTTGAAGGGAGACAAGAGCCTCAGCCTACATAAGCCAGTGATAGTCCACATTGTAATTCATGTCTTTGTTCTCATGCACTTCACATACAATATGCAATTTTTTTTTTTTTTATTTGCTGAATCCACTGAAATTCCCTGCACGGGGAAAGACATTTTTTTGAACTTTTTAATGTAGAAATGTTTATGGCTGAAAGTTTTTTGTGCCTTTCTTTATAGAGCCGCTTAATCACAGCATCACTGCATAGCTTTTGGTGTAGGCACATTGCTGCTATTATTGTAGTTCAACACTATTTGCTTAACACAAACTAGCCTCGTGCTTCATTTGCTCTTTGTGCATGGGTCCAATATAAAGAGACAAGTTTGGGTGTTGCTTTTTCCACACATCTCTGCACAGTAATCATGTTACTGAACTAGTAAAATATCAGTTTTAGTGTAGATGGAAGGATTTTCTTTGTGTCCCAGAGTGATAAGGAAGGAAGTGATAAGTGAGAACATGCTGAAGGGGTTTCCTGCTCAAACCAATGAAAGTAAGTTGTGGTGGAAAAAATGTTGACATTGCTGCAGCATCATCTGCGATCTTAACGTTTGCATAGCAAGTAAAGAAGGACTCTAACTAACCAGTTGACTTACTAGCCTTGCTGCTTTGAAGTAATAGCTGCCTAAAGTTTAAACTGACAAAGTCCGGCTTTTGTGGTCTTTTTAGTTGGTGTACGTTTTTCCTTAACTATGTGTTCTTGAGTATTATAGAGTTTGGCCAATTTTATCTCATTGACAGACAGCTTTGACAGTTCAGTACCTCTTATCTGGAGCTAATTAACTCTTTTTTCAGGTTCTTCTCTAAGCTTCCAAGCCTTATGAATTTTATTATTGCCAAGTGCCTGGTCAAAGCTCAACCAGGAAGTCGAGTTGACTTCTCCTGGTAAAGCCTTTTACACTTCTCCGTCAGGTAATTGTTTGTCATATGCAACTGATCAGAAGCCATCTGCTGTCACAGACAGCTGTAGATGAAAGCCAAATCGACTTCTTTTTTACGCTCTCCTGTCTAATCTTTACTAACTTTAAAAATGTGCAGATGCATGTATATCCTTTAAGTTGACAGTAAGCAGTTTTTACATAGTGGGGATGTTCTATACTTGTCAGATATTCAAGATTTACTTGTTGTGAAATATTCTGTAGACAATAAAATATAAAATAGTTAATGAAACCTGTTGCTGTGTTCTTTTTTTATCTATCATTTCACCAAAGTGGCCAAAGGTTGTGTACAAAATACACATTCCTAAAATTAATAATAAACAACCATATCTTTGTTTTATATTTTGCTGAGTTGTGTACTTGCATAATTTCCAACAGTGTTCAAACTGGGTGAAATCCATTATTATATGGAAGGTAACAGTTGTGAGGAAGAAAGTCACAAACCTGACTAAATGTGGAGCTTCAGTACTTTATCTTGCCTGTGAACATTTCTGCCTTAATCAGTCAGATAAAGCTCCACCATAAATGATGATTACTTAATAGTAAAATAAATTCCATAATCCCACGCAATTTAACAGCTTGTTTTCATTGTTTTGATGATGAGACCTCTAGTGGTAGAAGTTGCACATGACAAATTGAACAAGTCTAAGCTACTGAGTGGACTGAGGAATATTAGATAACTATTTTAGTATTTAGTAATTTTAATAACCCATAAATAGTTAGAGACAAATCAAGAAAAAAGCTCAAATTCAAAGTTTTTTGCTTCTCAGTGATGAATATTTGCTTTTTGTCATCTTGTGTTATAAATCAAATTATTAATACATTTAAAAGATAATTAGAAGATTGATGGAAAATGAAAGTAATTTAAGCCGCAATCCTCGCTCACATCTTGATTTATTTGAAAAGGTTAACTTTATTAAAACATCTACAAAAATAGACAACAATGAATTACAATGGCATCAAGGTAGCAAGCGATCTACAGAGATACAGAAGACCCCAAATGTAACAAAGAGTTTTCCATATATTAGTAAAAGAAATTACAATTCTGTCCTTAAAATATGTACATACTATTATGCTCAACTTCAAAGACACAAAAGGACAAAACTGGACACCAAGGAGTGTCTAAGTACAGACTGTATATAAAAATATGGGTTTAGCTGAATTACAGTGTATCAAAAATTACTCAAATGGCACAGTAAACATGTATTACTTAATTTTGTTTATCCCAGGACTGACTTACAGTGCTATACAATCAGTAAGGTAGATGCATTCATTCTACCATGGTCAGCTTAATGTACTAATACGGGATAATGCAGAGGTTGATGTTGACATTCACACTAAAATCAGGACTCCCAGCATTCCCTGTTTGAGCAATTCATAACCGTGAATTTAAAATACAGTAATGTGTTTGGATGAGTGATTGTTCGACCCATCTCAACACATGAATTTGAGTTTCAGAGCAAAAAGGTGTCGTAGATTTTAAATGAGATGAACTGATGGTGCCATTCCATTTTTAAATAATATTTTACATCTGATGGCTCTGCAATGCCTCATGGGAGAGGATTTGAAAAGGCAGACAGACTGTCCTGAATTTCGATCTCCCTTGGCAAATATCTGAAATTACTGCAAGTGAAATGCTTTCGGATCCACATAGACAGGAATCATATCAGGCCCCTCACAGAGAAGAGTTTTTATCGTGGCCGGGGGTTTACATATGTAGGATTTAAAGTGCAGCTGGTTTTGGAATTTTACATCATCCTTTGTCTCTGGATCACAGCCAGATACAAATAAAAATTGCCAAAACACCTGAGCAGGAGCGTTTGAAGATGTCATGTCTGCCCAGCTGGCAGTTTTGTCTCTCTGCTTGGAAAAGTCGTTCTGGTTTCAGCAGCAGCAGCAGCAGACTGTCCTCCTCTTCTGTGCCCTTTTCTCAGGTTTGAGATGTCCAACTGGCAGCGGGGATGCAGTTTCTTTCTCTGTGGCTCAAAGATGGGATTTTAAAACCGCTTGGACTATTAGGTTGGAGGGGGCAGTGGTGCTTGAGAGCAAACATGATTTAATCACATTGCAGAAAAGGGGGGCTGCTGTTGTCTGGTCCACATTGTTAAACATTAGTCCACATTAGCTTGGAGGTACAGCTGTGGATGTGGTAACTAAGGGTTTGGGGCTGAGACAGACCATTGATGAAGGGTCAGGAATCATGGAGAGATTTCTGCATCACTCATGTCTAGCAATGTCTGAAATTTTAAAATCTTCTTACAGGCGGTTAGTGGGTTGCCATTTTTTGTGTCTCATATGGGCTAAAGCTTGGATTCAACTGAGTTAGACTAAATAAAATGTGTACTGAAGGTTTTAATTAGTATAAATACCAAGATAATCACTGTGTGCCTTTTCATGTCTCAGTGATCAGTTTTCTGTTGAGGAGTTAGTTTGTCATGTGCATGTGTGTTTGTGTGCACCTTCAAAGTCATGAAACTTAAGATTTATTTACTTCCTAGCTTGCTGTGGTCATAGATTGGAGCATTTCTGTCATTTAGTCTGTGAAGCTTCCTGTGTCATTTACTCTACAGCATTTAATCACCAGTCACACAAACCCTCCTTAAGTATCTGAGAGAAGAGAAAGTTCCTACGCACCCACCACCAACCGCTGTGAAATGTAGCTCAGACTGTTTCCTCATCTAAAGCTGGGGTTAAATTTGCCTTTTGGGTTGGGGTCTGATGTGAAAATAAACCGAACCAGCGGCGTCTCAGCCCCATCCACCCAAAAAAAGTACAAATATAAAAAAAGCGAGTAACCCACTCTCCCTCCTCATCTGCCTCTGCTGTGCAGCATCTTCACCACAATGCCTCACTGTTGCAAAGATGCATGAACGTGCAAGACGTTTCCCCTCTTTAACGCTGCTGCCCTTCTCTGATTCTCTCTCTACACCATGTTCATGGCGTCCTCGGTAAGAAAGGAGTGGATGTAGGCGAAGGACGGGCGGAGCTTGCAGTCTCTGTTCCAGCAATTCAACATGAGCTCGTAGAGACCCTGGGGACACACAGCCGGCCTGCTCAGATAAACCTGCGGGAAAGAGACAGAGGCGTATGAAGGTGGTGTCATGTGGTTAATGAGACCTTTATAACTTGTGTTAAAGCCCATCAACTTTTAACTATAACATGCAAATGTTCAAAAACGCAAAGTATATCATTATTTTATAGCCCTGCTCTTTTTAAAATGTTATTTACCATTGTAGTTTGGTGATTTGCAAAATAACATGCCTCTTCAATTGGCATGTTACTCTGTTAAAACTTAAACAGATGAATAAGAGGTTTGGTAAAAACACCTGAGAGTCTGATGATGTGAACATCCACACAGTCAGTCATTAGCTGTATTCAGTTTGCTGCTTTGCATTCAGTAGCATTGATTATATAATGAAAACCTGCAAAAGCCCTGCGTGACAGGAAAGCGAAGGACCGCTTTTATTAGCAAAAAAAAAAGACTTAATATGTCGATGATTAACTGAGAACCAACACTTAAACACCAGTTCCGTTCTTCAGCAGATCAGCCTTGAACTGAGCTGAAAATTATAGTGATTGCATCGGTAAAGGTTGGTATACAGAGATTTCTTTAATGTCTCTGATGAGAAAATACTTCAGCACTGTTGTACCTGTCTGCCCTGGTCTCTGAAAAACTCTCCTGCGTTGTCAATGACTTGTTCATCTGTAAGGTTCGAGTACGGCTGCTCCTGACAAACGCTCAGCATCTCCCACAGAGTGACGCCGAACGCCCACACATCGCTGGCTGTGGTGAACTTTCCCTGGAAGACACAGATCCAACAAACACACATTATATCCCTTATCATTATTCAAATAAGTATCAGTATTATTATCATAGGAAAATTTGTTGTTTGCACATGTTTGTAGTTTCATTAAATTGTGATAACCTTTATGCAAGGTGCAATACAAATCAAGCTTGATTGAGAAAGGAACTGAAGGGGGCTAAACTGCAGTTAATTCAAAGGTTACATCTCTATTACACAAACACACTGACAGCCACATTTTGTAGTTAACAAGTTCCTGTTGTTACATGTAGATCGAAAAACTATTGAGGAGAAACTAAGAGGAGATTGTGGAGATTGTGTGTTACATAATTAACAGGTAAACTGTGAATTATGTAACAGATTCTCTCTAAAGTATTTGAAAAGAGCAATATCACAGACCATATTGGAACCATCTCACACCACCAGATGCATGAACACACACACACACACACACACACACACACACACACACACACACACACTCCTGGCCTCTCACCATGAGGATACACTCCCAGGCCATCCAGCGGATTGGCAGCACGGCTCTGCCCTGGATCCTGTAGTAATCTCCAGCATACAAGTTCCTGCTCATGCCAAAGTCAGCTATCTTAATGTGACGTTCACCACCCCGATCCTCTCCGCTCTCACCCCTCTCGCCCCCGACCAGACAGTTACGTGTGGCCAGATCCCGGTGCACAAAGTTGAGGGAGGAGAGGAACTTCATTCCTGAGGCGATCTGGCTGGCCATGGAGATGAGGGCCGGATAACTGGGGGGAAAAAAGTTGACAGATAAGCTGAATTATAAAAGACTCCAAGTTGTGTCTTAGTGTGCATTAAATTCTGTGTGTATGTGTGAAGTGTGTGTGTGCATATTTCTGTCTTACCTGATGGTGGGGGTGTTGTGTGTTGGCCCTGTCTTGTCCAGGAGCACTCGGTGGGAAAGATACTGGTTCAAGTCTCCACATTCCATGTACTCGGTGACCATGCAGAGAGGATCACTGCTCACACACACGCCCAGCAGACGGATGATGTTCGGATCCTTCAGACGAGACAGAATCTTCACCTCTTTCAGGAAGTCGTTCCTACCAGGCGAGAAGGAAGAGTTAAGTGCTTTAGAGAATAAAAAAGAGAAAAGTGGTTGACAGAGAAGAGATGAAGCAAAAGGACAGAAGTAAAAGATGATGAGGTTGTTTGATGAGGTTAATTCTTTAAAATAAATCCGTCAGAGTATTAAAAGCTTCACTGAGACCGTTTTAAAGTTACCACTGAAGTGAGGAGACTGCTGATTCTCCCATGAATCAACACCTCAGTCTCAGCCCACAGCTCTATTTGGCTTTCCACCTTATTCATTTATTTTACTGGTCAATATGTTTGCAGGGCTCTGTCTCTCACTAACCTCCCATATAAACCTGGGACGACCACTCCAAGCACATAAGCCCACATGAGCTGTTTTTTTACCCAAACAGCGCAAAAAGGGCAAAGAGGAGAAGTAAATAAGCTGCTGGTGAAAAGAGGCAAACATCCAGAAAACCACAGAGGCCCAGATGTTTTTTTCTTTGGAGCTGTGGGACTGAGTCAAGGCTAAAATGAGGGAAAAACATATTATGTGTTGGAGTATTTGCTATGTGCTGTCTTAGTGCTGTCTTAGTGATGTCAGGTAGTTCATTACTGAAACATTAACTATAAATAATTAATATGTTGATAAGGTATATTAAAGAGCGCTCTGATTCTAACTGACTCCCAGAAGTAGGAAGTAAGTTTTTTCAGATATCTTTACTTCCTAAAAACTTTTTACATTTTAACACAAAAATCAGGCCGTTCTTCTTTTCAAAACCAGCTCAATATTTTATTATTCTTTAAATGCATTTAGGGGAATTATGGATTTTTTTATTATGCATCATTACACACCACCTTTTTCATCATCAAGACTGATTTCAAACCTAATTTGGTAGGACTGTAGCACAGAAATGGTGATTACTTGGTGTGTTCATCAGTGCAAAACTCACAAAACAGACAAAAGCATGAAGACAACACACACTGGAGCAAAGTTAATTTTCAGCATTTTCAGGATATTTCTTTTTATAGTGTTTGAAGCAAAGGTTTAGGTTTAATAGTATTCAAATTCTATTGATACAATGTCAGTTTCAGTTAGCTTTGCACAGAAACAGTTGGAAGAAGTGTCAGAGGGCTACTTTTTTAATTACTTTTATTTCTATACAATGATACAGTTCAGTGAACATGTTCAAAACAGGAGAAGATGAGTTAAGCTTTAAAGCAGAGAGAAAATCTGAACCACACTGAAGTTGTGTAAAAGTCACAGACCTGGCATTCTTGGAAGCATCTGGGCGCAGTATCTTCACTGCTACCAGAAGGGGGCGACCTTTCCTCACATTGAAAGGGAACTCCAGGTTGGGAAGATCTTGAGGGTTCTCGATCTCACACAGGTGAACCTTTTTAAAAAAAAAAAAAAAGAGGAAAAGACATTGTAAAAGCACTATCAATCTTCCAACACACGCACACACACACATTTTCCAGGTGATTCCTCACTTCTCCAAACTGTCCCTCTCCCAGTTTCTCCTTGAAGATGAGACACTGGCGCGGCAGCTCCGGGAGCGGGGCGGCGTCAGCCCCTGGACTCGAGGAGGCCAAGGCGGGCACGGCGTAGGTGTTGTTACCACTCACACCCTGCAGGCTCACAATGTCTGCCTCAGCATAGTGAGGAACGCTGGGAGGCAACGGGGGAGACACGGGGGGAGACAGGGAGGGGTAGGGAGGGGAGCCGGGGTAAGGAGGAGGTTCCTCCTGAGTTTGGGGGAAACCCTTCTCCATGTCCATGTCCACACCGCAGGCTGAGGAGACGAGACAGACACAGTGGATCAAACAGAGAGATTACTACTTATTACAGTGTGATTAATAAAAAAAAATTGTTTTGCTTTGAGAAAATCAGAGAGAGGATGAAATTCAAACAGCTTGTTATGAAGGGGTAGTTTGGATTTAGGGGAATCCAGCTTACTAAGGCAAATAACCTTTTCACAGCACTTTTCCAAAACACAAATTTACAAGGTTCTTTGCAAAAAATAGTGGCTTGAAACAAAAGAATACTTGATAAATTAAAGCCTGGGATGATAACAAAAAAAATCACAAATACAGGTTAAAAAAAATGAAGAAAATCTGAAAAGATTGTAATGTAGCACAATATAACAAAACTTTGTAAAACTGAGAAAAAATATACAAAAAAATTCTTTGAATTTACTCATTCTGAACGAGTACAAGGTTGTTTATCACTGACTTCTTGAGTTTTAAACGAGAGGTTTGGCAAATCTAAAAGACTTTGGCCTCAACACACATGCTGGGAATCTGCATCGCCTCTTACTATTTTCCCCTGCTTAATTCCTGGGTGTCTGTTGAATCATGCAGAAGGTTTCAAAATCAGAAAGATAAATGAAGTCCTCGTGATGGATAAGTGAACCTTTCTGGAATCAATCTTTCTGGAACGTGGTCGTTTTCTGCTGCTGTAACTGCTTATAAAATTTAAATACCTCTTTAAGTTTCAATTATGTCAGAAGGTACAACATTTCAACCTTGAACATGATTAGTTTTTCATAAGGTTCATACAGCACAAATCAGTCAAAAATGTGGTCTTAAATACTGAGATATATCTATTATATAATCATACGTAGGAAACCTTATGATACACGTCAATATACACTCCCACAGCACATAGTTAAAAAATACTTCATTTTATGTAACTGTTAAGATTAATGAAATATTTTTAAAAATACTGAACATAATAATAAGCATGAAGCAAGTAAGCATCCAACAAAGAACCCATGACGTGTTCTTTACATAAGCTGCCTGTTTTTATCATTTGGTTTGTTGGTTCACAGATAGCTAACATTTGAGCTGATCATCATTAAACATAATAGAAATAATACAATTGCAAGTCTACACTCATGCAAACAGCTCTTTGAAGCGACACTTATCACTCCTGATGCTAACATCCTCACATCCTGACATTGTTAACCTGTTTCTGCTTGGCAGGTATGTTTACAGTGTTAGCCACCTTTGTTACCATTTGCTTACTGGCACCAAACACACAGTATATCTGAGTAAGAACGGAATGTAATTTTTTTAAGGTGTTCATTGAAAAAAAATCAGTAAGTCAAATAAATTATGATGAAAAATCAAAAAAGAGTATTCCAAAACTCTGTATCCAATGTTATATGAACCCATTTAACAGTTATTGAGACACTGTAGTATAGTATTCAGTGTATAAAATGATGGATGAACAAAAGCGGTGCTGTGAACAAAGCCACTCTGCGAGCAATGGCTGAACAAACAGCCTTGAGTTTATCAGTCTGTGTTCAGTCCGACAATTTGTACAATTCCCCAAATACCAAACCATCACTTCAAACAAAGCAGGAGTTATGTCGAATGGTGAGTGAATGAGAGTGACTAATAGTGTGAGTAACAGGAGGGATGATAAAATGTTAGACACATGCAAAAAGCTGTGGGAGTACGTCTATTGCCCCGACCCTGGACAGATAGGTAGGTAGGATGTGAGGTGGGGGCTCCTCCTCACTGTGTTGGCCCAGTTTGAGCTGTCTTACCCTGGGGCACATTGAGGCTCTTTTCCTGAGCCTGAGCGGTGCTGGGAACTGTTAGGGGTCTCTGGCCTTTTCTGTGATCTGACAGGAGCAGGTGATAGGCTGGGTTGTTTAACAGCAAGGCTGGGAGGGCAAACACACACGAACACACACACGAACACACGGGACGAGACGAGGGGTACACGCACGAACCGCGATACGGATCATACAGATAGAAAAAAAAATATGGCATGTGGCACAAAAAAAACACACACACACACACACACACACAATAAAAAACACAACAAGGACAATTAGCATGACGGCGTTAGCATATCCATTATGTTGCAAGGGGAAGGAGGAGGGGTTGCACAAACACATGGATCACAGAAGAGAAGGGCAATGCAAGAACAGGCAAAGTTAACACAACTCTGGACACAAGGAACACAACAAAAACAAGCTGATGAAATAATGTCTCCGTTACTTATGTTATTTCAAACTCACACGGGCAACTAGTTAAAACGCCATGCAGACCTCCTGCGGTGCAATGCAAGTGGAGGAATGTCTTGTATCTTTTTACTCCTCCTTTTCTCCTCCCTCTTTTCTCTTTCTTCCCTTTTCTCAAAACAATAGCTCCTTTGTGCACCCACTGAGCCGTGCATCTCCTTGAAAGCACTCATCCTTGCAGGGTGTGCGGTTTGATTTACTTTTGTTTGGTGTGGTGAAATACACTGTAATACCAGTGTTTTCTGGATACGCACCGCACATTTTTTTCTCTCATGCTGTCTCATCCTGGCAAATGAGTTTGAGCTTAATGGTACAATCAAAAGTCAGAGGTTTGCAAAGGCTTGAAAGGAGGCACGCAAAACAAAGCAATCTTTACAAACCACAATAATATTTGTAAAAATGTAAATTCTGTGCATATGAGAAAAATGCATTGTTTCGCATTTCCCACTGTCTCCATGCCAATTGCCTGCGGCTGACTGGATCAATCTCTGTCACCGACCATTTAACATGTGGTTTGTTTAAAACCTTGTTGGCATGTTGTATGTCACAATACTCATGTTCAATGTCACGCTACCAAGCTAAATGCCAATTATTGATTTGTTTTTTTGGACTAAATCACTTATCTACAACAGAAACAACTGACCCTATCAAATCCTTAATAGCACTCCCTGACTGTGTGCTCACATATGTGTGTTCACAGCTTACCTGTGCTGTCTCTGTAATCCCGTGGTCGCAGCAGAGCACTGGGTTCCTGGTACTCTCCCTCCCCCTCTCTGTCATGGTCGCGGTCGTCAGGGAAGGTGTGGATGCGCTGGTAGCGGCTCGAGTAGCTGTGCGTGTTGTTGATGACCACATTGTCAGAGGGAACAGACAGGTGAACTCGCAGCTCATCACTGGACAGACTTCCCTGAGCCTGCAGGGACAGAGGATTTACAAGCAAATACGATACATTCAGTTTCCACTTTGTCAGATACACCTCGCTAAAACTAATGAAGTCTAATACAAAAGAAAGCGATAAATCCTTTTCTCATTAAAGCTTATGTTTTCTGTTTCTGCTGGAACTGCATTAGAGAAGTGTTGGTTCAACTCTATCTAACTTTATGTACATTCAGTGAGGTTGGGCTCAATACAAGGACCTACAGCTCTCAACACAACACAGTCCAACATCAACACAAACTAGCTTTCAACACCACTTTAAAACAACTTCTGCAAGTGTACCTTCCTTCCTGAAGGCAGGATTCATTTCACAACTGTTGTGTTAGACTGCTTTAGGTTTACCTTACTGTGGCTAATAAACTGGCAGCGCATCATTTAAATCCTTCGAGCAGATGGTAACACAACTGCAGAAACAGCCTCCAATCTTTGAACGATCAGAAGTAAATGTAAAAAGATTCCCACAACACATCCAGACGGAGATACAGCCGTACGCTTCCAAGTGCCTGACAGTTGTTATTTCAGCCTGCTATCAATCATTTTAAAACTGCTTTAAAGGTGCAGTTCATCTGAATTACACACAGAAAGCATCTTTTCTCACTTTGTGTTTATTAGGCTCTGGAAACTAGTTGTGATGAAAACAACATCAAGATCTATGAATTGTCCTGAGTAACCCTGGCATTGTTTCAGGGAAAAGTAAGAGGATGTCGAGTTTTCCAAAGCTTTGAGGAACACAAACAAAACGTTATTTTACCTCAGACGTATTAGGGTGGTAATAGAAATCTCAGAGACGGATGTTTTTCTAATAAAACCAAGACTGCGTGGGTGATCTGATCCTATAAAGCTACTGAACATGAACATGAGAAAGTGCAGGTGAAGGCCTCTTTCAGCAAAACTGCCAACTACAATTAGAAACGGCTGCTTAAAGTCAAACTCAAACATTGCATGTAACCTCAGGCTTGACTCACCTTGCCCAGTATCTTTTTCCAGTACTGCCTCCACAGAATGACAGCGATCACAGCCAGCAGCAGAAGGATGATGCCAACGAGGCAGCCAATCAGAATAGCTGTATTACTGCTATCATCCTTGGCCACGGGAAGCCCCGCCCTCGGTGTGTTGGCAGCAAATTCTCCATCTAGAAGTGGAGAATGCAGAAGGAAATGTTAGGTGTCTGCATGTGACTGTGCTTAACTATCCAAAGCCTGTTGTTATATTTGTGGATCTGATGTAATGTGTGTGTGTATATATATATATATATAAATTCACCACTGTCTGTTTCTCTGTGAATGTCGTATGACTGCATGCTGGCTCGAGTTTATGTGCTGTTCAGTCTGAGAGCATTAGCTCTTTCAGCTCAGTCACGCACTTGGTTTCATCGGGCTTACAAAAACATCTGATAGGGATTGTCTGTTTGAGTGTGCACCCAGTGTGCCCACTCATACCACAGCGTTTCTCAGAGCCCGCTGCTTTAAGAACAGAATGTGAACACTGTTATGCTTCTCAACAGCCTCGTAGTCAACTATTAATCTGATCCAGTTATATTTTTCCTCTTTGTAGGTCAAGTGTGGGATGTTATTTGAACAACGGATGAAACTATACTAGTTTCCCCCAGTACAGTATCGCTTGAAGTTTGCTTGTAAACAAACTCTTAAAACCAGTTTAAATGTCAGTTTGGAGCAAAATAGTTCAGTTAAAAAGATCTAAAACAGGCACATCTACTGTATGTGTTGCTGTTATGTGTATGCACTCATATACACCTGCAAGAACACACTCACACACATTTACCAGCCAGAGATTTACAGACCACATTGTCACCCTTCTCTCTCTCTCCCTCCCTCTGTCAGTTCAACACCATGCGGGCAATAAATAAACCCAAACAAAGCCGTTTGACCACAGCCAGTAACAAGGACAAAGCAGAATACACACCCCAGAAAACATTTTCCAGCTTTTAAAAAAGGGACTGTTATTGTTTAACTGTGTAGAACAGAGCCAACTCCCCGTTTAAAAAAAAAAAAATCATGCAGTTTGTGAGACCACAGGAAGCCAAGTTGTTATTGTACATAAATATAATGTATTATAGCTCTGTTAGTGTTTTTCCTTCTGCTGTATATCTTCAAACCCAGGGGACAGAGCCCAGTGCCAAAGCCTACCCCTTTATTCCCTCCTCCATTATACATCGAACTCTCTGCTGAGCGGTGGGACAGTTTTAAGATGTTGGAGGAAGGCCAGAGCAGATGCAGCGAGCGGCGTGTCCCTTGATTCATCCCTCTTTTTAAATTCTTTTTTGTCTGTTTGGGTTTTTTTCTCTATTTTTTTCTTTTGCTCTCTCACCTGACAGTGTCCAGTTACCAGTGGTGTCCGTCATGAAGGAGATGGTGGAGGTTGGGGGTTCTGGAGGAACGAGGGATGGACAAAGGAGGAATGTGTGAGAAGAGAGGTGATGAAGACTCAGAAGAGGGTGGTGAGGAGAGAGGAAGTCATGGATAGCAGGACTTTGGCTCATTTTACTTTTCACTCATCTTTAAAAATTAAAAAAAAAATTCCTAAAAGTTTTCACCAACTTTTTGAAAAGCCAAACAGATGATAAAGATTATGAGTTTAAACATTTGACCTTTATTTTTGAACGCAAGATTTCTCGTGCCCTTTAAGTATGATGAAATCTGTGAGGTAAACTTTCATGGTTTTTTTTTTTTTTGGTTGAGAAAATGTTCACTCAAAGCCACAAGATTTCAGCTCTCGTGATGGAGAGGCATGGGCCTCCTTTGGCTCTGCCTGCGTTTGGCTCTGCTTGAGACGCATGGCTTAGACACACTGCCGACATGCTCACACTCATCACAACTAGAGAGAACGGGAGGGATGGGAGTGGAGACAAGAGGTGATGAAGGAGAGATCAGGGGAATTAGAGAAAGCAGTAAGGAGGGGTGGATGAAGCAGCAAGGTGGGTGACGAAAGGACACAAACTGGGAAAGAATTGTAGATGGAAAAAAGGGGTAGTAGACAAAAGAAGATGTGGGGGGTGAAGAGCAGGGCGATAAAGATGAAGTGGGGCGACAGAAGGGCTCACCAGATGGGCCAGTGGTGGTGTTGGAGGAGCTGTGGCTTGTTGTGGGAGAGGAGGTGGTGTGATTAACAAGCGGAGGAGAGGAACCGGTGTCAGGAATCTCAGGAAGATTTGTAGCGGATGAATCAGTGTCTCTGACATCATTGTCAAACGGCTCTGAGGAGGAAAAGAGAAAGAGAGGAGGGAGACAATTTAATGAAAATGAATCATGTTTACATGTTTTGGTGGTTTTCATATGTCACAACACACCGTCTGGCTGTTGGATGTTGGGAAACAGGGATTGTGGTCACAGCTGGTTGTGTTTTCAGACAAGCACATTCATTTCAGGGAACTGTGTTGCTTTTGACGGGGAACTGAACCATCCTTACTGACTAACCCAAATGACTGTGTACTAATGATTAACCACTGCTGTTTAGCTTTGACAAACACCTCAGTGTTGTGGATAGTTTGCTAACAGTTGATCACACAGGTTTACAGTTGTGTTAATGCAATTGTTACCAAAATGCTAAAGATTAGCAGTGTTTTGATCCTAAAGGATCAAATGTAAGTCAGCTCTGTCTCGTATGAAAACATTAGGCTGCAGGAGTTGGTGGTTCACTGCAAATGTCAGAGCTTTGGAGCAGACCAGTGTACTGGTACGAGATCCTAGTGAAGCCGAGCAACCAGACACGCCAGATGACTGCTGTGTTGAGGCATTTAAGCTTGAGTACTGTGTGATCACGGAGCATTTTGTTAATTCCTATCATGCGACAGCTGACAGTATTGTTGAGTCGAGAGGACAGTTTAATTAGTCACAGTAATCTCAGTTGGAGAGCTGCAGAGGAGTCCTCTCTATCTGACTCCCAATCAAACAGGCATAAATCCTATAAGAAGATATGGAAGTCCCTTTTGAACTTGCAGCATGGGTCTGTTTCAGACTGTAAACAGGGAAGATAGTGAAGACAAGACAACGAATTAAGAGGACGGAGGTGTTTTTTAAGTAAACACTCTCTGATTCTGATAAACTTTAAAGTTAATGAGGTGATATAAAGAATAGCTAATGCAACATTTGCATTCATGTTATGTCCATTCACTCTTAAAGTGCCAGATTTAAGCTTACTAATTAAGGGAAGAATTAAACCTTCTGATGTTTAGGCACAACAGCATGAATATTCTGTTTGCTTCCTGCCAACGTCTGGACAACTGTGAAAAATCCCAATACCTGATCAATTAAAAACACAAAACAAGGACAAAATCTATATTCTGAATGGGATTCTCTCAGGCTGGAAACAAATGCAGCTCATCAAATTTTTGAGTTTGTCTTTAACTTGGCTTTTATTTCAGCATTTAAAGAATCCTCGGTGGACTTTTACCCTCAGGAAAACAATTTCTCTCAGATTTCCAAATGCTGCAGTCTATATTTTAGCTATTGTCTGGTTAAAGCCAGGCCTTTAGGATACCTCCATGAAAGTGCAGACATAGTTGCCTAAATGGAAGAAAAATTGTCTGTCAGAGCCAAAAAAACCCCTGACATATCTCCCATATGAAAAATTTATCAGATCTGTGTCCTACCAGAAAGGAAGGATATCTCGCTGATGAGCAGCCAGCGGTCAGCGAAGTAGAATTTGCAGCGGAGGATCTGAGCCGTCCGGGCGCCCAGTGGGAGGGAGATGGGTCGAGAAGAGGGGTCCTTCAGATCCTCCAGGGGCACAGGCAGAGTGAGAGGAGAGGACCAGGGCTGCAGGATGCCAGGCTTAAAAAGACACTCGACCTTGCTGAAGACTCGTACGCCCTGGGTGTGACGGTTGTTACTGTGCACCTGAAGGAAGGAGACAAGTGGGTTAGTGCGGAGAAAAAATACAAATGAAGTGATGCGAGACGATGGACAATCCTGTTACCTTCTAACCCTTTGAAAGAGCTCAGCCCTTCTGCAAACCTCCAAAAAAACTCAGGGAAAATTGGGGCCTTAATTATTAATTATTCAAGGAAAGGCAGGAGGAAATTCAATTAACACAAAATTAATAGCACATTCTCATCTTGTTCAACCATAATTGCTTTGGCACGACTTCGAGCCGAGCAGGACTACAAATGAATAAAATTAGAACACAGGAGGAAAAAGAAAGGAAGGATGAAAAGAACGTATAAGACAGAAGACAGTTTAAAAAGAACAGGAGATGTATCTTTCCCTGTTTTTACAGGCAAGGATAGGCCAAAGCCAAGAATCCATAAAAGCCGATCTAATATATGAGGCGTCGTTGTGGCTGGAAGGAGGAAAAGGGAGCTTGAGGTGAGGGGAGAGGGAGTGTGGAGGAAGATGGAGTGTGTTTAAATGAGGGAGTGAGAGGTCAAAACTATAGATCCGAGAGAGAGAAATTAATGAGGAGATGGTAGGAGACTCTTTTCCCTCAAGAGAGGCGAGGCGGTGCAAAAGCTGCTCCGACAGGTTAGCTATTAGCCACCCACTTAATGCGAGGCCAGCCTCTCTAACCTAATCCACATGTTAATGCACACACACACACGAGACACAGGAAGAACAGCTGCACCAGATGCTGAGCTGACATGTATTTGATTCTAATGGGGAGGTGAGGGTATGTAGAGTATGTTGGTCGTAGTGGTGGGGGTCTGATAAAGTCAACAGAGGCAAAGTAATGCACTACTCCTTGAGGGAGAAGAGCTCCAATAACCTGCACAAAGCTTAATTTAAGAGCATAACATTGCATTCATTGTGTTTTGCTTGTTTCACCATAAATCTAACCTACATTAAGAATTCTCTCTGATCTTTTTGTTTAGTTTCTCTGTGTTCCACACATGCTTACAAAGAAAAGTTCAATATAAAGTCCCATAGAACAGAAGGGGATGTTTACGAAGAAAAATGAGTGTCCTCGGTCTGTTAAAGGTCTTGTAGGAAGTGCAGGTTACGACTGTCAAAAGGTCAAAGAGCAAATTTCCCTTTGGGAGAGTGACAACATGCAGGTTAAGGAACTACAGAGACAAGTCAGGCAAGATTTAGGTTCAAGTTCCCACTTTTTATTTATTTGACCCGTGTTTCTGAACATATCCGCTCTGCCAGGCTAGCATAACGATGTCTGTCAGCTGAGCTCAGTGAGGGGAAACCCACTGGGGAGAAGGCAGGAAACACAGGATAAGCCTTGGAAAAACACTAGGAATACCACTGGGGAAGAATTTAAAGGTAACTGAGAAACACTAAAATAATAATGAATATGTGAAAAAAAAAAAACCTGAGGGAGAACAACCAGAAACTTTGACTCTCATTCAAAACAAGACATCTGCAAGTAAAAGATTACTTGTCACTTTATAACACCAGCCAGGGATTCATGCTGTTCAATATGTTCATGTCAAGGGTGAATCCCACCCAAACCGACATTCCAACTAGCACTCAACGAGACAGCGCAATTATAACTCAAACTGGGTTGCTTCATATATCATCCCTTCCTTTCGCTTCACAAACTCACCCCAAAAGCCACACAGACACACAAATAGACTGTGATGAAACTTGGTGGCACCCAGGGAACTGAGAACAGACCCATGATAAACAATGGCACATTAAATCCCTAAATGAAATGGCTCCAGAGCTATTCCAGTCAAAATGTTGTTTTCTGGTGAGACACAATAACATAGTCATTATACACACACACACACATACAAACACACGCAGAGACACACACAACTCTGCTTCTGGAGTTCATTTTGGGGGTCACGCTGGTTGGAGCTACATGAATTTTCATCAGAAACAAAAAGAAATAATCAGCTTAATGTCCTACTATAATCGCTATGACATGATCGTCATGCTAATGACATAAATAATTAACCAAAAGAATGTATTTGTTAACAAATAGTTCTCTGTGGGCTTTTTAATGTAGACCGAAAATCATATCTTAGTACATTCAGGCCGAATAGCATTACAGAAATTATATCTAGGCTCTCAACAAAGTACTCTTAATGTTTAGCTGAAAGTAAAAGCTTCATCTGAAATGCAAAATAAAATGCAAAGACAGAGTTAAATAAATAATGTTAAATAAAATCACTTTTACCTCTTTATTATGTAAATTTATGGTGCTCTTAAATCTAATTAATTCGTCTCCTCTCAAAGGTGAAACAAGCAGCAGATTAAGAATCAATTTGCATTATCATTTTGTTTGGGCTTTTTTTTGTTTGTTTACTTGTTATCAAATTGCTTTTAACTGCTTGGTTGACTGTTTAGATAGATGCAGGTAAAATGAGGAGAGGTAGGACATCGAACTAAGACCCTCAGCTGGAACCGAGTGTGGGATTTTGTGCTGATAAGGTACTTTATATGTCTTAACCACTAAGTCAGAAGAACAAACTAAGAGATTCCAACATCCCACAGAGCAGTCTGACATTCATTTACGCACAACAAAACATGAGAGACGTCATACATCCATCACATCTGATATGGCAGATAAGAGACTGACTGTGCATAAAAGTTGACTTTCTGACATTCTGCAGATTCTTTATGATCACTGACATGTGGAGGATCTGAGCTGCAACGCCTCACATCAGAGCACATTTTACAAAGATGGTCTCAAAAAAGAAACAGATCGGGAACTGGAACTTTTAGCCTCGATGACATCTCTGATTTACAGGCAGCCTAAAGCTCTCTGAGATTCCAGTAGGATAACAGAGTCCTACATAACCCTCTAACACCGTCACACAAACACAGCTTCCCCTGCTTACCTGCATGTTGTGGAAGACACGTGGTTTCTCGAAATGGAACTCAATATCCACGCTGCCTTGCCCGAGAGCTTCCCGGCTCCAGCCCAGGTAGTCGTACCCAGGCCACACCCTCAGCTCCTTTGTTTGAATGAAGTCGTCTCCACCCAGGACACCGTCACACAGCTGACCCAGGCCTCCAAACTGCATCCTGAAGACACACACACGCACAGAGTGCAGGGGTAAATGTGAAGTTTTATTCTCTCAGTGAGACTGGACACCATGAACAACCTGTCAGGTTCTTTTTACAAGAGTTTTCATGCGCTGACTTGCAGAGATGCATTAATAAGCTATTATTCATACATGTATATGCAAACAGGTTGGCACACACACACACACAGCTTTCTTCCCTTTTCTCTCTCTCACACACCTCAACAGAAACTACAGGGTCACCAAACAGGTCCCCTCACTCCCAGACCTCTATGTCCCTCTCTCACGTGCACACACACACACACATGTTCTACAAATACGTCTGGACTACATCAAAATGTTAGCTCACCCGCTAGCAAAACATTTCAGCCCCATTAACCACACAGCTCATGCAAGTGTGGAACCCCCTCTCCAGTTACTAGCTCACCCAGGCTTTGCCGCCTGCCAAAACATTATGGTCAGGAAACACGCCTCGAATCCCTGAGCGGCTAAACAAAACAATGTTATTCCCTTTCGATTAGGCGGACACTAGAATAATCTTTCAAGAAAGGATTTGGCCCCGCTTCAGTACTAACAGATGTGATGAGCGCTGCGGAGAAGCTTTTGATTTTCCAACAATCAAGGCACATTCCTCTCCACTTAAATGTACGAAACACGTGTGGATCTTTATTGTAAGAAAGTGTTGCACTTCACAACCGAGGCCACCATAGAGCAAAATCAAAGGAAGTAGCCTATGAGATGCTTGCTCCTAGATAAAGCTGAAAATCATAAAGAAACCTGAAGCGTTTAAGTGTCTTACCCTTGCTCGGTGCTCCCATCGTAGGTAGAGTCGTTCAGATAGACAGGCATGCCAGACAGGTGCATGACGTGACCCACCGGAGCTGTGTAAGCCTTCAACCCATCTGAGTGATCAAGTGTTCAAAAAATATTCAGCATTAGTCAAGTAATTTTTTTAAACAAAACCTGTTTTTTTAAGTTTCTATTCAAGGACGGACGTGGACAAGCTGCATATGAAACTTTTTTTTTAATTTGTGCAGCTTTTCGTTTTCATCACTAGCAGCTACACGTTTACTGAGGCCAACATTCAACCATAATCACTCTGCAGGAAATGGCAACAGATGGCTCTTAAGTATTAAAACAAACGGAGAGGTCCTCCGCTTAGGTCTGTTTGGCCCCAGTCGCCATTAACCGGTGAAACTCAAGTCTCTCTGCTCCGATGTGCAGCTAATCAGCCGGCTCCCTGAGACCAGGGTTGACGTCAGCAACACGGACCAAAGCCAGCAGCTCTGCTAAACATAATATACAACGCTTCACATAGGATTTACATTATGTGTGCAGTATGCTCTGTTTGCACAGAATAAGTGTCTGTGGATGTGTGTTTCATGTATGAGGGTGTATGAGGGTCAGGCAGGTCCGAACTGAATGTATAACAATACACACAGCAGAGACACTGTCATAATATACGATAAGGGATGAGATGAGAGTCCCAAAGTGCATAAAACTTGACTCTCTGAAAACTGTGTGTAACCTGTGGCTGAGCTGCACTGCCTCAGAACCCACATTAGAGCGCTTTTTAGAAAGATGGTCTCCCTGAAGACAGAGACTAGGAGCTGGAGCTTTAAGCCTCTGTGGCAGCTCTGATTTACAGGCCGCTTGCTGCTTACTGAGGGAGGGCGGATGGGGAAGGGGAGAAGGTGAGCCGGTCGTAAATACACAGTTAGTCAGTGTTGTGCCTCAGGAAGAGATGGAGACCCACAACATTTATCACTGTGTGGCTTCTTTTACCCGAGCAAAACCCCACTGGGATTGTAAATTTGATGCAACGTCTTGAATCACTGCATGGGGCGTATGGTGAAAACATGTTCTCATATTCATTACCATCGAACAAACACGCCTCTCCCGTTTGATATAGGAGTAAATCTGGGACGATAGGTAGTCAGTCATAGCAATTGGATTCATCATGATGGGCATGCCAAGGATATATAGACTGAATAAATCCCTGCGTAACCACTAAAGCGGGGACATTTAGTATCTCTACAGTCTATTTGTGTCTCTTTCTCGCCTCCTCACAAACACTTACCATTCCACACACAACCATAGAGCTCCACCCGAAGGCAAACGCTCATAACCCGGTCGGCCAGGGGGTAGAAGCGAACCATGCGGGCCACGATGGGAGGGCCCAGGTCTTTCAGCACCACATCATAGGTGTTCTCATTCCCTGACACCACCTAGGGGAGCGAAGTACAACTATTCAATCACACAGCACATTGCTCATCCTCCCTGTCATTTGTATGGTTGAATGAATCTCGCCTGAAGGCTTTGACTTATCATTCAGCAAGTGTTTTCGAATTCTTTTAATCTAAAAGGGAGCTCAAATTAACTGACTGAACATTTTGTTTTAACACGCAACGGTTTGAGGACCAACTGATTTCAGAGTGACCGCCTCAGGCAGTTTTTTTTTTAAAGGGGCAGCCTTTAACCAAAATTTACATCAGCTTGCAATTTATTGAATTCATTGCATGGTATTTTTTCTAAAATACCACCTGAACGGGGAAAACAAAAATGATTGTCTGATATTTTTCCCTAAAGCATTGGCTGTTTGCAGGTCTAAATTCCCATGCTATCTCGCAGGGAGTTACAGAGCACACTGCAGAACGAATCACCAAGGAAAATATTGGATGTTCACCAGTCATAATAAGAGCTGCCTTTATCTGCACAAGGTAAGCATTTTATTACATAGTGTTGAAATCTCAGAAGGTGAAAGCTGCTTTTGCCTGAATAGAAAAGTTTTGTTTAGCTGGCCTGATACCAATCTGCTTCAGTTCCCAATCAATAATAAATTAATCAAATGCAGATGAATTAGACAGCCCATTAACATGATATTAAATTTAAACAGTCACAGGATATTAAGCTGTCCCACATCAATAATGGAGAGACAACTAGTTGGAGCAATTTTTGCTTTCATAGAATTTTTATTGTTTGATTATTGTCTGATGTATGAGGGATTATATGTGTGTGTATGTATGTGTAAGGAATTGCCAGATTCATTCTTTTAGTCCTGTGTCCTCCTGAGTTAGAGTTAGGAGTATTTTACCTGAAACATATAACCCTTAGAGCATAAATCTGCTCCAAAAAGTGACAGTGAATATGTATGACTGGGGTTCAAAGCATTTGTGTGGGGGTGGGCAGGTGATCATGGTCAGAAATGGCTGCAAGTTCTATATCTGAAAGGCTTTTCTCGATGAAGTTCATTTTAATTGCTAATCTTTTGTTCTGTGCATGCTTGGAATATAAAATACATTTGATTTTATGCAACGTCATGAAGGTTCATGATTGTTTGGAAACAAATTGTAGTGAGTCCACTCCAGACAAAACAACAGTGTCTATATCCCTTTAGAATTTGCAAAAATAAAGCTCCAAAACAATCTTAAATGTACCTTCCCGGTGTTGTTTCCACTCTTAATCTCATTTAAAAACATTTAAAGTGTCTCTTTGCTTTATCTGAGGGAGACGGCAGGTTTCAGCTCTTTTGCAATTAACATAATGAAAAGCCCCTGCCTACCTCCTGGCCCCAGCGGTCCTTCCAGGTGATCCATTTCACTCCGTCTCTGGAATAGCGAAGCCGATAGCTGCGAGCAAACTCCTGGCCGTGCCCGTCGGCATGACGACCCTGGGTACCGACCAGAGCCAGGAAATGAAGTTTGCGCAGGTCTACCTGCAGGACACAGGAAACACATTGTTAAAGCACAAATTACTCAGTAAAATAAGGACCAACAGACTGATAAACAGATTAAGGATCTGTCTGTTAAGTATGAAGCTGAAGCTAGCAGCCATTAGCATATAGCTTAGCATAAAGACCAGTAAGAGGGTTAAACAGATAGCCTTGCTCTGTTTATATACACCAAACATAAACCCCCATAAAACCACAAAATGCTTTTTTTTAGAGTTAAACAAAAGATAAGTGTTAATTAGTGAGATCAGAGCGGCTAGAAGGTGAAAGTATGCAAAGTTACCTAACCCCCTTTGGCTGTAGCTTCATTTCACAGTGGTATCAATCTTGCAGCTCTCAGCAAGACTGCAAATAAGTGTGTTTTCCAAAATACACTATACTTTTGTTCTTGAAGCAATTGTTCAAACAAACTGAGTATCTGACCTGAAGGTATTCTGATCCGCTGGGGAAAACGGCTCCTGCAGGACACCATGCTCCATCCCCCTCCCCGGTGCTCAACCTGAGAGAAAGAGAGAGACTTTAATGTTTAATACAAAAAAATGGGGGGGAAAAAAAATACCTAAAAAAGTTGTGAAGCTCACTAAATCCCAGTCCCACACCCAAACAAACATTCACATGCAGAAGATACAAACACAGCCACAACAAGACTGCATCAGAACCCACAGTGCCGGCAGCCTGCAGATGTACAACAGAGAATTCAATACAAACAACCCAACCCTCTGCTACCACCATACATATTGGATTCTACAGCAGCTGAACATTCACATATAAAATAGGGCGATGTTGTCTGAGAAAAAAAAAAAAGAGACATGGCTGGGGTCAAAAGAGAAAAAGAGAGAGAAGTAGAGAGATTGCAGACAGATGGAAAACACGCACAAAGGGAGAAAAAGAGATGAAAGGAGCAGGGTGAAAAAAATAACTAGCTCTTCCACATTCTTCAAACCTTGCAACAAGATCTGGTGTAGGACGTCAGGACCAATCTCTACTAACAGCTCCTCGGGCCGGCAACGACCACACACATGCACCACTGTAAAGATTTTCACTCAGTGTGACCTTCCTCCATGCAGCCCAAGAAGAAAAGTCCACACTACCACCACATACTGGCCACACAAAGACCACAAACTTGGCTGTGGCGCCCTATGATTTCGGATAAACTCTTGCGAGGAGCTTTGGAGCAGACGCCAGGCCGCAGCCATGCTCTGACCACTCTGGGACTCCTCTCGAAATGAAAGCTGAGGCTCAGACCACCAGAACAAATCTCTATATCAACCCTGACACTGACAGCGGCGCTAGTGTTTTAATCAATCCCGTCCTCCCATCAGTGGGTGAGATCATGCAGCCGGAAACCTCAGGATGATATCAACACATTAGTGTTCCGTAAAGTGTCCCGTGATGGAGGGAGAAATGGGTGAAGAGGGAATAAAGAGGAATGTAGCTGTGCACATTTAGTCTGTTGTGCACAAGCCAGCAGGATTAACATTACAGGACAATGCTCTGCCAAGCACCTAATTTTTCTCCCATTTCTCTCAGTGTCTGTCTTCTTCTCCTTCCTGCTTATATACCAGCCAACGATTTATTCCTCTTCCCTTATTCTCTCCATCTTTTCCCAACTCCCTTAAACCAATATGCTGATATATCACTGCCTCAGAGCGGCAAGAGCCATTAAAAAGAAATATCTACCAACCCAGCTTCCTCAATCCCTCCCTTCACCTAACACCTTTCCTCTAACACTGTTTATAAATTAATTTCTCTCAACTTTTCAGCACGCCATCATGGTGATCTACCTTTCACCTGTTTTCTTTTTTTTTAACGTCCGCTGCTCTGTCTGTTTTCTCTCTTTCTCTCTCAGTGTCTCCCTGATGCCTTTTAAACACAGTAAGGGCTAATAATCATTTCCACATGGCTGGACATTCAGCCAAGAGACCCAGCCCAACAGACCAATGCAGACAAACGAACACACACACACACACGCACACACACACACACACAATGCTGGGATTGCTCTTGCACATGGCTGCAGCATGGTGCAAGCCCAGCTTGGCTCTCATGAATCTGACCTCGCTGCCAGACAGACAAGGTGGTAATATAATTACCCAGAGGATTTGACAAAGACACACTCTATCATCTTCTATCGTAATCTAATAGAGCTCTAACAAATTACTTTAGCGTGGTGCCAACAGACAGAAAAATAAAAGGGATGCAGACAAACACATCAGTCCACAGTGACACATGCATGTGCACCGTAACATTGAGTCAAGCTGAACTTGAACACATACACTGTGGGAACAGCAAGTAGAAGCACTATAGTGTTTATTATTATTCAAGGACATTCTGACTTAAAGTTACCCAGTGGACAATATGACACCCTGACCTTTGCTGTTTCAATATTAACACTGATAATGCTGCCTGATTATCAGACCAGATCACCATTTCATCAGACCTACAATATTTCACTACATAATCAATCACTGAGCAAGTCAGAGATGTGGGTGGCATGTCAGAGGTCTGGGACCAGCAAGCTATTAAATAGACCCTGATAAGCAATAATCAACTTCTGTTCTTGTTTGTGCTGCTACACAAAGTCCTGATTTAAGTTTTTGTTTCCGAGAGATTTTTAGAATATGTACTTAAAACTGAAAAAAGGTTAAAATTTAAAAGTCGTTTTGCAGTAATAAAAAACGTAAACTGCAAATCACAGCTAATAATTGTACAGTTCATGATGAATTTTAGACGTTGGATAATGTTCTGCTCTGATCCCCTTTAATTTCCTCAGCATTAAACATCAATTAGCTCTGTCTCGAAGTTATGTAATCCATCACTGCAGTAGCTTATGTCAGTGTTTCATTGTCCTTGCATGGTAATGATGATTTGAGAAGTCAGCACTGCATCAGCGGTTGACTCTTTCACTTTGCTGGTGCGATGTGGACGTGTACTCTTGGGAGTGTCGGTGTACCATGCTATCACTGATGGGTGTGGTTACACGTCCGACAGAGCAGGCGTCACTGATGCTGGGTGCGATCAGATGCAGTGAAGACTGCTTTCAGCTTTTTAGTCATTCTTTAAGCCGAATGACTGTTTTTTTAAACTGTAAACACACAAAGATTAAAGAAAAAAGCCATTAGATTACTCTGCACGCACACACACACACACATTTCCCACCTTCCATGTTTGGCCTCAGTGGAGTCTGACCAGGCGCTGGAGGCAGTGATGTCAGAGTCTGGGATGGTGCCATCCTCCATCCCCAGGGCATAACGACACTGAGCTGTAGTGGAAAGATGGAAGGAAGTAGAGAGGAGAGAAAGAGAGAGAGAGAGACATTAGCAACATTCTCATCTGTATGGAGAACATGTCTACGGGAAACTTAATATTTCCATTAGAGTGTCAGCAGCCATCATTGGTCACGGAGCATAATGCTGTTATGTCATCTCTGGGAAAACTTCCGGACTTCATGCCTCTTAACCGAACAGACAGTGAGGAGAGGGAGAATAAAAATACCAAACTCTACCACAAACTGTTCCTGCTCACTTATTTGTTAGAGAATCTCTCGGGGCAGAGTCTGCCTTCATAAGTTCATGTAAAAACTTAATGGGAGTGTTTTGCATCACTTATTCCTGCAAGTCCCCATTGTCCTGCCAAAAGCAACTACAACAAAGATAGTCATTAAATTTCGTCTGCATCTAAAGTTAAACCCGCAGCCAGTAGCGAGACACTGTGACCCATCTTTTCTGAAACGACACCTTTCCTATTTGTTTTTTTTTCCCCTTTTTTTTCTCTGTCTTTCTGGCTAGTTCTCCGTCCCACACAAAGCCACCTCCTCGGGGGCTCCAACCACGCACCACAGCCCCCGTTCTAGTTACCACCGCTCGGGGATTTGTAGGAAAAGAACAAAAGAGAGAAAGAAACGAAGGGCGAATGAAAGAACACAGGCAGGTCTCAGATATCCGCACTGACTCCGCTCCAGCTGCAGCGTTATCAAATGATCCAGATAGTGTGGTCCCAGGCAGGGATTACAACGAGCCCGCTATCTGAAGTCAGTCATGAGGAGGAGATGCAGGATTGGAGGAGGGGGGGGGTGGGTGGATGAGAGGCTGAGGGTTTGAGGATAGCGATAAAGTGGAAAGGGGTACTGACAGTGATATGGAGGGGAGGCTGAGGGTGACAGAAAGAGGTGGGGGCGGGGGAGGGGGGTGGGCGCCTAATTCAGATTCTGTCGTTGAGTCAGCGGATAGGAATGTTGGGCTGGATGACAAACCCGAAAAACCCCAGCGGGTGCAGCAGAGACACACACACACACACAAACACACACACATACGCGCACACACACTTCATCCCCACCCTGCAGACAGGTGCCTATTTCATTACATCATCATCATCATACATCGCCAGTCAACACCCTGCCATCTGCAATTCTTTCTCTTCGCTTCGTGCCCTCTGCTTTCACCTTCTCTTCTTGTCATTTTCTCATAAAAACTTTAGCTCGCACACTAAACCTTTCTGCTCACACTTTCAAGCTGGATTGGATTCTTTCAACTGTGTGGTGGCATCAGTGTGTGTGTGTGTGTGTGTGTGTGTGTGTGTGTGTGTGTGTGTTGTGCCACAGCACGTTAATCTATCTCCAGCTGTCCATCAATCTCTGCAAAGCCTAGAGTCATTTAATGCAAATAAGATTAGCTGATCAATTGGTTGCTCAACAGACAGCCCATAACTCTTTTAATAATGGATTTCATGAATGATTATGTCCATTAATCTGCCAGAAACTTTTTTCATTTTTCATTTAATTTTTACAATCTGTTCAGAATATATAAAAAGTAGTTTAAAAAACAAGAGTACATTTTTTACTTTTCAAGGCCAATATGCCATCTCATTATACCCAAATATATTTATTTTAAGATCAGACAGGATAAAGAAAAGTGACAAACACTTAAAATTGAGAAGTTGGAACCAGGCAAATTTTAGAAAACGTGGTGCTTTGAGCTAAAATTTAACTACAGCATGCTAACAATGACAAAGCTAACATACAGATGTATATGTATAAATACTGCCATCACAGGGGCCATGCACAAGGAACCGCAAACACATTGATTGATCGACTGATTGCTTTAACTGTAATTAGGACAAATTTTTACTCATTTGAGTCATTTATTCAGCAAAAGATCCAAAAATTCATTAATCAAGTATTTGAAATGGAAGATTTTGCTGCTAATTTATGTCTTTTCTAGATTTTGCAAAAATTTCACAAAATAGTTGGCATATAATTAAAAAAAAATCATTACTTGAAGCCGCACTCTGGCTGTTGCGGCCAAAACCTCGAGCGTGTTGCAAACAGTCTCCTCTGGTTTCACCTGGTCGACTCTCGTTTACTAACCCTTCATGGGCTCCTTTCCCCGACATTTTGACTGACACTTTCATGAGCTGCCTGTGCATTAGCAGTCCTGACGAGCCAAGGGGGGGTGACCGCCTAGCTTTCTCATTCTCCTATTACATGCGACTGGCTGGCAGACGGGGAAAGGACACAGGATAGCCTGTTGATAGCGGAGGGAGAATGAGCCTTACTGATCTGAGAATGTGAGGAGAATGTTGGAGCAGCAGGACGAGATGATGGCTGTGCCCGTGAACATGAGGACAAGCGGGGAGGAAGACGGAAGGGGTTTGAAAATGCAATCATGTTGTTGCGGGGAAAAAAACAACAATCCAGGTGTTTCAAATGTTTTATTTTTAGTGGAGGGGACGCAACAGTTAGAGAGAGAAAAGAAAAAGACAAAAGATTGGGAAAAGCCATTAATATGTCCTCAATTTAGACGTTCTCTTTGTTGCATGTGTCCATATGACATCCTACCTGGGTTAAAGTGCCACTCATGGTCCCCTGAAGACGACACCAGCGCCAGGAGGACTGTGAGCACAGTGACAGGAAACAGCCGCAGGGTTGGCAAGGCCATGACAGCAGCAACACACCTGGTTACCTGTCCGGAGACGCACCGATGACCACAGGCATACCTGTCGGAGAAAAAGAAGAGATATTAAGATCTACATCCACTTCAGCTTTTTTTCATCTGTGTTTGTTGAAACTGCATTAACTTCCTTCAACCCACGAAGATTTTACTTTCACTCCCACATACAATATATATTACACAAGTGCAAACATGGAGCTCTAGCCTGAGGCTGCTGGGTTCACAAGCTCTCCATCTCAGTCAATAACTCAACTCCCTCAATCAAATCCTCTTAGTCCAGAGTATGTAGCATGTCTCACAGTCATTTGTTTCTCTGCATTTTGCATGCCGAGCTCAGCAATGGGCCAAACCCCACGAGAGCGAGCACAAAGCCATACAACAAAGGCCACTTTCACACACTAATTTGTTTTTCTCTCTGGCAGCAGAATGTTAGGATACAATAATACTTTGCAGCCTTTCGAAAGGGTACAAACAGCTTGGTAATCGAGGATGGCATAATTAGCCAGCCCCGTTTACTCCCAAAGAAATTTATTCCTTCTGTATTTGGAATACCAATAATCTCTCCAAATTAGTGATTTCAAACCTACTTTCCCTTAATGGGACAGAACATATTTGGAGCACACAGTTGGAGATGTTTTTTTTTAAATAAATAACAAACAGATGAAACTGTAAGACCGCGGAAATGAGAGCTGAAAAATAAATAGGGACACAACCTTGGTCTGTGTTAGGTTAGCACAAAGTCACAGACATTTTGCATGCGTTGTTAAGTGACTTTAAAAATCCTTGAAAGCATGAAAACTCGGCGAAAACACCCACACGGTTTATTAGGTGCATCTTGCTATAACTAATGCAGTCTTATACAACAGTCCTGTCTTCACAAAGGTTGTGATTCAGATTTTAGAGGTGTTGAGTAAACTAAATTATTATTTGGGAAGATGTCGGCTCTGGCACCGGTGAAATGTATTGTGACTCACAGAGGAGATGAAACAATAAACTGCAGCCTCAAAATTGATCTTTTTTTCATTGAATCAACTTCTCTCCAAAACAGTTTCAGCACAACATGAGCATTATAAGCCAGACGAAGGTAGGATTTACTGCAAGATTTGTGCATTAGACTGCAAGATTTCAGCCAGCCATACCTCATAACCTGGCAACTGAATGCAGATAAGCATTTTTTTCATAACAACATACTAGTCAATGCTTTGTTTAAGGGAAAAAAAATGTTATGCTTTTTGTCTGACAACAGCAACATAATTCACCACACGAATATGTGGATCATCCAGAATAATAAGGACATTTCATTGCTCTTCCCCAAGTGCATATTTTACTTTCGAATGTGTTTGAGGAAAACTTCCAGTAATGCAGTAAGAGGGGGGGAAGAAACCTCATGATAAGTTAAAGTCTGAAGTGGGAATGACAGCTGGGGAGACAGGGAGACCAGGCTGTCTTCCCTGTAGACCCTCTGTGTTTCGGCTTCATCTCTGACTAGACCAGGACAGGCCGACAGCTGACACACAGCTGTAGTGACAGAAAGTTGGTGGAGGAGGGGGGGTCGTCAAGGGGAAACGTATGGAAACAGAGTGAGTAGTGGAGGAGAGTTAGCGCAGGCCGCAGGGCAGAGACGATGCAACAGGAGCAGCGATAACATGAGTACATGTGTGTGTATTTGGGAGGGGGGGGTTTAAAGGGGGTGACTTATGGCTTCGCTGGTGTGTGTTTGCATGGGTGCGTGGGGTGTGTAAGCGGGCATAAAGGAGAATTCGGGGATAGACAGCCAGTGCAGCTGTCCTGAATGGGAGACACAACGCAACCGATATGTGGTGCATATGTTCCAAGTGAGAAAAAAACAGAAGGAGAGAGGAAAGGCTGACATCTTTTTTTTTTCTTTCACAAAAACAACCAAGTTGTCCAAATGAGTAAGTGTGTGTATGAGTGTGCCAGATGACAAAATGCTGAAATATGGAGCTTAAAGCTGCATGTGCAAAAATCAAAGACCCTGAAGACCGGAGCCATAAATCCGAGGCGATCACCATGGCGACCGATGTAAACAAACATCCTGGAAAGCGCCTCATCGCTGTTTTGTGAATGAGGGCGTAAAAGGGAGGAAGTTTTATTCAGCACAACACAAAGAGATGAAGATCTTACAAGGAGAGGAAAACCAGTTGGACAAATGTTTTGGGCGAGTGGGACCAAACGTGGCCGCAGCCATCTGAGAACATTGTTGCTGGAGAAGTCAAGTGGTGTTGAACAGCTGTGGTTTGCACTCAGCGAGAGGAGAGAAGGGCCCGCTGTGTTCTGGAGGAGGCAGCACAGTGCGGAGCCCAAACTACACTCACACATTTTGCTTCGGCTAATCCATACGCAGGACTAATGAATACTTATGAGCAGCTGCTGTTTCTGCCCCACACAACAAAAACATGACTGACAAGAGAGCAACAGAGTCAAGAGCAGAGAGACAGGCAGGACTTTTATAGTTTGCAGCCATTGCATCATTAAAGATAGTCTGCCAGAGCCTCTATAATTAGATTGCTTCAGTATGAAACTGGCAGGCCCGCCTTGGCGCTGCTTAGCGTGTTTTGTAGCGAGTCCCTCGTGTTCGCACTCGTTATTCTTTCCAGTGGTATAATAAAGCCAGTCCAAACATCACAAGTGACCTAAAGGGTTATTCAGGTGGGTTTGTGCGTTTTAGCCCATTAACTGCAAATTGTGTATCCGTTACATCACTGCTGAGGATTTTCCAAAGTATATCATAACCTTCCCGCTTTTTGGTTATTTCCTACATTCCAGACAGTCATTAATTTAAGTTTGTGTCAGTGCATAAAAATTAACATTACAAAGACTCAAAATCTGAGTAAGGCAATCAATCATAGTCAATTTTAAGACCTTTTTTTTTTTTTACATTTACAAACTCAACATCTGAGACTCAGCAGCTGAACAGAAACAGGTTACGAGCCAGAAGCTAGCAAATTTACAATATGGTCTTCACACGGATAGGTTTTTATTCCATTTTCATTTTGGAACAGCAAATCAATTCACTGCCATAATTCTAAGCAGCCAAAGGTGCTAATGTTTGCTGAGCGTTGGTGGAGAAGCAGCAGTGTGGCTGTGAAACTCTCGGCAGTGGAAGGACGATGTCAGTCAGTTTCTCCTTTATTCAGGCTGAAATGTTTATTAGCGCAAACATGTGGGTTCCCAAGACCACAAGTGTACCTCTAACTGAGGTAAAAGTTAAAAGTTCTTATAACAGCTACAAGAAAAGTAAACACAAAATATGTGCAAACATTTATGTTTCCCAGACAACATGTACTAATGATCTGGGGACTTTCCCGGGTGCTCTCATGTGGTTAGAATTTGTGGTTTTAAAAAAACTGCCCTGAAATTTGGTACAAACATTCATGTCCCCTGCAGATTGAAATTAAATTAACTTAACCATTTCTCGAGGACAAGAGAGGGACTGGAATTGAGAAACAGTTCCAGTTGAGAACCGTTTCCAAATTGTCCAATCTATCAGAATTGTGTGCCTCCAAGTCGATCAATCGATAAAATCTGGTACGTTTTTCTGACAAATGTGTCACAGAAAAAACTATGACACCAAACAAACCTGTGCTAAATACCTTAAAAGCCTTGCCTCTTTGCTGTAACATCTTTCTTGTCTGTACACAGACCTCCAGCCGTGAAGTCTCCAATCACAGACAGATAGAGTAAAACTCTGCCTCAGTCAGGCGTGACTAATGGCCGCTGGGAGAGAGAAAGTAGTAAGCTCTTTGTTTTGGATTTCCGTCAGCATGTCAGGAAGCCGGTGAGGTCTTACGCACCACTAGCCTCTGAGTCCCGTCGAGAAGCAAGGGCAAATTAATCTTCAATCTTCACAGCACTTTGAAGGGTGAGCCCGCACCAGAGACAGAGACAAGGTCATTTGATGTTTTCCTGAAAACAGACTTGTTTCTGTGTGACTCAGGGATGGTGCGAGGAAAACACTGTTCGCTGTGGGGCCACTGTTTCCTTGTTTGTACTGAAGACCCGCTCCAAGGCCAGACATAAGTTGTTCACCGCAAATCTGCCCATGGGGTTCCTTTTTTTCATCTTCAAAGAATTTCCTTCAGCTTACTTTTGTTGAATGTTAAAATATAACCTTGTGTGATATATCCTTCACTTGAAGAGCAAGCAGACAACACCCCCCACCCTCCTTTACACAGTGAGGACATGAGCCGAGGAGACCGGAGATATTTGCTCTAAAACTGAAAGTGCAGTTAATGTGCACTTCGAATAATTACCTACACTACCATCCAAACATGATCCAGGAAGATGTGGTTCATGCCTGGTGTTATGTCCTATTGTTGCTCATAGTGTTGGTCATACAGTGGTCATCAAGTTTTACATCTGTGTGTCATAATATTCATTTTTACAGGGAAGTACCAGTCACTGCTGTGGAATCTGATTTTACTGCTTTTTACCAGAGGTTGAGGAAGCAGAGGGGAAGAATGGATGAGTCATTTAAAACAAGGTAATCAGAGCTGAAGAGGAGAGGACAACGAAGTGGCCGAGCCAGGAAGACAGATACGACAGCAGCAACAAAACAAGGAAAAGTGTAGTGACTGGTGGGTGACTGAAGGTGGTGGTGAATCATGTTAAGGAGATTGTAAAGGGGAAAAAAAATATTTCCAGGAATAGTTCAGTGTCACTGAACATCACATGATTCATTAAGACAGTTCATGAATACCAAGGGCGGTGTCATAAAGCAGTGCTGAGCAACAACAAGGCAAATACAGCAAATTTGATTCACAAGCCAACACTGTTTAGCACAGAGCCCTCTGAGCCGAAGCTCGAGAGGAGTTCAAAAACAGGTAAAAATTTAATGCAACAAAGTTTGGTTCATTAACATGCAGCTACACAAAGCAGACATCAATCCTGGCTAAACACTAAAACTTTTATCTTTTCCCTTTTTTGCTGCCTATTTCATGCCTGGAAGCGGGTCCACTAGTCCACACCAGTTGCAGCATTGCTCGGCATATCTGCATGGCTGACAGAGACAAATGGTGACTGATTACCACAGGTTGGTCTGGCAAATGAACAATGCTCTTATCAACAACGGCCACACAAAGCTATCTGTAATGAAGGGACAAGGCATTTACACTGAGCTGGCAGCCAGAAACACGTTTTCCTTTGGTTTTCTTTCCTACTTTTGTTGATGTGATCAGGAAATATTTTAGTAGATATATGGAGGCGGCACGAATCATTAATGAAAATTCACACATCTAGACAAAATCAAAACACATCTAAAATGCACAAATAAGCACTGAATGTTGAGATAAATCCAAGCCCACAATGCTTTCTAAAGCACGGGGCAGCACCAAGCCAAAAACACTTTATAAAATGATAATTTAAGAGACTAATGGAGGTGGGCGGTGATCTGTGCTGACAGGCAGAAGGGAGAGGGCCATATTTGTCATATTGTACATGTTTGCAGTAGACAGTGTTTAGTGGTTCCTGAAAGAATCAGCTGGAACATATCAGATTATTTCTGCATACTGAAGACACATAAGAAATAATAAAGAAAAGAAAAAATGCTAAGGGCCTTTGGTAACTTAGGAACAATGTCTCCATTATGGAGTTCATTGGAAAGAAACTTTTAAAAAAAATCATCTTTCATCGCTTATATATACTTCTCAGTTCAAGTCAAGGTCATGAATCTTTAATAAAAATACTCTCTCACTATTAAATATGTTGATGTTACATGAGAAAAAAGCAGTTTCTGTCAGGAGTTAGCTTCTGGTCTTCCCTGATTATAAGCTTTCAACAAACATGATACTGCTAATAATGCTAAATAATAAATGCACAGTGCATCAGCGTCTTGCCTAAAGAAATTCAGTCTATGTGTCTAATTGGATTTCTGAACAGATTTACAGTTTATCCAGAACCTCATCTGTCGTCCTCACAACGATGTTCATCGATATTTGTATTTTACGTCTTGGCAGCAGATTTATCCATCACTTGTGCCAAGTATGAGCTTGTGAAACCATGTGAAAAAGATGACGTTAGCATCTAAAAACTGTAACCAGGTAGATCCAAATGCGTATTTATCCAAGGGTCAAAAGTATAAAACACAATATTAATCTTGGATCTTTTTTATTTGTAGCTTTGCACTCCCATATTTTGGCACCTGCAGAGGTAATTGAAAGGAAAAATAAGCCTGATCAGATACATTAACAGTAACAACACTCGCTCACAGAAGGGGATGAATTTCCTGGGCCATACACACTAAAACTAAAACAAAACTAAAGAAAATGTTGTGTAAGAGCTAAAATATGACAAAAAAAAGTCAGAACAACAGCAAAAAGATCCTGCCAAGCGAAGGCCTTGTTACCCACCGTGTTAGCGCCTCTGGCAATAAGCGAGATTTACTCTGATTCGGCTGTTCATTAGCCGCATCGTGTGAATCAAAGAGTGACTCGTCTCAGGAAAAATACTACAAGAAAAGGGTTTTATAGTGTTCTATGGGAAACTGGTTTCGACTGACATCAACTGGCAACTTAAACACTGTTTTGGTTCTTAGGGCTTCAACTTTCATACGTGTCCGTACATGTGGTGAGACTGTTCTCAGCTCTTTTTCTCAGTATATTGCATCTGTAATGAAAGGAGTGCCATTTAACATTCTAGCGAAAGTAAGTTAATGAGAGACCTTTTTCCCCTTCGCTTAAAGTGATCCTGAGTCATCTGCTGCATGAAAAACAACCTTCACCACCACCGTGAGGGAATATTAGCTCTGACTTTGACCTTAGTCATAGTGTGGGTGCAAAACTCATAATGAGAATCTGGCAGATATGTGGTGGCATTAGCATGTTCTGATGACAGCATGGCAGCAGAGTGTGTGCGGCTCTCGTTTGACACTGAGGCCGTTAAAGGGCTGCAGTGAGTTTGCAAGCCGCAGCCCAATTCCTTGAATTCAATTTGCACAGACTCGCTGCCACCTGTCAGAGACACAAGTGAGAAGCAGAGGGGTGGATGAGGTGAAAAGGAGAAAGGAGAGGCATGTGACAGCACAGTGCTACTCTCACAATGGGCGGAGAGAAAATGGCTAGACATAGAGATACAGAAGAATGCCATGATTGAGGAAAATTCCCTCCAGTAATTGAACGAAAAGACTCAGAATGATAGAGCGGGCGTGGGACAAAGGCAACTCTTTGCCCGGAGGAGGGTGACAAGTATTCATCCAGTGAGTGGCTATTGAAACAGAGAGAGGGAACGGGGAGAAAAGAGAGAGGGATGGAAGGAGGGTGGGAAAGAAGGAGGGACGGCCTGGAGAGAAACAGAGAGCACAGCAGAAAGAAAAAACCCGAGAGATCAGGTCGAACAGGAATGTGTTGAGCGAGACTCAGCATTTTGAGTCAAAGTGAGAAAAACAGTCTGGCCTAACACAGCCCTCTCACAGATGTCTTCTTCTCATTTCTAATGAACGACAGCTGAGCAGAGACAGAGAGATAGAGAGAGAGAGAGATAGAGAGAGAGAGAGAGGGGGCTTTCAGATGTCTTAAAGCTGTTTAATGTTTAGCTTCATCAGTAGGCAAAAAAAAAAAATACACTCTCACAAAAGCAAAATAGAATCCAAAAATTGTGTCTGGGCTTAACTAAAACTCTTGTAACACACACACACACACACATACACACACACACACACACACACATACAAACACACAATTCATCTCTGAAAAAGCCTCAGGCATAGGCTGATACCTCTAACACACTTGCAGCCCTCCTCCTCCTCCCTCTCGGCAGAGAAAAGACTCCTAAAAAGAGCTAAATTACATATCACACAACAGTTTCCTGATACTAATGTGCCCCTCCAAACTCCTGGGAGGGAACGACAGACCCGCCCCAGTCTGGGTGGATGTCGTTACAACTCAGATTCATCATACAAAGAGAAGATGGATTTAAAAAAAAAAAAGAGAGAGTCACCTTTGATGTTGAACATAATTTTCTTTCAATGTTCAAACAAGGTTTCAAAAGCACCTACTTTGCCAGAAGCCATTAGTAATTATTAGCAGTATAACTGAGTCACAAGAGGCACAGAGCGTGCTAGCAGCAACCGAGACGAAACATCACCACAGTGTGAGGATTTGAACTGAGATGAAAAAAAAAATGAATTGAGAGAAAAGAAAGTGCGAAAAGGGAAGAACAGAGCGCACCCTGGCTTTTAAGTTTGTGAGAGTTTCCATCTTTCATCAGGTTCGTCTATTTTTCTCCAGAATCGATAACTTCAGCTGCCAGTTGTTGGCGAGACGAGAGAGCTCGATGTGATTCACAAGTCGGTTTCAGCTCAGTGGATTCAACATTATTGTGCTCGGTTTGTTTGATCAATAACTTATCTTGTGATTTAAGGGAGGAGTCAATCTTACACATCAAAGTGTGTTTACAGGTGGTGGGACGTACTACTGCACATGTGAGAAAAAGTTGCTCGAAGCTTATTTTGGCTCCAGAGGGAGATAAACCAAGTCTGACAAATTGCCTCAAGTGAAGTTGCTTGAGGCCATGTGCTGGTTGAAGTCGACACGTTTTTAGAAAAAATGGAAAAAATCTCAGGGTTTGGAGGTAGAAAGACGTGAGGCTACCCAACCTCTGCAGCCCAAGCCTCATCTCTGCTTGAGGCTAACAGCTCAAGGCTACATTAGCTGCTACTAGCATTTTAAATCTCAGAGTGAAATGTTTGCAGTCAAGTTGCATTATAGGTAATAAAAGCACCAAGTATTGACAGGAGAAAAGAAGCCATGAAATATTAAATACAAATAGCTGGTTCCACTGCTTCAATTTTGATTTTTTATAACTGTCTTACAAAGTCCCACAGTGTTGTAAAAGTGCAATGCTAAATCAGTGAATACCTCTTTTAGCATGAGTATGTTGTTATTGAATCATAAAATTATTGCATTATTCAGATTTTATACATTAGGTAGGTATTACTTACCAAATGTAATTTTTTTCTACATTTTTCACAAAATTTTTAGGCATAATAGCTTAATTTTGAGGCATTACTGCAGGTTTTTAAGCTAAAATGAGGAATCAAGCCTGAGATACAGTGGTAAGATATTATGGCAAGTTCTTCGAAAGAACCTCAGCAGCCAATATGTGACCTCAGTTTGCTTACATCCGAGCGGCAACGTTATCTAAGCAGAGCATCCTCGACAGGAAGAGCAAAACAGATAAACGAGGAGACTCATATGATAGCAGAAGGGAGGCTGAGGATGAGATGGATGAGCGGAGGGAGGGAGGGGTGGCGAATAAATGAAACATCTCGAGCTGCTTCAAAGGGACGAGAGAGATAGAAGACGAAGGAGGAGAGTGTGTGTTCCACGTCAGATGTAGAGAGAGACAGATTGCCAGAATGATCAATTAGGGGATCAAAGGTATGCTGGATGGAGGGACAGGAGGGTGAAGGCGTGCTCGAGTGGTGGGGAGGGGGCTAATTTGAAAGAAGGTCTTTGGAGATGGAGATTCAGGGAGAGGGAAATCTAATAGAGATTTAAAAACTCACTGACAACTAAAACCAAAGCACATCGCGGATCATGCTTTGATGTGTCACCAGCCATTACTCGATAAATTTGATTCTCTGCCAGTCTCGTCAAGCTCGCGAGCATGTGACCACACATACATCATAGTGCTACAGAAACATCCAGCTGTGCAAACTCTGAGGGGAAATTGGTTTAAGAAAACATGGTGGACAGTTCAGTCCTGCCTTCACTGGTTTCATTTCCCATTAGAGAGAAATTGCAGAGAGGGGAGGCAAGTAACCGTGTCTTTTCTTTGGAGTTAAATGAATTCTTCCACTGGCTTCGAGGTTCAGGCTCAGTCAGCTGGGAGCCAATTACTTGAAAACACAGAATTTAGTGGGGTTGTTGCCTAATGCGCGACCGCCAAGAGAAAAGTGATGTGAAAGTCAGTTTTTATGTACCGAAAAACACCTTATCATGATTGTGCTCTTTCATGTGGCTAACTAGCCAGTGGTCACACACACACACACACACACACATTAGCCTCACTGCCATCAAAATCAGGCAACTGTGCAAAACATGAAATTAAGTTATTGTGCAGGATCTGCCTTTGGGTTTTGAATGGCTCTCCACCTGCTAAAAGACTATTCAGGATAGTCAACAACCAGAAACACAAAGACAAAGTCACAAAGCCTGGCTGACCCAAGACAATGACCCAGATAAGAGGACAACAGACTGAGGTCAATGATCAACCAGACAAGACAAACTAGTGCCTGCGTGTGTGTAAGCCAACAAACAAGCGCTCATCTGTGTGTTTTGAATTAAAAAAAAAAAGAGATAACGCAAACTTAGTTCATTATTCTTACTTCGTACTTAAAAAATGACCTTTCAAGACATTCATTGCTGAGTCTTAAAACCCCAACAGACTGAAACAAAACTAGAAGCAAGAAACCGTTTCACAGACACAGTCAGACAAATTACTCTGCTCTGCACATACTTCTCCTCAAATCACATTATGCAATTTACGTCATTTTCTCCTCATCCTGCAAAGACAAAAGACTAATCAATGAAAACCGTCCCCCCGAGTGTACATGCACAATTATACTCACATAACTGGTCTATCCAACAATTTAATATATTCTGCGTCTCCTCTCCTGGTCGACGCTGCTGATAAAAAAGCAGCTATGCCAGGCCAATGGCTCTCGTGGGACGTTGTAGGAGAATTACCAGCCAGATGGCCATTAGATGGGGATCCAGCAGACCTGTGCTTGTCGTGAGGGACTGTGTACCCACACTCAGGGCTCCTCCTCACTTTATGCCCCTGCCTTTGCTACAGAGGCAGAGAGGGAGGGATGGAGAGGAGGAAAATTGCCTTTTATTGCCTCTCTATCTATTGGCAAACAGCAAAGCCCCTCTCTCCCCCCACCACACACACACACACACACACACACACTGATCTCCTCCACCCAAAAGTCTAACAATGCTTCATCTCCTCTGCTCAGTCCACCCTGTCCAACAAACCATTTTTATGCGGTGGGAAAGGTGACTGCCCTGCTGCTCTGCACACCCACTGAAGCCCATTGTCGACCCCTCCATCAGGCCACCTCCGCCTCCCTGCAAGCACAGAGGCACGCACAAACACACGGAAACAAGCCGGCAACAGAAACACATGCAATCACACCCACATTTTTATCTTTCTGCTCCTCGCTCTTTCTGCCTCACACAAATTAACGGGCAGAAAGCTGAAAAATGCCATTTCTGAGCACAACTCTTTCTCACTTCCAGCACCAACCAGCTCACACAAAAGAAGAGTAACTTATTATACACATGACTGACTCACTCTCACTACCCCTTTATCCTGAATTACAAAAACACAAAGTGTGTATTCAGATCAAAGTCCAAACCATCTGGCAGCTCCTCCACAGACTCTGAGAAATATTTTTCTGTATCAACACGGCTTCTCCTTTCCAGTGCAAGGCCGTCCTGTGATGATCTCAGGTTTTGGACTGATAAGCTCTCAAAGGAGAACCACCTCAGTTTAGGCAAGAGGTGAAAGAAACCAGAACTGACTGCTTTTATTGGAGGTCACCTGAGGGGCTGCGGGGTCACAGGGTTAATAGTGGGTGTGATGACCACCACCTGGATGTGTGGAGGTCATCCTAAACACTTAGGCATTTTACTGACAAATGCATCATTACACCTAGAACTACTTTTGTTTAACTTGTGAGGTATGTGTGTGGTTTTATGGATGAGGTGCTATGCAGGCTGAATAATGAGTTTTATAGACTGTGAAAAAAGAAATGACTGGTGACAACTTAACCAAACCCATATAAAGCCCACAGTTTGGGAGTTAGTGCGTAAATATTGGAAATGATGACGGGCACAAATCAGGACTAAGAATAATTGTTGTCTCTGATGCCAAGGACCAACAATTTAGCAGGATTTCAGACGGAACAGCTCGCAGCGAGACCACGATGAAGTCACTAACAGGGTATTTTAGCTACGCACTCAGTAAATGCAGACATGTATATTCCACACAACCGTGCTGAGACCCGGGGCGCAACGTTACACCTCACATGCGCTTCCCAGCAGTCCGTGGCCAGGGTCCAGGGCTGCCGTGCCCGACTCACACCGAGACTTACAGACGCCAAGCCACAGAAAGAGAGAGAGGGAGAGAGAGAGAGAGAAGCAGACAGACACACAGACAGACAGCTGGAAATATATCTGCTGCAATATTATTATAGGCGCTTATTATGGAGCAGAGTGCGCGGCGAGGAAACGCGCGAAGGGTTTAAAGGAGTTTGTCTGTACTTACCTAAAATACGCGGAGAAGTGCGCAGTGACAGCAGTCCAAACTTTTAGATGAAGTCTCTATTAGACGAATAAAGCTGTGATTTGCCCTGAATAACGACACGTCCACGAAATAATCCAAACGCGGCTCTGAAGCAAGTTGTTGCGCTCAGTGGACGACCTCTGTTAAATCTGAGAAAATAACAAACTGATCCTGATTAGCTGATATTTGAGCCGCAGCCTGACTTGAACTTCTCAGTCTTGGGGAAAGGTTACAAAACCTGTCGATAACGAAAGAAGATATTTTTATTCAATAAAAAAAGGGCGAAAGACCGTCCAGGGTCCCTGCGCCTCTGCCCCTATATCTGAATCTGAGCCCCGGCTACGCTGCTCAGTCCGGGCTCCACAGCCGGGCCAGCAGGCGCCACCAGGTGCTCATTTACATAACTGCACCGGCTGTGTCCAATCACAGCTGCGAGCAAGGTGTCTGATTAGATATTCCAGCATGCACACCGTCCAATCAGAGCTGCCTGTGGGCGGGGGATGTGACCTTAACAACACTGTAGAATGAAAATCAGTGAGGATCCTTTGGGGGCAATGGGGGTTTCTTTGTTACAGCAACGCTGAGAATATGGGGGGGGGATATTGGGGAATATGACATCTGATACAGCAGCACGCAGAGCGCTTTCACCTTGTTAACCCTTTGATTGTAAGAGAATGTTTCTCTGCTGTTTTTAGACAGATTTTTTTCAAACGTAAACTTGTAAACTCCTGGAATCATCTGCTCTGTCTCTCAGCGCCTTACTTGGGTCATTTAATGTGGACCCAAAACACTCTGCCTTGGTATTTACCTCTAAAGGAAACTTTATTACAGAGTATTGGTGGTGTAACTGTATACCATTACTGCCCCTGGGCTATAATGACTCAGATTGAAGGGTTTGCAGTAAAGCACAGTGACGGAGCTGGAACCAGGAGAGTTGTTGATAGGAGACCCTGAGGCAAGGCAGGAGTGAGCTGGGAATTCAAGTTTTAAAAGAGCCACATGTGTGCATGTTTATGCTGAATTACATCAAAAGTTGAACTAGTCACACACAGACAGTTTGAAAAAAGGCTGTGCAGTTACAGTATGTGCTGGTACTTGCCCGACAGGCTGAGGGGAGGGAAACTTAAGCTGGCGCTCAATCAGCAGCAAGGGACAATAAAGGTCATTTAACACACTGAGCTCCACCTTGGATAAACAGTAAAAAGGGAACACTGATACACAATGTGCTGCCTATGTTCTCTTTTGTGTGTCTAGTTTTTCGTGTTTGTGTGTGTTTCAACTTGCTTGTGCTCACATTATCTCAGGAATGCTCCGATGAAGCAGTTTTGTTAACCAGTTAATGTTTTGACTGAGATAGAGTCAGCAAAGTGATAGATTAATTCCATGCCCATGCAGTGGTGAGAAGCTGAGTATATTCACTCAGGCAAACAAATCTACATTTTAGAAGGACATTCTGGACAGCTGTAGGTACGGACACAGTTACTGGTCAGTTTTTATGTTTAAATTTCACACTAAAGAAATTATATTTTTAGAAAATACGATGCATTGTTATAGATACTACATAACATACTACATACATAACTGTTGTATGAAACAGGTCAACCTGCTACAATGTTGAAGTGCTAATAACATGTTAACGCACTAATAATAAGGATACAGTGGCTTAATATTATGCTATAACAGAAACAGCAGTTACTCTGAGCTTTAACTTTTGATACTTGAAGTACTTTTTTGCCAAATCATATAGACTTCCACTTGATTTTAAATTGTAATGGAGTAATTTTAAAGTATTTTTTTGCAACTTTTACCTAAGTATTTGACCTGGATACATCCTCTGCTACTGATGCCATGTATCCCACAGTAGAGGCTACTAAATATCTGTCTTTTCTCAAGAACGGATGTGCAACATGAATGTGTTTTAATGCTGGTATCTGTTTTTGTTTAACATTGAAGTGATTAAAATTATAAGATTATCAGAAATTCACATGACCCACATGAGCTGCATGTGTATGCACATTAATACAAAACAATTTTAAATCTTTCATGTATTTCTCAATTGATTTTATAAATATCTACTCATAACTCTATGTTTTTCTTTTCCTTCTGTATTTCTCAAACCAACTTTAATCCACCCCTTGTCCTCCTCTTCCCCATCCTCACCCCTTCGCCCTCCCTCCATCTCTGTCCAAGTTTCTTTGTGTTTTGTAAAGACTGTAGCTGGACTTTCATCTGGCCTGGCCTCGTTCTCTCTCTGTGCATATCATTAACATTCTCTCATCACTTTTCAATCCAGAGCTAAACCAATCCAAAGTATGCCTCTCTCTCTGTGTTTACTGGTTAAGCTTCCCTCCTCAGTCCACAACATAAACATAAATAACCCTGCGAGCAGATTTTTCTGTGTGTGTAGCCACGATGTGATCATGATTTATGCATGTTTTCTGGTTCACTGGAGTCTATTTTAAATAGGTTTTCTCTTTGTTTTCTTATTATGCTAAACAAATTAAACGATGGTGATGAATATAATCCCGAATTAAAGAGATGAGGAGAAAACCACCATGTATATTTGAGAGTTGTTATTTATTATGTTACCAGAAAAAATGTTAACTGATGAACACAGTAATTCTCAGTTCTTGCTCTCTCTCGCTCTCCAGAGCTTTTTTCGCTTTTCTTTTCAGCCTTTTCTGTTGAGCACATCGCCCAACTGGCTCTGCTTTGTTCGTTGTCTGGGCAACTGCAAATCCCCTGGCAGAATTAATGACCTTTTTCAGTATTATTCTTTTCTCTCCTGTTCTTTTTTTTTTTTGTGTCTCACTTTTTTTTTCTCCACATTCATTTCTTCCTGTTTCACAAAATATGTTCGGTTCCTCCACAAAGTTTTGGTTTTGTTGTCACTTTAAACCCCTGCTCTCCCTCCTCCCTCTTGACTCATTCTCGCTTTGAGTGAAAACCAGTGGAGCGTAAAAAGCAGGTCTGATCCTGTGAGGAATTCACTTGGGGAGAGAGAGACTAATAGAGAGAGAAGTTCAAGTTGCATTGCACTTATGAATCAGCAAGGACAGGAAAGCACTTGATATGACAGGTAAAGAAAGTTAGAGAGAAAGGAGAAGAATTCACTGCTCAAAACATCAGCAGTCTGTCATGGACAAGGGAAGGGGTTTTCATCAGGAAGAAAAATGTGGTAAAAGTTAAAATATAGTCCTTTTTCAGAAGGACCGTTGCATTTAACAAAAAAATGACTATTTTCATCCACAATTTGTATTCAGGAGGGGTGACAGATGATCTATTACCTTGTCATTTTAAATATGCAGCTTGAATTTATCACCTTTCTGACATCAATTTAGTCAAAAACACAGACATTTGAATTAGAAATTGAAGTGTTCAGCTCAAAGACAAGAGACAACACACACACTCACACACACACGCAGGCAGCCTGTCCACCCCCTGTCATGGTCTGACAGCTGTGCAGGGCTGCAGGATTCAGACAACACAGATCAGTTGCAGAATGTGAGGCTTGCAGTATGTTGGGAACCGGCGTAAAACCACATACCAAGCATACTAGGCTCTGAGACATCTCCGCCACTGTCTTTTTCACCGGGAATATCCAAAAACAGTGAATGTCTCCAATTCGATTCGGTCAACCGAGCCCCTGAAGCGCCCCACAGCTCCTTTGACCACGAAATACCTTCTTTTTTCTCATGCGTGTGTGACTTCAGGTTCAGGTTTGGCTTAAACACACAGATATGCATGTGTGAGAGTGTGTGTGTGTGTCTGTGTGAGCCTAAGACTCTACATGCACCCCTGTGTTCCCCCCCCCAATGTCTGTTTACTGTGACTTGTCCGAGCTCTGTCGGTATCAGTGTCTCAGACCCTGGGCAGGTTGTATTTGATTGGCCCCTAGAGAGGATCTTGAAGCAGTGGAGGTGTCAGGGGTCACAGGGTCAGTGTCTGCCCCAGGGGGGTGGTGGTGGTTCTGTCTGGGGGGTCGGGGTGTGCATCAGAGCCCTGGAGCTCTGTTTTTAGGCATTAGAGAGGAAAACGGTCGTGTCAGCTCCTCTCACTTTCCACAGAGCTCTCTGTCTCTTCTGTCATCTCTGTTTGTTCCCTGTTGTGTTTCTATTTTTGGATTCAAGATCATTGATATTTTGTCTCAGCAAGATTAAAAGTCAGCAGCCATGTTTGCAGCTCTATAAGCTTGTCCTTAGGCACAGTGCTGCTCGAGCTTAATGTTGTCATCCCTTGGTTAAGCATGTAAGTGTTTTAACATTTTAAGAATTAGCTCAAAAAACAAACTACAGCAAAAATCTGGATGAATCATCATTAGTTAAGCCTTTATTTGGTCATAAAGTAAAGTACCAGACATTTGTAACCTGACTGTGCTTAAGGAAAAGTCAGAGGATCCTCAAGTTATTATCAACCCTGGGGTAAACATATGTCTGAACCGAATTATAAAAAAACAAAAACACAGATGCTAACCTCAAGCCGGCACTCAAATTATACAGATAAATAACATGGGAACCAAGAATGTCTGTGCAAATTTTTGTGGCAACCCCTCAAATAGTTTTTGAGATATTTCAGCGATGTGACTGACTGACATTGCCATTCTAGTACACAGGATCTTGAAGTGAAAACAAAGACTCACTCAAGTGTTATCTTTCAGTCAACAAAAGGAGGTTTTTCCTTTGAAACTTCCTCATATGTTTGATTTTTTTGTATCTCAAAGATCTTGTAGGAGTAAATGGAGTTCTTACACATGACACTGGTTCTTCACAGAGCTTATATACACATGAAAGCACTTACTGTAACAGATTAATTTAGCCTGCTGACACCATTCAGGCGCTTTCAAAGACACAAGTGTGTGCTGGACAAATCCTATCCTGCCATAAGAGTCCTTGTGATCATGCAGCTGGATGTGTGTGAAGTGGGATGAGCTCAGTGTTGTCAGGGGAATCTCCGTGGAGAGGGTGAGGTGGGAGGGAGGCTGAGGGGAGGTGAGATTGTCAGGTGTTGGTGGTGGAGGTGGTGGTGGTGGTGGTGTTGATGTTGTTCCAGATGACCCCTCACACAGTCCAGAGTCCCTGGAGACCCTCTCAGCTGTAGCAACGCACTTGTGCCTCTTCTTCTTCTTCCTCATGGCTGGAGGTGGAGGGGTATGTGTGTTGAGGAGGGGGGCAGACTCTTTTTGGGTGTCAGGTTCCCCCCCTCCACCTCCTCAGAAATCCCCCTGCTATTCATTTGTACACACACACACACACACACACACAGACATCTAACAGCATGGAGGACTACAGCCTCTGCTTTGGCATTTGGGAGGCTCCTCTACAACTGTCGCCTTCTGTTCAAACTGTCACTCCAGCCCCTCTAGGATTTTACTTCCCTTTTCCCTCACCCCTTCCCTCCCTCCTCTCCTCACCTGTCTAAGCCAGCCGTTGAATGAATGGCATCCCTTTCTTCTCCAATCTCTCCATGTTGCTAACAATAGAGCTTTGGGAATTGTTCAGTGTAACCACCATCGGATGTGCTCTGATCTTCTTTGTTTGGCCCTCCACCCAACTGTATTTAACAATTACACGTTTGGCCCCTCCACACCCCCTGGTCTTTAGCTCAAACAGTAGTTTAACTCAGCTCATCTCTGCCTCAAACAGCTATGTCATGTTCTCAGGCAGGTCTGTTTGCGCAAAAGCATATAATTATAGCTATCCTTTAATTATTTTAATTAATATTCAAATTGTTCAAAGCTCATTGGAGAAACAAAGCAGCTAATGTGCTGGAGCAGTTTCGAATGCCTTGTCTGTGGACTTTGTCGCCATGTTAACCCGAGTCTGATCTGCTTCCCGTCTAATGGATCTGAAATCCTTTCCTTTTGTGAAACTTCCCGGCAGGCTGTTGCTGCCTCCTTCCAGTGAGAGTGAATGTTGTGTCGGATTGGAAGGCGCTTAGGACGGGGTGGGTGGCGAGGAGAGTGAGGAGGGCGATTCAGAAGGGGTGCAAATGAGCGCCATTGCATTGCAGTGAGAGGTGGTGCTAAAAATACCTATTGACACATGGGCTCCAACTCACAAACAGGGACACAGACAAACACACACGAGGCAGCGACTAAAGAGGTCTCATTCATGCACCACCGGGCAGAGAAGCACACAAGAGCACAGAAACATATGCATATATTTATGACAACACGCACACGCATAAATGTTATATTTGAATCACATAAAGGCCCAATTATTTACATTAAAGCTGAACGACCACATCAAAACCGAACCACCCTATAGTGAATTCCTGTGACTTTGCATTGGCAGTGCTTTGTGTTTCCGAGGGCTCCATGTCAAACAGAGAACAGACCTTTTCCACACTCAAGCTACAAGTCCTCTGAACAAACAAAACCCAGCTGCCATATTGTGACCCTCTGCAGGAGGAATATGGGAAAGCTGCTCTGTACACAGTGTGTTGAATGCACGCTGTGGTAAATATTGTTTTTGAGTTTACCTCGCGACGACACACTGCTGGGACAGTTTGCTCGGCACTGATCACCTGAACAAAAGAAGTGATAGAGGTCGGGTGTTTTTCATCATGAACGATTTTCAGAGCCCTTTTCATAATATACTTGTGTGGTGTTCAACTGGATGAGTTCTTCTGTGACAATGATGTTTTTGTACCATCCAGGACGGATCGATCTATTTTTGCTGTCTACAATCTAAGAACAATTCAACCTGAAGGAACCTTAAAATCAGGTTTCTGTCTTGATGCACAAACCTGATTTTATGGTCTTTTCAATGCTCTTTCCTACAAAAAGCTTCATTCAACTTCTCATATTTCAAAAAATCTGACTCCCTGAATCGAAGAAGTACTCAAACTGCAATTGTATTTTTACTCAAATTAAGTAAAAGTACCAATACAACAATATACTTCTATGCAAGTAAAACTTGAGAGATCTTAGTCTGAACCAGCAACTTTAAAGAATTAAATATTAACAATTATTGCATGTAATGTAAGGTAAACTATCTCCACACTCTAATTGTCTAAGTTAAAAACCTAGTTAGCTTAAACTATTCTAGGTAATGGTAGTCAAAACAAACATCAGAAGATGCTAAGAAGGACATCTAATCTCCAGAGCCGAGGCCTCGTCACCCCCCACAGCGCTGCTGGAGCACCGGTCGCAGAGGGACAACTGCCCAAGCTGTAAATCAAAGAGTGTGTGTGTGTGTGTGTGTGTGTGTGTGTGTGGTCTCTGTACAAGTGAAAAGTATGTGACTCTGCTAACAGCAGAATAAGGGATATTTGGCAACCTCACATACCTTTAAGAAGCATGGAGAAGGGAAAGTGTCTGAAAGGAAACAGAAACACACACAACAGTAAAACACTGCCTTTACTTTTTTACATTAACGATGTAATCATGTCATGATTGACAGCATATCAGTCACAGGGGATATTTTATTGCAAAATCTTTTTTTTACTTAAATACTTAAAGTACATCTAACATATAGCACTTCTTTACTCTTACTTTAAAACTCACAGTGCAGGACTTTTGCCGGTGAATGTGTCTGTTTCATATTGAATGAATTAGCAACTTACATTCACTTGAGTAATAGTAATAGATCATTTCCCTCATTGACACTAATAAAACTTTGTGACCCAGCTTTTCTAAAGATGATGAAACTGAAAATGGTTGTTGTACTGTGAAACACAATACTGCCCTTACACACTATTAACACCACAAATGAGAAGCCTGTGCGCAATAAGCTCGGTGCACCTGACTGTTAAGTGCAGCACAGACACACTAATATTGGCTTTGATAGCCCTCTAGTGACCGCAGAGGTGTACCTGCCAGCTAAGATATAGAACTATAATTTACTATAATGAGACTTATTACAGTTTGGCCGTTTCTGTGAAGCCAACTGGGACATTTTATTTTAGTTTTTGTCTTTAAATTAAACACTTAAACATTCACTTGTGGCCATTGCTGTTCTCTCTCACCCTGAAATACTTTTACAGCTTCCCACTCACCCTCTATCTCACCTGTGTGTGCGTGCGTGTGAGCGTGTGTGTGTGTGTGTGTGTGTGTGTGTGCAGCGCCCAAGGGAGAGTATAAAACCAGACTAATGAATTTCTTTGGTCGGCTTATGCTCTGGCTCTCATATGAAACCAATTCATTACTCCCCGGTCTCACCCACATGTTAGCAGGGCAAGGGTCACAATGGGAGCAAGAATGAGGCAAATAACAGACAGGGGGGAGAAAAAGGGCAACAGAGTCCCCACAACAACCTGACTGCGTCATGAGAAAGCTTTCCGAAAAGAAAAAAATAGATTAAATTCAGACCACATGGGCATTATAGACGTGGCCGATGCTGGCAGCAAAGACTTTTAGCACAGCAGAATTTAACAGTTTGGAAATTTATGGGTCAGTAACTGGGGACCTTTGTCTGGCTATAATTACTGCCATACAGGTTTGAGGGCCACAACACAGTTAGCGCTCAATCTGGAGAAAATAAAGAGGCTCTAGGCTCCAACTCTGAAACAGAAACAATTCCAGATGATTCCTCTCGTCCCCCCTGTCTGAGTTTATCAATCCAGCAAATAACATCTCACCATACAAGTTGGCACAGAATCCAAATCATGCAAGATGAGGGGATTTCCACCCACTTCCATCCAGTAAATAGTGATTATGGCAGTCCTCAGTGGTGTTCATCATCATCATGCTGTTTCAGCTCGCCCATGAACGCAGCCCAGCAGGTCACGATAAACACGATGAGATCACAGCTGCAGCTAGATTTACTTTTTCATCAAGAGTGTGAATAATTTGACAAACACTGTCAGCACAGTCTTCACATAATGATGGTGAAATACAGCACTCAATAAGAAATGTATGTTTAGGATAAGTCTCAAATTTTCAGCACATGACCATAGAAATAATTTTATTATAAACTTTGGAAAGGTGATGATTTCTTCCATATGTTCCACAGTTAATAAAAGCAGTGGCGCAGTGGACAATGCATGGGGTTATTTTTTATGGTTAGAGCCACACTCTTCCTCCCATGAATATCCCGTTTTATTAGATGTACTCTTATAAGACATATAGTGGCTTTAAAATAAAATAGGAAGCGCTTTCATAAACAAGCACCTTTATAATAAAATCTAGCTCACAGCATCACTACAGCATCTTTCCAAGAGACTGATTCTGATCACTCTTGGGGGGGATCAGACGACTCTTAGGAGAACAAATAAACCACATGCTGTGTCAAGCAATGCTTATAATGAAACAGGGTTGTTTGAATATTTCATTTACTTTATTATTATTGACCACAGCACTATAAAAACGAGACTTCAACACTGTACTGTGCATCCATCCAGTTTAATTACCTTACGAGTAATGGTTAGGTTGAAGTCTATCCCATATTGCATTGGGCAAAAAAGCATCCAGGGTATCACAGAGTTAATAGTACAGTGTCTTCATATGCACAAATATTTAGTACATTTGTTGCACATGCAAGTAAACAGTCTCATTTCCGAATAATTACACCATGAAAGCTCAAGCTTGCTAATAACTTGAAGACTTCCTCAATGATTTTGTGGTTGGGTACATTTTACTTAATTTCATGCTCTCTGCTTCAAATATCCCCCATCTGGAAATTCACCTATTGAGTAGCTCCGGAAGACTTTAATTAGACTTGAGTATGGTGCAGCTGATCATTATTATCAGTAAAACTCATCTAAGTAATTATGTCTCTCAGGTAAAAGAAAGTCACCTGATTTATTACAAAGCAACTTTAACCATTAAGCATCACCATCTCCAGGAGAATAAATGTATCTTTTTGTAGAATGTATTTGGTATTCAGGCAGAATAGACTGTAATTAGTCAGACAAAGCTCATCCAAACATTTCCCAAGTGTACATTTTAATCACAATGCCCCCTTATAGTTATGACAAAACATTTAAATGTCACATTACCTGCTCTGCTGTATTACGTGCATTTGAGACAATTGTTAGCTGGCAGGGTTTGGTTTTTGTATTTTTTTTAAAAAACAAGGGGTGACAAAGGTTTGTTGTTGAAATATATTTCCATGAAATTCTATTCAATTATCCACAGACCCTATCTATCACAGGTTACAAGTGGTGTCTTAGAGATGAGTAGGAGTAAAACACAAACAAGACAGCTACAGGGTTTAGAATATTATTTTATTTTATTTTATTGCAATAAGCAGTCCAGTTATCATTAGGCATACTAGGAATGAAATGAGGAATGCAGCAAATAGCCCAAACACGCCTCAAGCCTTCACACTACACTCTCCAGACACTGTCAGTTTGAATATTTTCAAAAAAACCACAAGAAAATCCACATGAACACAACTAGAAGTCTGTTGTGTGTCTAACAGCATGGTAGTGTTGAATAACTGCTTTACACGGTACCAATGGTAGAAACGACTGCATGGGGCTGCAGTGTGATGTATTACACAGTAACACAGCACTGTGCTGAAGAGTTTCCTCAGTGAACACATGAATGAGGTAAGACGACAGCACACAATAATGCAGCACTCATGACTAGAGCGAGGCCATCACATGTCACAGAGAAAGAGAGAGGGAGGCCAGTAAAACAGCCAAAATGGCCATTAGTAAAACTCCAACAGGAAATACAGCGGTGAGGAACACTGAGAGTTGTCTTCAGCAGGTGTCTTAACAGCATTTTGAGACCTGACCTTGAATTTTAGCGCTTTGTTGAAGTCATAGTAAACCAACAACAGAGCAAATATGGAGTGTGCTATGTTATTTATAATGATGGACACGTTGAAGCCAAATGGCCACCTCTCTTTCTGTTAGGTTAAAGGAATAGTTCAACACTTGATAAATGCAACACCGATCTCGTGTACCATAAAAATGAAAATAGCTTAGCATAGTTTAGGTTAGCACAAAGATTAGAAACAGGGGAATACAGCAAGCCTGGTTCTGTGAAAGAGTAACAATTTCTGCCTACCAGCTCTTTTAAAACTTGCTAACACATTATATCTGGCTTGTTTGATCCACAAAAAACCCAAAGTGTAAAATTACAGACAGCCTGGGCAGTAAATGCAGCTGGCAAAGAAATGGTTGGGCCTGTAAAATTGTTTGTTTGCTTATTTTATGGCTTAAATAAACAAACAAAATTTATTGTTCTAATTAGTGATCTCTGTTTTTGTTGCCTCTGTACAGACAGGCTGAGTTGTTTCCTTCTGTTTCCAGTCTTTGTGCTAAGCTGAGCTACTCTCCAATTTCATTTTCACCACAGACACAAGAGTGGCATTCATCTTCTCATCCAACTCATGAAAAGGAATTGGATAATTGCACTTTCCAAAAACGTTGAACTATTCCTCTAACTGATTTTAAACTGTCTCTGTTGGCTCACTATACTACTGTACTTCTATTACCATATAAACTTGCTGAATAAGTTTTGTCAAAACCCTGCATTAAGTACAGTAGATCTCCATAATGATCAAAGGATCATTTTTGCAGTAGTTAAAACACTACAGGTTAAATTTCAGAAACAGCCTTTTCCAGCAAATAGGATTCAACTGCCCAGCCTGCCCTCCCCAAACTTGTTTTACTATCCTGCAGACTGTAAAGAACCACACCAAATAAAATTTCAGTCTCAGATACAGCATAAACTAAATCAAAACCCAGTTCACATAAATGAGCCTCTAACAGAGCTGCAATACTGATAACAGCAAAACTGTGAGTAAATGTTTGTTTATTCCACTCCACATCCGTCTAACAAGCCCCCGTATTCCACCCCACACCCCTTAATTAAAGTTGTGACAAACGATGAACTACAGAAACATTTATACCATGTTCTTAAATCTCCAGCTGCTCTGAGAGCCAAACGGCTGCTTCAGTGAATGACATCATATTGACAGTGCTTCTGATTTGTTTTATCATCCATTCCTGAACTTTGGCATCTCAGCTGTGAAGTCACTTTGAAATTGAAAACCAGTTAGCTGATTATTCCAGGCTGAGGGAAGTAACTTTGTTCATTTATTTCTGAGAACTACATGCAAAAAAAAAAAAGAAAAAAGAAAGAAAGAAAGATTAAATCAAACCAAACCAAACCCATTCATAGAAGCAACACTAAAGAATAAGCTTCATGGATGAGGAAGCAGAGCAGAGACAGAGCATGGAATAAATGAATATGCTCTGTGTATTTAATGGAGAAGGAAACAAGGTCATTGAATTAGAAGAGGCCATATAATGCATAATATGAGGAGTAGAGGCGCAAGAAAAAAAGGAGGAAGGAAGGAATGCAGATTCAGGGGGGAAAAAAAAGGAATGAAAAGTGCACTGGGGTAAATAGGGAGAAGACAGGTAAGAGAAAGACCTTCCTGCTTGCCTTTCCCTCCATTATCACTCGCACTCATTTTCCCGAAGGACATTGTACATGTTGACTGTGAAGCCAGATGGCTTATCGTCCTTCTGCCTTGGACGCCCGAACCCCTCATCTTCATCATCTCCATCCTCGTCATCGTCTGCATCCCGGTCTCTCTCTTCCTCTGGCTCGGTGCTGGACTCTCCATCCTCATCATCATCCCTCTCTCCTGTTATTTCCTCCTCTGTCGTCCTTCCTTGAAGAGCCATGATCTCCGGCAAGTCTGGATGATTTTCCCAGTGCTCTGTAGACCAGATATGATCCCCAAAATAAATTCCCCCCTGATTTGAACTTTCCAAATACACTTGAAACTGAAATGATGAGTCATGGAAGAGCTTAATTTACCTCTCAGACAGCTGTAGCTAGGTGGTCTTAGGCAGAGGCACAATCTCCCATCGATTGCCAACCTCAGGAGACTGTTGGCTGCACGGTAAACATCGTTGCGGGCTGCTTTAGCTGTCTTATAGCCTCTCCTCTCTGCCCAGGCTAAAGATTACAGAAGGAAATGGAAAGAGAGGGAACATTTTTAATGACAGATGTTAGTGACAATATGACTCATCACAGTATTAGTCATAATAAAAGGAAAAGTCTGTTAATATTCTCCCTTATTTTTAGCAAACCAAAGTCCTGAAACACCTAACACCAAGCCCTCCTTTTGGTGTACTAACAAAGTAGTGAAGTAGGTGAGCGTCTGTGGACATATGATTGAAAAATTCTTAAAAGATACAACAAATTAGATGGTCTATGTCAGTGAGCATTGGCTTACCCTCACACACATCCCAGGCAGTCCAGTTAAGTTCTTCAGACCCCTGGTTTCCTTGCTGGGGGTCGTTCTCCAGCAAACTGGGATGTTTGAGCTTCAGTACAGAGAGGAACGATGTCCTCTCACACAGATAACCAACTGAACTGTAGGGCTCCTGCAGCTGAGACACCGGGTAGATGCCTGCCAGAATCTAGACAGAATAAAACAAATGCAAAGGTAAAAGTTAAGAGGAAGAAAAAGATCAATATAGTAAATCAAAAAGAGGTCGAAAAATACTTTTTAAAGATGGCAAGATAGCATCCAAACACTGTCTGAAAAAGTAAGCAGCCATCACACAAACAACCCTGGAGTGAAAGGCAACAAGTAGGAATGTAAAAAATCAATACTCTATTTTACCAAAGGTGTGCACTGTTCAACACAACAAAGTTTCTATTGAGTCTAAACAGGCAATCACGTATAAAGTCTGCTCTCAAGTGCACAAAAGTAAGTTTGTACCTGTAATTGTTTATCAACACGGGAGGGGAAAACCAGTCCAGGGCAGTCGCAGAGTTTGACCGTCTGGGTGAGGTAGTATGTCTGGAAGTATTTGGTGTGGCCTGGGGTTCGAGACACGCTCACCACTTTTCTCCCAACCAAGCTGTTTATAACAGATGACTTACCAACATTCGGAAAGCCTGAGGGGGAAAAAGGACGCGATTAAATCTTAATCACCTATAAATTTTTTTTTAATTTGGTTTGGTGGCGGTAGCCTGAAACAATGATATGGTTCATGGCCCTGTTTATTAGTTTAGATACTAAACTCTTTTTACTTTATGTTATAAACTTGAGGACAGCGCATGCTTACTTTATATGGAAATTTACCGTGGATTAGCAAAAGAGGAATCATTTTCAACAGGGATAAGACATAGGGTGGACCTTGTCTTCTTTCCTAATCACATTAAAATGAAATATTTTCAAATCCCCAGATAAGCTTATAAATCTTTTGACCAGCAGATGGAGAGTAAGATGCTTACAGAACTAATTATCTTTGTGAGTTCAAAGAAATTAAAGTAAAACAAGGCAAAACAAAAAAACCTGATGACTCTAGAAAAATAATAATGAGAACTCCCAGGTGTGACGTTACTTAGAAACTTCCCTCTTTTCTTTCAAGATTTTTATAAGGAATAATTCTAACTGCAGTTACATAGTAGCATTTCCCAGTGAAAGAAATCAGATGAATACCTATGCAGCCGAGCGTGAGAACCCCATCTTTGTAGAGCTCCTGGGTTGGGCTGCTCATCTCCATAGCGCTGTCACTTTGCTGCTCCATCAGCACTGATTCTGCGCCTTCATCTGTTCGCTCCCCATCCAGTCGCTCAGCAATGGCATCTCTCTGAATCTTCTGCTCCCAGGTGGATAAGTCAACTGTGAAAACAGCAGGTAAAACTTATTAAGATAAACACAAATGTGCATTTATTAGAAGTCAGGTTCACGAATTAGTCAACTGACTAAGACATCAATGATGACGGCTTCATGAGTGTGCAGGATTGTGTGAGTAGAAAGATGCTCACCTCTCCCTGCTGTGATCTCCTGACAGGCTTTCAGGATTTCTATGGGACCTCCAGCGTTACTCCAGTCAGCAGCCCTCCTCATCCTCTTCTTCTGGAGCACTATAAACCAAGAGACAGACAGACATACAGACAGAGAGAGAGAGAGAGAGATAACTATTCTTACTGCAACGAGAGCTCATCAGGATATTCTGGTGATATTAAATTCACCATAAATAAATTCAACAAGTGGCACGTTTATTCAAATTTAAAAATCATATGTTATGTGTGTCACTAAGTCCTGTTCCTGACCCACCGGCTTTACTCTACCTCCTACTCTCACACTACTCGCCCCCCTCCTCACCTGTGCTGTAGGGCTGTCCAGGGTGGGAGGTGAAGCAAACTATTTGCAGGTGGGGGAACTGGGAGGTCATGTAGTGTTTCCAAGCAATCACCAGCGGGGGAGGACACAGGTCTACTTTGTTCAACACCAGGACCACCTGCTTCTGAAGCTCTCCTGTAATGTAGTGGTACAGGGCTGGAGGGAACTGCAGCACCTGGATGGGTTTACATGAGGATACCCCTTGTTCAGTCGTAATAATGGCACATTAAAGAAGTAAAACCACTAGCGCATATCCTTATTACCAGAAACAAAATGAGCTGTGCCTTTTTTAACTTTTTAATATAATTGGAAACTCTAAATGGAGGATATAAAGTCTCTTCACATAAAGTGTATCTGGCTTTTTAAAACTTAGAATAAGTATGTCAAGAGCTAATGTCTTATATTAGAACCAAAGAACTGGGTTTAATTTTAACTTGGAATCACACGACACTGACACATCTTGAAAACAGCAGAAAATGACATGCAACCTTTTAATCAACAAAACTAGGACAACCACTGTGAGATTTAATTAATTGTGAAGGAAAACAAAAAGTCAAAGCGAAAAACTGAGAAACTGCTAAATTAAATTACTTATTTTAGGGTCAAATGTATCTCTCAAAACAGAATATGAACAATTAAGTCAATGCAAAACAATCAGACAGACAAGATTTTCCTGTTACTAAATGCTCATGAAACTCAAAACATTTCTAAATGCCAGAAATAATTTTAAAAATCTTTACATATCTGAAGTAAAACTATCAAGTTGTAAACTTTTCTCTATTTTCTTTGATTCGCCAGTTTTACTTCATATATCTTTGTTTATCTTGACACTTCTAATATACAGCACTATACCTGTCATCACTTTTAATGTGGCCATTAATTTCAGCTGTGCATATTGCCAAACAAAAAAAAAATTGAAAGTTTTTTGGGTGAGTAAACATCAAGTCAGACATTTGGATGAACATTGACTTTGTCTCCATCTGGTGGTCTAGTTCACTCTGCAGGCTTTGGCTTATAAGATCACCTACCGGGTGCCTGATGTCCACGATAAGCAAGATGACATCTGACATCTCCAACACTCTCCAAAGCTGCCTCCATGTCTAAATCAAAAAATCAAAGAGTAGACAGAAGGGCTTCACAATATGATGATATATTTACATAGCGTGACAACAGAAAACAGCTGTTGTTTCATAATATGGTCTAGCATTTATTTCATTCTGTTGCAAATCTCACTCTTTTTGTGTTTTTTCACATAGCACAGGTGCGTGATGGAAAGTTGAATGCAGGCAACACAAAAGGAAAACAGAGGTAAGTGAACTTGAAACAGAATGTACCTTTTATTTTATTTCAAAATTTAATAGGGAATAGGCTTGTGGTCATTTTAGATTAACTATTTATTCATTAGCTAAGCAAGAAAGAGAGATTTGGCTATGTCACAAAGCATTAGCCAGAAGTAAGTCTAGGTTGAATATTGCAAGCAAAACAATGTCTCTAAAACAACTTTTCAGCTTTTATTTAGCATAATAGAAAACAAGGGTAAAATGAGGATTTCAGGATTTTTAACAAATGCTTTAAGCTAATATTTTTATAACTCTGCTTGACATAATGTTCCATTTTAGTGCTACAGTAATAATATCCAGTCCAACAGGCATAACAACATGTTCAAACAAACAGCACATTCATATATGTGTGATATTTCTATTCCTTTTATCCTCAGCCCCACTTAAAAAGTCATCATTTCAAGATTACTAAGAGTCACTTATCACACCACCAGCTGCTCAATGCCTGCTTCTGCTGAGATGTGCCTCCTGAGCTTAGCCCACGCTTGATTTAAAAGATCTCCAGGGATTTGATTTTGAGAAATAGTGTTACCATTTTCACAGCATGAGCCAAGGAGAGCAATATCACTGCATCTATGATTCAACATTACTTTGTTCCCAATGAAAAATACCAGGCAATACACAAGTATTTCATAAAATTAATACAAATTTCTGCGTGATAAAACTTTACCAAAGTGACACGCTCAGTTCATTGTACATAATGGCAGTCATTACCAAACGGAACTACTTCAAGCTGCTATCTGTTTTAAAAAGGTTCATTAGAATTCATAAATACTCATTTTACCCAGACAATGAGATGGGAGTCTCAGCATTTAAAACCTGGTCCTCTTAAAACAAATGTGATACTATGGCTGCATGCTAAACCCAACTAATATCAGCTGAAGAAAACAAATAATACCTGCATTGATTTACTTGCTGGGTGATTTGTACAAAGAATGGAGTGAATTTCTATTCTTTATCGGGACAAAGATTGGCAGATTACCTAGAATAGCACATTACACATACCGTATTAACAGTCATGTTTCTATCCATTTGAAAAAGTCCAGCAGTGTTCATTGATGATCTAAGTATGATATGAGCACAAGGGACTGATGGAGGGCTTTGTTAGATGGTGCAATGACAATCACCTGAAGCTCCATATCAGAAAAAAATAAGCTTGTGGTGGACCACAATGCTTCAAAATTGATGTCGCTTTAAAAAAGCAACAAATTCCAATTCTAGTTTGTATTATGCTACTTCAAAATAAAAGAAAATGAGCTTCTGCTCTGCCAATGGAATTTTGATGGCTGAAAGCCCTTAAGAGTGTATAAATTACATTACTCACCTCTAGATTGTGCTCAAAGTGGCTGAGAGAGCCAGGTGGGTTTCTGGAGTGCAGGTCATCCAGGTAGTCTCTATACGACTTCTCCTCTTTCCTCAACAGGTTCTCTCGTGTCATCTCATAATTCCAGGACGGCCGTCGGGGGAAACCAAGACCTGGCAGTGAATAATCAAGTTTCAGTGTGTCAAGCAGTGACCCACTCCATTAACCCACTCTACTCATCTGTTAGGCTTATTTTGAGACCATCATGTGGAGAGCATTAAAAAACAGCCAGACCTTTCTCTGAGGGGTAGATGTCATTGATGTTAATCTCAAGTTCTTTATCTGAAACAGGCTGCAGCACCTTCTCCCTGGCCAACTTCTTTCTCTTTTCCACATCTTCTTTGCTCTCTTTCTCAAAGTGCAGTCTGAACCTAAAACAGAGGAGAGCAAGGAGGCGTCAGTAAGACTACAGCACAATAAATATTTGCTAAGCAATGGATAGCTATATCTGAAACGCTGATTATTTGAAATAACTGAGAAAATGCAGTTGCCTTTTCTAGATTTACTTTTACATCTCACACCAAAGATATAGATGTTAGGTCAATGTTAGATGAATATTTATAACAAACTGGAGATGTTTTCTAAAGTCAAACAAAAGCAGTTAAGATACAGGCCATAAATTTACTTAAAAGCCTTGTTAGTATACTGACATACTGCTCCAGTTAATTATCATTGAGTAGCCACTTTTTGCTAATTCAAGCAACCTACTACTGCTCCAAACAATGCATGTAAGGGATCCCCTAATATCAAATAACAGAAACTTTGTTCAAAATACATATTAATTTCAGCAGAATGAATAACTCACAGTTTTATTTTTAATTAGAGTGAAATTATTGATGATTTGACGACTCACCTGTTTGGGTCATATCTACCTTCTCTGTTGAAGGGTTGCTGATTTATTCTCCTAATGTCAGTGGTCTCACTGTCTGAGGTGTCTGATTGTCGCTCCCCTCCTCGCTCCACACTGGCATTGCGGCTGCTTGGCCCAGAGCCTGTGTCACCTGGAAGTCAGGGCCAAAGGTCAGAGATCACGGTCAAACGAAAAGTAACAAACGGAATACGACAAGCGGGAATCCATGGGCTTTCTTGAAGCAAGTACCAAGATCTATTTTTTCACATATAAATACAAATCAAAGTACAGAAGAGGACGTATGAAAACACAATAATAAATACCTTGGAATATGGAGTACAATTACTGAGAACAACTTTAACAACTTTTCTAATACTGGTGGCAAGAGATAACTTAAACAGTGGGACAAACACGTTTGGGAATGAAATGATGTCTGGTAGCTGTGACCTGTTTTAAGCACATATAAATCTCTAGGTCAAAATGTCATCATTGTTTAAGTGCTGTTAAACTGTTATGAAATTAATCTGTAGGTGAGCGTACTCTACCTCACGGCCTCTACCTTTTGGCACTCAATCTTGTATTGCCAAGGCTAAAAAAAAGCCCTCCACTGGATAAAATCTGTAACGCTCCTGTAAGACATAAGCATGCCTGTTTTGTTTTATCGAACAGTAGCTGATTACTATTTATACTCAAGTTCGAGGGCAAGTTAACGTTATATCATACTGCTTGTTGAAACAGCAAGCTAACAGTTTAATTTACGAAGTAAACAATCCCGCGGTCTTTGATAATCTAGCATATCCAATACTACACAGACAGACAACTGCGATGTGTCTGCAGATTACTCCCATTATTTTCATTCCATCTTTGCTGGTAAGCACGAACCGTTAGCTAACTCCAAGCTAACGCTAGCATGGTAAAGCTAACCGCAATTATAGTTACCTCTCTTTCTCTCCCGTTTGACTTGTAGCTGTTTCTTCTTCTGTTTGTTGCTGAATGGCTTTTTCCTAGGCATACTTAAAATTGAGCTGTTTGATATTTATAACTATAAACTGTGCTACCTACAGCTTAAACACAGCTTTCTTATTGACGGTATTTACATGGGTGAAGTTTCTCGACTCCTACACTTTTTAGTGACGCCATATCCACTGCAGACTGCAGAGAATGGTGGGCGACACCACATGTCGGTGATCGCAAACTGCCCGGGTCAAGATCTTTTTGGCTTTATTTGAAATACATTAGTGAGAGTGAGCTAAGATACTAACAAATAAAATTACCCCTAACATCATTATATACGTGCATCAAGAGAATTATGACTTAACTGACAGTAAACCCCTTCCTCTTTAATGGTATAGTCCACTTTTGTAAACACCTCACAAATTTGCACATTCCAACAGAGCAGACATGCTTATACTGATACATACACCTGGCAGTACAGCAGCACAAGTGTTATTAAAAACATTATGTATAACACAAGCAGCATAGTGGTACTTACAAGAGAGTGTGCGAACCGTTTTTTTTTTTGTTATTTACCTTCAATATCTTGGTAATTGGGTACATTTGGGTTTTCAACTTCAGCTTTTGGAGATCTTGATAGGCATTTTCACTATTTTGACAAATATAACACACAAACAATTCATTGATTTAGATAATCAGAAGATTAACATTTTGCGTCTGGTTTAAGGCCTTTTCATTTAGACACTTGGCATAAAATAAAATGATAAATCTCATGTTGGACTGAAACTGAAAAAACATCAATGAGAAACATTTCAGGGGGTTTATTGATTTATAAGCCAAATGAAAAAAACAAAAATTTTATATGTGTCATCATGTCTATAAAGAAGTATTATAAAAAAATTCTCATTGTGGAAGTATAATAGCAAGAACACATTTGAATAACATTACTTTTAGGACACAGACACCAAAGCAGTACAACAGGATTACATAAGGCGTGAACTGGCTCATCACTTCCCTGATGGTCATGTGAAAGCCTGCAAATGGGTCGAAGTAGGTTATATGGATTACCACATCCTTTAAACAAACAACCATACTTTATAAACTGGTAGTATATATAATTATATATATATATACTTAATTGATATCTTTTCCTTCCTGAAATGGAAATAACCTCTGTCCCTTTAAAGGTTAAAAAGAATTAATTGTGAGCATGTATTTTACAATTTTTTTTCAGAGTAGAGGTATTAACACTGACATTAAAACAGAAAGTCTCTGTATGAAAGTATAAAAATTTACCTTCACAGTCAACTACCGATTTCATCAAAGACAGGCCATATATTGCTATGGCCGAAGCTGTATTTGCAGGGAAGAGCAGGATGAGATAAAACAACCATAAAGAGAAGCACTGTCTCTTCTGATTCTCTTCCCTATCATAAAACCATCACTGTGATGGACTGAAACATATTTTATTGCAGCCTTTACATGCACTTTCTACTCAGACAGGACAGCTAAGCAAAAAGAAAACAAATCAAACAAGGCAGAAAGAGAAAAGACAAACTAAAAAAATAAAACAAATCATAGCCCTCAGTATCCAGCGCCACCATATCATTTGTCCTGTCGGCCTCAAATTATCTGTCAGGCACAGTCAATTGTTTGTTCCAAAGTCCATGTATCATCCTAGTATTGCTTTAAATTTTAACTCCGCCACCTCCTACAGTCCCTCCTTTTACAACCCCTAAGAGTTGAGATGCTCCACTTGAATGGTGGATGCTGACACAGTGAGACAGAGGTCCTTGTGGGAAGTAATGTCCGCTACACTGACTGGTTTGTACTGGATGTCACCAGCAGACACTGTCTTATACTGGTGCAGATCAAACGGACAGGAGATGGTTTCTGTCTGGGGGTAATTGCTTTGGCTCTGTCCCTGCTGGCCTCCACCTGCTCCTGCGCTCCCAGCTCCCCCAGGTCGGCTCGATCCTCCATCTGCGCTCTCTGCCTGGCTCTGAGCTCCAGCCTGGCCCTGGCTTCGGTTCTGGTTCTGTTGTGCCGGCTGTGCTGCCACGACTGCTGGTGCAGTCAACTGGTCTGGGCTGTGTTTCTCCATGTGTTTCACCAGATATGTCTCCTGAGATGAGGGGAGGATAGGTAGAGGGGAAACATTGGACACATGACTACACGGTGTAAAGTAGCTGCCAGTTGTCTGATGCCAGAGAGGCGATTCATAGTGTTTCATGTAGAATTGCTCTTCAGAAATGGACATTTGTCTTACTGAAGTATAAGTGCGGTTGCAGAGACCACACGAGTAGATCCTCGCATGTTTGACTGTGTGTGTGGACATGTGCACCTCCAGACTTGCTGCGTCTATGTAACCTTTATTGCAGTTGGTACATTTGTAGGGCTTGTCCTTGTTGTGCTGACGCCGATGGGACTGGGGAAAAAAATGGTGATTGAAAAAATAAAGTTTGAAATGTTCTGACAAACACGATATACGCACCCACTTTATAAAAGGAAAAACTAAATTTTTTTCAAACCTGTAAATTAGACAGTTGTGTGAAAGATTTCTCACAGCCTGGATGGGTACACTTGTATGGCCGATCCCCGGTGTGAATCCTAAATAAAAAACAAAACAAAAGACAAACGCATACTTGTACATACTCCTGTTACTTTCATGGTGATCTAACCTGACCGCAGCAACACACTGAGGCAGATGAGAAACCCAAGACCAGTGACTCACTTACCTGTTGTGCTGCTGAAGGTGACTGAGCTGTCTGAAGCTCTTTTGGCAGTACGAGCAGGTGTACGGTTTCACTCCGGTGTGGATGCGGACATGTTGGGCCAGGTAGCTAGAGTTGGCAAACGACTTGGTACAATGGGGACATTTGTGAGGCTTTGACTCTGTGTGGTTCCTGATGGGAGCAGACAGGAGAGTGAAAGAGAAAGGAAAAAACTGATTACAAAGGTAGATTGAGACAAAAGACATGATATGACACTGTGCTTGACACATATTTCAAAGCAACTGCCTCAGTTCATCAAAACTGGTCAGGAACATCATTCCAGACACGTAAGGGGATTAGAGCTCTGAAATATTTTTAATCATCATCAAAAACGCAGTGTACTGCTCTATCAACTATAATGTACATCTCTTCATCTTTCAAGTGTGAATGTAAATGTTTAAAAGTGACACACATCACAGAAAAGCAAAGCAAAAGAAGTAAATTATTTGAACTCTGCCCTCTTTAAGCATGTCCCTTGATAATTTTGATGTGTTAACAGAAAAAGATATAAAAGCTGGTGATAAATATGATCTAAAGATAAAAAACTGCATCTATTAAGACCAACAGAGCCAACATGCCTCTGGAAATGAGAGTAAAGTGATTTGATGACAGCCAAAAAGAACAGCAACAGGATGACTACAAAATGAATGCAGAGCACAGGAAAGCAGAGCATGACAGCAAAAGATTTCTAAGTGCATCACCATTTAAAGGAAATAGTAAGAAAAGACACAGCATATCTAATAATCACACAGTTAAATGAAGATTCACAATGGACCATAGTCTGCCTTATAAGCCATATTTCAATATGTACCTCTAAATGTGTATGTGTGCATTTGAAGAAGCACTGGCAGGAGAGGAACACACGGACAAAAGAGAAGTGCAAAGTGGGAAAATACGATGAAAATGCAATGCAGTCAGTAGAGAGAAGCAAGAGCTGTGTGCATACACATAATGTAAAAAAAAAAAAAAAAAGAAGAAAAAGAAAAGGTCAAATATTCTCATTGTATCAATTAATATAACACAGCTCCATGCATTTCAAATGACCATTCCGATTATGGGGTAAATTATTGAAAATCTAATGGATGAGCCCAACTTTAAAAAGGCCTAATATGAATTCTGAATTTTTGAAAAGGTCACTTCTGGATGGATCTGGTAGCATGCGAGCCAACATCTACACAGCAGTGAAATATGCATCTGCACACCTCTCCAACCTCTTCCCCAGGAGGAAAAGAGGACAAGAGTCTGGGCGGTTAAAAGGCACTTGGCAGGACAAGTTAACAGGACAGGGGGATATGGTACGGGGGTTGGTAACGGGGAGGTGGGGTCTGCAGTACCGTGTGTGCTGCTGTAAATGACTGAGCTGCCTGAAAGATTTCTGGCAGTAGGAGCAGGTGTAAGGCTTGGCCCCACTGTGGATGCGGATGTGCTGGGCCAGGTAGCTGGAGTTGGCGAATGACTTGGCGCAGTGAGGACACTTGTGAGGTTTGGCCTCTGTGTGCGACTTGGAGTGGATCTGCATGTCAGACTTACTGAGGAAGGTCGCCGCACACATCCGGCACCTACAGGCGGAGAGACACAGAAATGGGAGGGCAGGATGGAAGAAAAAGAAGGAAGAAGAGAGATACAAACACGGAAAAGGGGACACAAAAGAAGATGACATAAAAAGGAAAGAAAAAAAATGATGATGGAGATGATGGTTGTTGGGAGAAGACAGAGGAATGAAGTATTGACCCATAGAAAGAATTAAGATTTGATAGAAAACTTACAATAATAAGGGATTTGAATATTATTGGATAAATCAAATAAGATGGGGAGAAGAGGGGTTAAATCGAATGTAAGAGACATTTAAACACAGGGAGAGATGTCAAGGCAGAAATCAGTGAAAACTGACTGGGAAAAGTATGTAAATATTATAAAAACTAAAAGTGTTTGACAAAAGAGTGCTTGAGAGTTCACAGCTCACAGAGCATGCTTTATAAAGACAAAGAGGACAGTAGAGGCCAGGTAGCGTTTAATTTCCAGTGTGTGCAAGGGTTGAGAGACACAGTACGAAGCTCTGATGTATTTGCATCTCAAATACATTTAGAGAAAGAATCAACAATACACTACAAAACAAGGAAGTTCTGCCAACATGCATTGAAGTGTGTTTGAAGGAGGTGTCTGTGTGTGTCAAATGCTTTTATCTAGCAGCGCCTAGTTTATCTATAAAAGCTGAACATCTCTATGCTGATTTCAACAGGACACAGAAGAACAGGTGTGCTTGCATTCCACAGCTACAGCGAGGAGAAATGGGGATGCACAGCAGGAGTTGTTTTGACACAGTACCTGTATGTCTTAGTGCTGTCTTTTGGGCCGTGGTCTTCATCTTCATTTGACAGGTCATACAGGTCTCCAGCATGATGCTGCAAAGTTGCCACCTGTAAAAATTGTACTTCAAGTTATTTGATCATCACGTAATTATCTCAGTTTGTACCTTTCTACATCTGTGTTTTCTTACTTGGCTGCCCCCTGACACTTGAGTCAATATTAGTGTTTCATTTCCTGGTCCGCCCACAGGTCCAACCCTGGACAGTGTTGTCTTCTTTTTCCTGCCTCGTTTTGAGGGTGCTGGCATCACAACCACATGGGAGGCTCCGTCCCCTTCTTTTTTGTCTACAACACAATCAAAATAAGCAGGTCAGGAGGAAAGAATACTCTTCTACAACAGCAGTAGTCCATTACATAATAGTAATAAAGTTACATTGACTATGTAAAGTGATTTACATTTTCATACTCAATAATGCGGTAGTTATGGCTGCAGATGGGTGGAAGATACATTTTGTGAAGCTTTAGTGTTGACTTTGATTTTAGCAGATAAACACATTTTAATGAAAGAAAAATTCTGTCTTGTTCATTCATGTGTGTGTCAGTTTGTGTGTTTTTACCTTGAGCATGGAGGGCTGAAACAATCATGGTCGTTGCTGGATGACCAGAGACAAATGACTGAGAGGAGGTGGGAGAGACAAGTGTTCCCTGAGGAGTTGTGATGACCAGACCCGCTTCACCCAGAGTCATGGACAGAATTTAAAAGAGAAATAAAAAAGAAATAATCCACATTACAAAGGTGAGGATAGATGGTACGAAAATTCAAAGCTGATCATTGTGGACTGCGTTCTGCTTAGTGTTTTACAGGGTTTTTTAAAAATTTTCTATAGTCATATTCAAGCACTTTTTTTAAATGAAATTCTCAAGCTTCCGCAGCACCTTCCAGTTGCGTAAATCAAATATTTATATGTACATTTGCACACTTGCTCACAACACATTAAATCCGTTGTTATTGTGTTAAAAACATCCAAAATTATGTTTCATGGTAGAATCCTCTACAGGAGTGTTAAATTAAAATAAAAACAGAAACAAAAAAATCCCTAAATGTTTCTTTTTACAAAACGTGTCACCTGGCTGTTAGCTGACTTTGCTATCTATGGAACCTGGCTGAGCTTACACAAAGCTGTTTATTTTAATGCGCTTAAAATTTCAAGCAGATCCAGACACTCTATCTAAAATCAAAGCACTTTTAAAACTTTGAACATCAAAATTCAGACACTTTTAAGTATTTCCCAGCACACACGTGAACCCCAGTGTTACCAGGTAATGTTGAAATAGTGCTAAAGGTTTGACCTCATAGTGCAATACTGTTGTTATTTAAAAAAGACCTGAAGTTGCAGACACACAAGTGTTCATGTTAACCTACAGCTGTCCAAAATGCTGATTGGAGGGCTCATATTAGGAATTTCAATTTTTTTTCAACAATCAAATAATGAAATACTTCTGTTATTTACTGGTTTAGGACTTCATTCGTAGGATTTTAAGTGTGCCTCAGTGTTTGGTGCTCCTCTAATTTGAAACTGGACTTTGATCATTAGCGATTTGATCAAAATGCATTGAAAGAGCGCACTTCATACTGAGAAAAACCATGAGGCTTCTCTTTGCAGACACCGACTCACCTGCTGTCATGATGCCTGTGGAAGGAACAGGCAGCATGTTCTGGGTGCTGTGTGGAGCGTGGAGGGGCGCCACACTACCAGGCTGCCCTCCTCCATCTGTCTTTGTCCCAGGAGTGGGGATGGTGAGGAGAGCTGTTTGGTAGTGGGATGCAGGGGAAGGGGAGAAGGAAGCATTCTTTTCCTGTTGCTCTTTCACTTTGTTCAGGAACATGGCATTCTCAATCTGTCAGAGAAAGAAGAATTTTATCTTGGTTTAACAGACTTGATTCCCCCAATCGCAAAAAACTCCTTAAAGGAGTCTTGAAGAAACTGCATATTGTTGATTTCTTGTCCAGACTTACCTGTCCAGGTACAGTGGGAATAGGAGACCAGAAGTATGCTGAGTTGAAATGAGAATCCTCCATCATTTCTGCAAAGACACAAAGGGTAAACAAAGACTCAATGTACTAGTTTCATCAGTACAGCCAGTAGCACTAATATACTGATATACAACATACCAAATAATAATTTCTTCAGATATATTATTTTATTTTTTTATTTTCATTTTATAACTTGAAGTTTTAAGCCTCAACTGATACTCGTGCAAGTGCAACCGTTTGAGCCAATTTATCAGACAGTCCTTCCTCTGTACGACATTTCACATAAGAAGTGATACTTTCCAATGCCAGAAAACAACTTCCGTGTGTATGATCAGGGTCATTTCTCCTTCAAAGCCCAATATTTACTGATAAAGGGCCCCTCTTTAGAGCAAGGTAGTCTCAGAAACTTGTGATAAACAGATCAACCTCAAGGTCTTAGCATGTCCATTGATATTGGCATTATTACCAACATTTCCTGAAATATTACAATACCCTAAATCACAACAAAATGAATGATTAATTCCATTCGACTGCTTTAGTTTTATGGTCCTAGTATTATGAATGAATGGTAGGCTAAACTTGAGGCAGTTACTCACTTTACCCTGTTGGCAAACAGAATAAGCACAACCCGGAAGGATCCTACTGGCAAAGGTTGAATTGAAACAGAGATACACAGAGGTAGGCTTACTGATAAGAGATATTATAAAGGTTTAATAACTAACTGATTACAAGAGACACGATGGATAGAGACCGTAAATATGGTGTGAAAAAACAACATGCTGGTCTCTGAGATTAGGAGTCTCAAAACAGTGAAATTTTTTTTTTTGTTTTTTACGATTGTAAAGTTAATGACATCGATGATGCAATATAATGTTGAACTTTCTTCCAACTGTAAGGTATTTGTACGGATTTCATGGTTTTGAGCACCTTTGTTCGGTTCAAAAATCTTATTTAAGGGGGATTTTTTTCATCAGATTCAAAGTCTCAGCTAACGCTATAAGTAGTCTCACAAAGTAATTAACAACAAATCACCAAATATCAATAACATTCAAGAAATGTCACAAAATCAAAATGCACGTAATGTTTACAATAAGCCGTAGCTCAACAGAAAGACTCCATTTCTGCTCCTTGTATCTTGTAGTTAATCAGGCCCGACGTAATAATTAACATGCAGTTAGCTAGCATTCAGCTCAGTGTGTCAGTGGAGCCCTCCCGCCTGGGAAAAAAAATAACAAGCAAAGCAGAAAAAAAAAACTCAAAGGATAAAAAAACTGAAGCGGGGAGAAAAAAAAAACCAATAGACCATCCTCACAGACTTCCGGCTGTGGAGACGGGTGGAGAGGCGGCAGCGGAGTCGTGCAAATCTACTAAAAATTACTACCGAGTGCATGGATAATAGTGCCATTTACCGGTAACGAGGATTCTGTCTCCTTTCCCGGAACTCTCGTAGGTCGGGACAATTTGGACACAGTTTCCAAAATTGTCCAAATTCCTGCAAACCAGTGAAGTTTTTTTCCCCTCTTTGCCTTTTTCTTTTTTTTTTTTTCCTTCGGTGAAGCAGCTGCCTCGTCTAAGCTTCACTTCCTCCGGATAAGGTCGTCGGACAAAAGAAGTGTGTGTGTGTTGATGTCACTTCCTGTAATTCAGGAACAGTTAATTCAAAAAATGTCCACATTGTTAACACGTTTTCGGTCAGCTGGTATGTATCGTTATCAGAACAGTATAATGGTGATTGTACACCGATTTGAACCGTATCCGTGAGCAGCCGGTTAGCATTTGTTTCGTTACAGAGGCCTGTATTGTACATTGGTACGATGTGTTCACTTGCTGTCGGATGTAATAGTATCGGGTACAATTATTCTGTCAAATGACATTTTTTCTTCATATTACGAAATTGTATGCTTACTTGTTTTGCTTTTAATCGTAGTTATTTTAACCTAAAATTTTTCCCCATGTAGTTAATGTGTAACATTGAATTTTTTAATCCATTCACTAAAATAAATAATAATCAATCTATATCTACATCAGTGTCCTCTTTACACCAGGAATAGATTACTAAAGGATCTAATTCCTTTCTGTACTTGAGTAAACTGAATATTTCTGAATTTGGGACTTGTGTTCAGACCATCAAAAACACACTGAGGTTTTTGGCAACTTTAGTTGAGTAACGACATAATGCCATGTTGTCCTTTAATACTTACCTGCAGTGCAATACATTGCTACTAAAATGTGTGTCCACTGCACATTTTTTGCGAAAATCTGATGTTAAAGGGTTGCCTTCTCAAACATGCTTGATCATAATAGCATGTAATTTATCATCTTATATGTCGTTTTGCCTCATTTATAAAAAATAATCCAAATTGTATGTGTGTTCCTACTAACACTTGTTGATATACAGTTGCTACCACCGGTATAAACCAATTTCATATGACTTGATTTCTCCTCACTTCGCTGGAAAATTATAATTGATTTAATAAACAACTTTTTTTCTCCTGATTAAGAAAATAAATATATCAATCTTTTTAATTTGTTTTGCTTTTGTTTTACATTCACGACTAAGAAGCTTGAAAATACGAGCTAATGAAACAGCACTTAGAGGCTGCACAGTGTTACAGTCCTACGGTTAGCAATATTTTTTCCCATGATGGTAAAAGCGTGATCTGCCTCACTCTGCCTCTGATTGGCTAACCCTTATATTCTTTCCAGTGTTAGCCAATAAGAGTTAGCGTAGGGCGGGTCTTGACGCCGCCATCTGGGAGAAAAAGCAATCCGGTCCCTTTGGTCAATTTAGTTAGAATTTAATTGTGCAAATTAACTGTAAGAAACACTTTAAACCGGAAACAATCATGTCTTTTTAATTTATTTACATTCAGTGTTGATCATTTTAATGTAATGCCCTAATGGTCCGCGCGATGTCGCTGTAAGGACAGTTATACACGTTTACTGTATCGTCAACATCCGGCGACACGTCTCCCATCCAACAAAGCGCCGAACTGACTGTCCTTATTCATCCAAACCTTCTCAGAGTTTTAATTAAAGGCGATGTTGTACCTTTGACATTTTTTGACCATCTGAGAGTCACTCAGCCAGTTTAAAGTGCAGTAAGATTCAGGATTAGGCGCTTCAAACAAGCCCAGAGCTTCTAATGGGGGAGGTGAGGAAGCTGCAGAAGAAGTTGAGACAGATTGAAAATCTGGAAATAAAGATCAGTCTTACCCCAGAGGAGAGATTCAAGGTAGAGAAACACCTCATTTGCATTTTTTCCCTAACGTGATCTGTGTGTAACCTGTGTGACGGCAAATCCTGAGTAGATTTCCCTGAGGTGTAACAACAGGTCACGACTGCAACTCATGCCTTACTACAGCACAGCAACGAGATTAAATCAAAACAAAAACATTAGAACAAAAATCCATCTCTTGTGCTGTATATTCACACTAACAGAATTCGCTAAAGAAGCAAAGCTAACATGGCTGCATAGATAACAAATTTTAACGCAGAAATGCTGCAAAGAACAAATGATCGGGAACTTCAGGAGCGTCTCAGTGTAAAGGACAAAACATGTATTCCTTAAAAAATGGCCATGCCCTACAGCTGTGTTGTTGTTGTTTTACTAAGGCTACATCCCCCTAATTGGAAGCAGGAAAATAGATGAATACAGTGGTGTACCTCACATCTATAACTGAGGAACATTTGGTAATGATGCTGAACTAGTACAGTATCCATTATTCATGTCTGTGAGTAAGTTGCTATTCCTCTGTCATAGCGTATAATGTATTATTAAATAGCCTACAACTAACCAGTAAATTACTGTAATATAAAGCGTGTATTATAGTATGTAACAAAGCACATCTTCTGACCAGTACTGTCAGTGAAAATATGCGGTACTTTTACTTCAGTATTTCCATTTTTTGGTACTATATAACACAACATACCAGTAAACATGTTTTAGTTTTTACTTCACTACACTAATCTGACAGAAATGATGACTGGTTACTTTTCATATAGAAGATGAACATAGAAATCATACAAGTTATTTAAAAAAATAGTGCACAGTAACAGTTTAAACTATCCAGTGGTGCAGAATGTATTTATTATATTTAGCTCAGATGAAAATGTTATTTGCATATCAATAATAATACATGATAATAATTTATGAGTAAAGCGTACATTTAGTTTAATACTATTACTCTTCAGTAAATGTTTTGGTATTTTTTTTAAATTCAGGAGTGATTTTACTGTTGTGTATAGTAAATGTTACGTAAGTAAAATATCTTATAATATAATTCTATAATTCTACTCACAAGAGAGATATATATATATTTTTTTTATCCTCAGTAAAACACTGGAACCTACATTTCCCACAGTGCATTTGTCTTTGTTGACCCTCACTACCCACTAATTGCCTATTTATTTAAAAACTTAATGCTCCCCCTATTGGTGAAAAATATTGTAGTTTCAAAGCCTAGATTACCCAGGTGACATCACTGTTACATCACCAGGAGTTAATTTCTCAGACTTTACAAAGCTCTTCCAGAGCTTCAAAAGACATACAGTGTAAGGGAATTTTTTTGCTTTGAAAATAGTTCATCTTTTGTGCATAAAACTAGTGCCTATAATGCTTGTTTAACACATGAAACAGCCCCCTAATATCAAGTCATGCATGTTTCATAACTCACAGTCAGACAGGAGTACGGCGTATGTTGCCAGTTGCAGTGTAATAAATCAAGACAGGCTGAGCATGTTGGTTGTGCATATAAACAACTTGTGGATTTAGCAGCTTGGTTTACAACCAATCTCGTGCCTTCTTCCCTCTCAGATCTCCAGGAAGGCGGAGCTGCGTTCCAGATTGGCTGAGCTTCAGCTGCAGCTTTCTGGCCCGCAGCAAACTCTGGGGATTGTGGGAGACGGAAAAAAGGAGAAGATGAAAAGACAAGTGTAAGGAAGTGAGGGAGAGGTACTAGCAAGGGGGGGCAGATGGAGAGCATAATTCTTCAAAAGCAACAACATTCACTTTGAAGCCTTTGATCTTTTTTGTATGTCTATCCAAATACGCTGGAGGTCAAATACTGTCACGCTTGAAGAAAATGGGAACTTTCTGCTGTTCATAATGTGTCATGTAAACATCATTCAGGGATGTCATCCTCCCTATTAAAGCCCCTCAGGGTTTTGTGCACATCACTAAAATCACCATGTGGGGATATTAACATCAAGCTAAACGAGACACACGTATTCCTTCTGATACACAGACTAGGAGCTCATTATTAAGAGGCACTGTTTGGTTTGTTTGGGACTCGGAGATCCTCAACAGGTATGCTCCCTGTCACAAAGGATGCTGTGTGCAGTTTGTATCTTGATTATTCATTCAGATCCTGCTTTCTGCACTGGCACAGGGAGGATGCCCCTGAGGCCCTTCCATCACAAACGCCCCCAGCCTCCAAGATCCTTAAGGGAGAAGAGGAGTCCAAAGCTCAAGCAACGCCAGCGCCGGCTGCCAAGCAGAGGGAGAGAGGAGGGGGAGCAGAGATGGGCAGACAGCGGGAAAGGACAGAGCCGGCCAATGTGTCAGATCACTGCCGAGACGCTGACAACGAGCAGCAACTGCAACAGGAAGGTGGGACACATTAAGAGAAGTGGCTGGGGAGATTGTTATTACCATTTATCGCTGGAAGTTAGAAGTACAATGCAGCGCGCTAATTTTGCGATTAACATCTAAAATCAGATTATACATGCATACCCAGAGGAGTCCTTAAAAGCTCACGTGGCTGCCAGCATTAAAACAAACAGGCTGCATTTGCTTCCCTGAAGACAGGACCCACGTTTTGCATCCTTGGAGCTAAATTACCCCCACGCTTTGCAAGCAGACTAATCCATATTAAAGAACTGTGTAGATTAACAAGCCGGGGCGCTGATGAGGCAACATTGCTAATTGCACAAATCATTTCTTTCTCAGAAGCTGAATTTACGTCCCTCAAATCTTCCTGGGAGAAAGCAAAGTTTCGCTTGAGGCTCTTGGAAGGTCACAATGACATAGTCACCTGTGTGGTTGCTGTTGACAACCTGGTGGTTTCTGGAAGGTAAATGTGGAAAGAAGCTCTGATTTGCATAATGGATGTGCAAAGTGAACATTTCACCTAATTTATCACTTAATATGCTCCCGCTGTCTCCCTCCTCGGCTGACATGTATTTGTTTTTCTTCCCCCACCCCAATTGCTCGGCACAAATCTCTTGTGATTTATGTCGAACGCCTTTTAACTTTGCTTGTTTTTCGCCCGCCTTCTCTCACTCACTACAACTCCCTTCTTATCTCCTCCTTCTCCCTCCGTCCATCTTTCTCCTTCAAGCCGAGATACAACAGTAAAGGTGTGGCACGTACCCACAGCAGAGGAGCACAAGAACCTGGGAGGTCACACCGGTGGGGTCACCTGTCTGTCTGCACCTCCCTCTGAGTACTGCAGGAGGCTGGGTGAGGACACACACACACACACACACTTACACACACAGATCCTCACATGTGGGCCGACTACAGCTGAGTAATGCCTGTGTCCTGCGGTCTGGTAATTATAGGAGCAGTTCATCAGATCACTCCCCGTGAGAGATAACCTCAGCAGACACTTTAGAGAGTTCACTGTCTGTCTGAAGCAGGCAGCCTTCCATCACTTGAACTCCACCGGCCTCTCCGGCTCTCCTCCTACACTCCCTCTCCACCCGCTTCGCTGACTTAAAATACCAAGTTGAGAAGTGTAGCGCATGAAAGAAGCAGCTCAGTCAGGCTTTAGTCACACTGTGTTCATCGACTAATTTGTTTCCTTTAAAAAAAACAAAAAACAAAAAAAACACATCTATTCTCTCGTTGCCTCTTTCTCACAATCTGTCTCTTTTTTTCATTTTGTACATCATCATTTATTTACAGCTTCCTCCCAGCTTAATTTTTTTGTCTCCTTCTCTCTCTCTCTCTCTCTCTCTCTCTCTCTGATCCCCATTTGCTTCTCCTCCTCTGTCCCCTCCCACTCTTTTGTCTGTTTGCCCTCCACCCGCCGCCAGCTTGGTCCTTGTCTTTGTCCAACAAGGAGAGGTTTATTTTGAGTGGCTCTGCAGACTGCTATGTGAAGATCTGGGCCCTGAGCATTGGTACGCTGAACCACACAAACATGCACAAACACACACACACACACACACATATATACATATATATTAAGGTAGACGCAGCCTCGGGGCTCTGTCTGAGAAACGTGTATGTGTGTGCATCGTAATCAATGTATTCCTGTGTGACCGGTGGTCTGTGTCCTGTCAATTAAATTAGTTTTTTTTCCTGTTATCCCCAGGGCAGTGTGTTAAGTCTATCTACACATTCAACGCTGTGACTGCGCTCTGCTTTGTGCCAGAGGAGGATGGCTACATCATCACCGGCTCAGGTGTGTTTTTGTGTGGACAGCGGATGCATATAGAAAAGATAAGAGCTAGTGACACAGGGAACAGAATAATTGGAGTAAGATGTTGTCATATCACATCATATTTGAATCATCTTCTTTGCATGTTGTGTTTTGGACATGTAAATGCATACTCATACATACTGGGCAGCCTCTCACATAGTGGCACCATCTGCCAGTGAGTCAGTGAGTGTATCACAGGGCCATTGGGCTGAAACACAGAGATGGAGGCACGGGGTTTAGGCAGTCAGGCTCAGGTGGGTCGACCGTGACCAGCAATAATGACTGCCAGACGCCTGTCAGCACATGTTAACCTCACACTCTGTCACCCCTGCAGACGGGGGCAAAGTTCAAGCCTGGAGCTGGCACACGTTCGAAAACTGCCAGTCAATCAATGCTCACCAGGAAGCAGTCACCTCCATCCAGGTGGGTGAGTCACTCACCCACTGGCCACTGATATGCTGTCCACGCTGCCGATGCTCAAGCTGTTTTTTTGTGTCCAGCCTATTATAGGAAGGCGATGGCTGACACAAAAGCCCACTAATGTTTCTCCCTCTGTAGAAGCTGTCGAGAATAGTTTTAGAACTCTTGATTATTAATTTGTGTAATAGCCTGTCCTCGTAAATCAAACTGCTGTATTTCTACACTCTTATCCTCACACACACTCTCTCAGTTTATTGCTTTCCATTGGAAATCAAAGATATTAGTTTAGATGTTAGCTGTGGAGCTGGGCCAATTATAGAGAGTATGTACATATTTTTTTGAGCAAAAGGGCTTTTTATGGATAATGAAATCCGCAGCAGCATACGCACATTTTTTTTCAATTTGCAATCATGAAAAAATGCCTAAAGCATTAAAGCTTAGCGCATCATTGTCACCCTCTTTGTTGTTTTTAAATGCAAAGCACACAATCCATTTATAGCCAACAGCAGCACAGAAATCCACATTTTGAAACTGTTCATACACTTCGTTTCTATGTACACAAACATATGTGGACAATCCCTGCCGTTTTCTGTGTGTCTATCTCACTCTCTTTTAAACACAAACACACACACACACACACACACACACAAACAGAGTGGGTAAAGACTCAGATCACCATGACAACCGTGTCTCCTGTGCCCTACACAGTCTCAGGGTCCGCTGGTGTTCAGCGGGTCGGCTGAAGGAGGGGTGTCTGTGTGGGAGAACCGGTGTTCGGATCGAGACCCTCTGAGGCTGCTGCACCACTGGAGCGGCCAGGTGACGGGCTGTGGAGGGGGGCCAGCCGGGCGTCTGACCCTCAGCCCGAGGGGAGACCGAGTGTTCCTGGCTCACGGTCGAGCCTGGCTCAAGATCCTGCACTGGAGAACCGGTGAGTTCTGGAGTTGGATGGGGCAGAGTGTGTGTATTTGTGTGTGTCATATAGAGGGAGAAAGACTGAAAAAGCAAGGTACGTGTAAGAACATTTGCATAATCCTTCCACCGAACATCTGTCCAATTATCATAGGGACCATGTCCAGCCTGACCAATCACAGCAGCATCACCGGGGTAACAGATTGTGCTCACCAGACGGGAGGCCTCCTAATTGGCTCCTGCTATGATCTGTCGAATGGAGAGAGCTCGCTAAATTGTGAGTCACGGAGTAAACTCTGCGCAACCAGAAGTTACCTTCTCCACTCAGTGAGGGTCAAAACACCAAAGGACTTAAAATCAAACCACTTTGTTTTCCTCTGCTGACCTCCTCTCACTTCATCTTGCTCTTCTCCCTCTAGTATTCTCCCTGCCTCAGTGTCGGTACCTGGCCTCTTTGACCTGGCCCGACGCTCCCAGAATCCTCTGCTTTGCGGCGTGGACCACAGGGAGCGGAGACCACCGGTGGGTAACTGGAGGTCGCGACCTCATCGTGTGGGAGCAGCTCCCAAGCTCAGGAAAGCAGAGGTGGGCAAAATGTGTGTCAACACCCATCAGCTAAAAAATATTTCAGCTCAATTATATGTCTTATTTGCATATTTCTTCCAAGGTCAACTGCATTGCTAATTCTAAAGCTTTACTGGGATTTATTATGAGCTGGTGGATTTAACTGATTTTGACACACACTTCTATTGATGTTAGACGTTCAGTGAATTGCCGGCGTGAATGTTACAGGGGTGACGTCACAGCGAGGAGAGACAGCCGATTGGAGTCCTGCTTGCTGGAATCAGAGGGGGACACAGAAGATGACGAAGACACTGATGGTACACACACACATACACACATACACACACACGGACATGCTGCAATGTCACACCTTCTCATGTCTTCGTGCACTGACGCACATGCTTAACGAGTTACCATGGAACTAAAGATTTCACTAACAAGTTAATTTTAGATGATGCACGTCGTGACGAATCTATCTGACCTCTTTGTCAAATTTAGATTGTGAGGATGATGAGGATGATGATGACAATGAGGGAAGAGACGTCCTGCCTGACGGTGCAGGGGATGGAGGGTCCGGCTCTTGGCTCCGCTGCGTTCTCCAGTGAGTGCCGGTTTTCTCACGCGGAGGACACCACGGCCTGCAGCCATGAAGAAGAAATGAGAGGGAGGGAGAGTAGTGACAGCGAAGGAGGGTGCAGGGGAGTGAAGTGTGACAGACTGAGTGTCAGTGTCGGAATGGGAGCATATGGATGGAGAATATGTGTGTAAGTGCGAGTGTATGTGTGATTGGTAGGCAGATTGTTTTCTATGTAAATATTATTTTCACAAACTACAATAAAGCTGTCACACTGTGACTCTCACCTCCAAATTTGCATCTGTTGTTGTCTCTTTTTTTTTTCCTTTTTTTTTTTATTCCAGTCTGACCCTGCATCTTCTTCAAACACCAGTTCATCGCCCTGCTCTGCCGGTGCAGCCTGTGTAAATGAATGCAAATTAAATTTTATTCCATCTTTATTCCCCTCCTTCCTTCCTTCCTTCCTCCTCCTCCTCCTCTTTGCTGTCTGTATTTCTGTCTCTTTCTCTCTGGGGTGTCCTTGCTGTTTTTGTAAACATAATTGAAGAGTTTTTTCTCTCTTTTTTTTTTTGTAAAACCTCCCGCCTCTAAAATGAGCTTATTAATGTCGTCCTCAGTATCATTCCTGTTTGCCTCGTCAAATTCATTTCTTCTCCTTTGCGTCCATTTAATTGAACCCGTCTAAAAAAAACAACACATAATTAGCATTTAAATCTTTTCTACAGTCTTCTGCCCTCCCTACATTTCTCCCTCTCTCTCTCCCTCTCTCTCTCTCTCTTTCTCTCTCTCTCTCCCCTCTCTTACTCTAGCAGACTCTACATGTCTCAGTCGCTACGGCAACCGATGCTTTTTTTTCCTCACTTGCTCTCTGTATCTCCCCCTTTCTCACTGTCTCCCTCTCTCATTCCCTCTCTCCACTGCCAGAGGTAGGCATGATAACTGATATGTGTCGGAGTGTGTAAGTGTGTGTATGTGTGTGTGTGTGTCTGTGTCCGTCTCTCGGAGTGCCTGTGTGTCTCTGAGTGACATTTTTGTGGCATTTAAGCAGCAGTTGTGGGAAGGAAGTTACCGCTCTCTGCTCAAAGTGCCATATAGAGTGTTGGCTCCATGCATGACGCCTCTAATGATGATTAATGTGCCGTGCTCAGGTGTGTGCACTGTAACCGTGTGAGAGACAGACAACGAGTGTGTACTTCTGGCTGTATTTGAACGCAGATGTGGATTCTGTATAGACATGTGGCGTATAATTGAGCGTTAAATTTAAAAGCCCAGGGGTGTTGGTGTATTTTTTTTTTTTTTTTTTTTGAGAAAAAAAGTGACAGAGTTGGCTCTCTGCCAGTGCCGGTGCCTATGTTTAGATGGTTTTTATCTGACAACATAAAAGAAGAAAAAGAAAGATGGACCCTCCCCCCTCCTCTCTCCCTCTCTCTCCCTCTCTCTTGCCCCTCTGTCCTATCTTCCAGAGAGAGATGATCGAAGGAGCGGAGTCTCAGTGAACAGAGCGAAGCGATGGAGAGATGGTAAGATGGACAGTTTCTGAGGTGAAAGAGGGTTGCATGGCGTGCAGATGCATAAAATGTCATTCTGAGTGATGGCTGGCAGGGGAATCAATGTCTGAGCTGATGAGGTCGTGCAGGGCGCCTGTAGACAATACATTTTCTCAGATAACTTCTCTGTCACTCCAACACCTCTCATCCTTTTGCCTCCACTTCTCCTCCAGCTCCATCTCTCCTGTCGCACGACTGACTTCCCTCTGCTGCCTCATTTCCCTCCTTCTGGTTGCTCTGGTGACACAGCCCTCCACCTGTAACCGTGACGAGGGCGAGGAGCAGGTAGACGCCCTGTCGGTCCAGCTGTCCGTCACAGCTCAAGTCACACCCACCCCTCTGTGGGCGGTGGTCTGGGGTCCCACACAGCCTTTGGAGGATGAGACCTACCACTTCCTCTCCAGCCAGGAAACTGACCCCTTGCACCAGCACGGGAGCCAGCAGGAGGCCAGCACCGCCACGTCTGAGGAGTGGCCTTATCCCGACGGAAGCGTGCAGCCCGGAGAGGAGGCACCTCTGGAGTCAAAGGACCAAGAGGGAGTGGAGGATGGAGGGACGGAGGCGGAGGAGACGGAGCCTGAGGAAGGTGGGCATCAGGGGATGCACATGAAGAATTTCTAAATAAAAGTGAGCCACAGTCCATGTGAACACGCACACATGCCAGGTCCTGCAGGGAATTAGCTGTCACCAGGGTGAAGGCTGACACTGTGTACTGCATGCAGCCAGCTGCGTCTGTGGCGGGGAATGCCTAATAAAGTTCTCATCACTCTCAGGGTGGAATTGGCCGCTGTCAAAATGCAAGATACAGAGAAGACGTCATCGGATTAGTGTTGTAGTTGGAGGCCGGCGTCTTGCGCATCTAATATCATGTTTCAGCCGGCTTTACTGATTCCTTCTTTTGTTCTGGATGCAATTATACATGGTCATGATCTGAGATAACTGCATGAGCATGTATGTGTGTGTGTGTGTGTGTATGTGTGTGTTACAGTGGATCCTCAGTTCTACGTCACCGTGACCATCTCTTCGCTGCTCGTCTTGACGGCAGTCATCATTACAGCCAAACTCTGGTAGGAAACCTAAACTCTCTCCTCTAAAAAAGTCTTGTGTGTGTATGTGTGAATGGTCTCATAAATATGAAGTGGTCATTGTTAAATAACACCAACTGATCATATGAGCTGGACATCTGTCCCACAGCAGGAGGGCACTTCTGGTTCTCCTCATTTAGAGACAAAAAGTTGTGGACTAGACAATTTCTCTGTTTAAGGACAGAGACAGTGAGATGCAGAACAGTGTGAGCTTTAACACAAGACGCTTCCTTTACTGTGGCATCTTTTATGATTTCTAAATTTGGCACTTAAAGACTGAGAGGGTTAAATAAGTTGTTTGATCTGAAACCATTTTGTAGACATCCTAGATTTTATCTGCTCTGATAAAAATAGAATATTATCTATATCAGATGAAGCAGGGATGTGTTGGCATCAAGTGTTGTATTAACTTTGAACAGAGTTTCCCAGCCTGGAGGGGTCAGAACCCCCCTAAGGTCGATTTCTTTGTTATATCTTTAAGATATTTTTACATTTTTCTGCTACAAAAAAATTAGTCTATTCCTTAAGAAGCTAATTTAATCATTGCTTTTGATCTTGGTAATTGACGTGTTATTGTACTTCTTCAGTAAAAAAAAAATCTCAGAGGGACTAATCACCATTTTGTTGACCTGCTTGTAATCTGTACACACATCCAAATACAGCAGAGTTTTAAGAGGTCAAATAAGTTGAGAGCCACTGACTTAGTAAGTTGAGGCTCTTCATACATGTTAAGAGATTTGAATATATTGTGCTTTGAAAAAAAATAGGGCCTAGAGAGTCTTGAACTTGCTATTTTGTACTGAATATTAGAGACTTTCCCCCTTTTTTACCCACTGCTGGATGAAGATGAACACTTACGGATTAAGTCAGATGTGTCAGGATTAATGAAGGGGCCAGATGTGTGGGTTTTAGTGAAGATGAGACCTTGACAGTTGCAGATGTGTTTGCATGTACATGCTTGTCTTGTCTGTCTTGTCGTGTCCCTGTGTACATGATTACGTAGCGTGTCTGCATATTCTCTGTACAGTGAGTGCTGAGTAATTGCTTACTAATTACTTTATTAACAACACTTTTGTTCTTGAAAGTCACAAACGACACAGACGTGTCATTTAGTGCCGTTAGAGTTACAATGATTAAACATTCCCGTATAACAGGGAAGCGAAAAACAGATCTGTTGCCTCGCAGGCTTCAGCAGTAACATGGCTTCACTGCTGTCAATGTGCTTTAACAGCCCAGCGGCCATTAAACCTCTCAGAGCATGTAAACACAGGATGGGCTCTGTGTATGTTACGTTTTCAGGCCTCCTAGGAAGCCCTAGCTGCTCACATGGCTATTAGCTGGAAATGGGGAGTCATCTATGTGATGTAGTGGAGCACTTCCACGCTTTGCTGATCAAACCAATAACACCTAGTTTATTTGACCACTGGGACGTCTCTCTCCTCTCTCCCCGTGTCTCACTCTCTGCTTTTCCTTCTCTTTGTGACGGTCTCCCCTTTGATTCTCACCCATTTACACTTTTACTCTCCTCCTCCTCCTCCTTACTGTAAATCTCTTATCAGCTCATCCTACCTACATTTCTGTTGTATCATAATTTTTCATTTCATGGCCTGAATCTGTATAATTTGTTCTCCTTCATATTCCTCTTTCATAGCCTCTCTCTAATCTCAGTTTTGCTCCCACACTCCTACATTATCTCCCCTTGCTCACTCTCTCTCTAACCCTTTCTCCCTCCTCCCACTTGGGCCTCCTTCCCCTTCAGGCTCCCAGGGATTTTTTCTTTCTCTGAATACCTGTGCCCCCCCTCCCCTCCTCTTCCCTCCCCTCCCCTCCTCATCCTCTCTTCTCTCTGGTTCTTTTTCGCTTACTTCCAGTTATCGCCTTTGCCTAGCTCTAACACTGCCTGTCTTTGCACAGCTGGCACTCCCCTTATCTCTCTCACCAGTCTCCTATCTCTCCCAGCGCCGCCAGTCCGGCTGCAGATCCACAGATAATCCTCCAGCTTGCTGTGAGCTGATACACGATAAACCCCCTTTTCTCTCTGTTCCTGAGACTGGCCTTCGCTGTTGTTTGGATGACTTACTTCAGCGGCCCCCGCCGTGGAGGAAAACCCACGCTGCTGGTGGCTCCAAAGTGGCCCCACAAAAGTGAGACACGCAGGGATTCAGACTGGAGTCATGGCAGCAGCCCCTCTCTATAGACTGGCTCGAGCCTCAGTGTCATAAATGTGTAAATAACGCCATGTGTTAGATGGAGAAAGTGCCGTGGAATGAACGGGAGTAGGGTACAGATGGACTGAAATGATAGCCTATAGTGGAAATTGGCCACCGCTCAGTTCGTTATGATTATAGAAGAGCAGCATATGTGCTCAGTGATTTTCCCAGCCCTAAAACCGACAGTGTGGCTAATGTTATCAAGTGTAACGGTGTTTGTGTGTAGCTGTGCGTGTGCACACGGTGAGAGAGGAGTCAGCCGGAAGAGGACAGGTGTTGCTGAGGGGAGGATGAGGGAGCAGGATGGCTTTTATGGCTGCGAAAACAGCTTTGTTGTGCCTCTAAGTATTCTTAAGAGCCTGAACCTGTGACTCCAGACTGCGTCTTCACCTTAACTCACTGATGTAATGGCGCCACCCTTCTGTCCATTTTCTCGCCTAGTTGCATCCCTCCCACCTCACCTCCCCTCTGACTCCCTCCCTCATCCCCCAGTGCCTGCCTCCCTCCCCCATCTCTCACTCAGGCTCCCTTCTCCCCTCTGACGGCGTTTTAATGGGTCCGATGAGTGCACTAATTCTCCCTCACAGTGGCAGTGTAATGTGTTCGTTGATGCTAAATGGCTAGGCTGTTCTTGATGCTCTCTGACTTTGTTTCTCTGCTTTTTTCCTCCTGTGTCTTTTCTCTTTACTCTGCTGTTTTTCCTTATCTCTCCCTCTGTCTCCCGTAATTTAAACCACTACTTCTGCTGTCACTTCCTGCCCCTATCTTCTCCTTCTCCAACTTTCTTTGTGTCTTTTCAACTGTTTTTATTCTTGCTCCTCTTCCTTATTTTTGTCTTCTTTTTCCTCAATTCCCATCTTTTTCTTCCCTGCATATTTCTTCCCATTGGTCCCCTTTTTGTCCCTTCTTCTTCCTCTCTCCCTCTTTCCATGTCCTTCCTTCCCTATCTTTTCATTCTCCTTTACTTTCTTGACTCCCTCCATCCCTCATTCGCAAACCCTCTCTCCATCTATCTCTGCCACTATCCTCCTCTCCCAGTTACGATCGCAGCTGTTCCCACCATCCGCCCCCGCTTTCCCGTGGCGTGGCTCCCCCTCTCTCCCTCGCGCTCCCTCGCTCCCTTGCTTCAGAGGACAGCCGGCAGACGTTGCACAGCACCTCCTCCTCCTTCACCGACAGGGAGAGGTAATGAGTCGCCTCGCCAGCTCTGCACAGCCTGTGTGTGTATGTGTGTGTGTGTCTAAGTCTATGAGTCTGATGTGCATGTGTGAGTCTCTGTGCACCTCTGGATTTAAGTTGGCTTCTTTGTGTGTGTGTGTGTGTGTGTGTGTGAGTGTATGAAGCAGCCTTATTACCTCTTTTTGCGTGCATTGTAGGGATGTATATGGAGTGTAATTGTGCAGTAGTGCTATTCTCTGAGGAGTATTCAGGGCTGGAGTGTTGGTGCCTCTGTAAGATGTATCAGTGTTTTAAAGTCCCTCTCCAGATGAGTCATCGTAGGCCTGTGAAAAGGCACCCAGCCGCCGTCCATGGAATGACGCTTTTATTTAAGGGTATTTAAAGTTAATCTCAATCCGGATAATTATAGTGCTGTACTCCAATGCTCCCTCTCACCACCCCTCCCTCATCAGCTTTTTCCCTCACCTTCCTCCTCTTCCTCCTTCTCTTCCGTCTCTCCCCTCCACCACCCTCTCAGTCCCCTGTGATGCCGCTTTCCGTTTGCGTGTACACCACTCTTCCAGCTTCGGGCCTCTCTGCTCCACTTCTCTTCTCTTTTCCTCCCATCATCAGGTCTCCCAAGCTTCCCTCCCTCCCTCCCTCCACCTCCTCCCTTTTTTTCCCTTCTTTTTGTGTCTCACTCTTCTTTTCTGTGTCTCTTGCTGTGTCAGGATCCCAGTTGTGAACCTCTGAGGTGACTGTTTTTCCATATGGTAAACATTTCTACGGGGCCTGAGGAGGAACATCAACGCGACCAGAGGGTGTGCCCGCAGCGCCGTTTTATTTTCTCTGAAACTGTGAAATGAATTCAGGGATCCCAGGTATCCAGCCATCACATAACTCCTCGGCTCCCCTGGGGTCTAAAAAAGCCAAACTCATCTCCCCGCTGCTCCCTTCTTCCCTCCATCCTTCCTCTGTGCTCAGTGTAAATTTCTTTTATGTGGCTCTGCGTCACTGTAACCTGCTCCCTGTTTACCATCCCCTGTATGGCCCCGAGCTCCGCCAAGCTACCCAGCCGTTGTGCGCTTCGACCTGCCATAACTAATTCACAAACAAGCAGTTTAAGAGCCATGCAACATCCCATTACCCCTGAAATGCCCTACCTGTGCTTCCACAACTGTTTCCAATGATTCAGCTGCACAAGTAAAGCTGTTCAGTGTTAATTCTCTCAACCATCAGACTGTTAATTCATGAAATGACACTTTTCAAATTCAGTACACTTTAACAGGCTTGTACCTGGTTTGCAAATGGTTAAAAAGCCATTCTCAGCATCTCCGAACACTGAACGGGGTATTTCACAAAGCTGTTTGGCACTGCTGTAGCCAAAAGGCAATGTGTTTAACATGTCACGCTCCAAAAACTGCTGTTTATTCCCCGCTTTGGGCGCCTGAAATGCAAATAGTGTGGCTTTTTTTCCTCTGCACTGTGCAGAGGAGTCTGTTTTGTTTCAGTTCTTTCCTCATGATTTGTTCTCTTAATTATCTGGCTTACGTTCACCTCTTTGTCAAGCCTTTGGGAGCACCCTTTGTTCCTGCTGGACTGTGTCGAGGTGTGTTAAGCATAGAGTACTTCCAGTGGTGGAGATAAAGCATTCAGAATGGGGATGGAGAGAGGAGAGGCATTCCCGCTGAAAATCAATGATTCCCAAATGTTTCAGATGGTGCACAACAAAGACAGATTTATTATTATGTCGTCAAGGAAATGGGCCTCTGTACACATGATCAAAGGACTCATGTTATCACAACAAGGATTTTTTTTTTCCACCTGACAGCCAAGTATCTCAATCTGGAAAACAAAACCACCATCATTTCCCTGCATATCATTTTCAAGCCACTGAATATCAGCTGTCTTGGGTGCACCAAGGGGAAGTAGTACATCAAGGAGCATCATTTCTGTCTCTCCAATAAATCTGCATGTATACAACGAGAAAACCTGTAAGGGTTGCTTCAGATCTGTTATTTATGAATGTCTATTTTATCTATCAGTGAGTGGTATCTTACAGAACCGTTCAAAGCCAAACGTCAGTTCGTGTTTGGCAACTTTTCTAGGCATCTTTGAAACATAACTCCCTCCCACTTGCACACATCTCCACTACAGACATAGTGCTGGTGGCATCATCCGTGGCTCGTGCAATCTTAAAGATACCCAGTCTTGTGATTTTTAGTAGCAATTCCTGTAGAAATGTGGTCTTTCTGTACCATGGAAGTTAAATAAAGACTAAACAATGGCGTTTTAGCTTTGTGTCTGTCTGTTTATTTCTGTGCATGTTGACTGAATTCCCCTGGGAGCTGCGTGATCTGAAATGCTTTATGGGAAATGATAGAGCTTTTACAATGTGCATTATATTAGCTACCCCTCTACCTAATCTTTTTCTCCTTGAAGTGAACATTTAGTCCACCGCCTTGCATTGATTTTGAACCACAGGCTTGGCATTAAAAAGTCCTGCATGTGCCAATCATGTTTCTACCAGTGAGGAGCAGATGAAAAGAAAGAATAAGGCTGCTGCTTGTGTGTGAAGGCTTTCCTTATCTGCTAACCTCATATGGATTCCTCTTGCTTTAGAGAGATGAACACGAAGCTAAGCAAGAATTTCCTCTGTGTACAGTTTTTCAAACAAATGTCAATAAAATCAAGGCGGGCGTGAAAGAAGAAATGCCACCCGAGTGTATTTAGATTCTCCCCCAGTCTGCTGCACAGCTAGAGTTTCCATCTCCTCTAGGCATTTTACTGATCAATCAGTGTAATTGATTGGCTTTGTTCCACTGTGAGGTTTTAATGACCATCTAGTTATGGGGCGCATACCAGCAGAGAGACGCTGCAGCAAAGTCTGTAACAACAGTGTGCACGCGACAGACACCAAAGCAGAAGTTAGGTGTGAGCTTGAAAGTTCATCACTCACATGCTCACACTTATAATAAAACACACCTGACTCACCAGTCGCCTTCCTTTGAAATACACACACGCCAGCTAACCCCTTTTTCACTAACAAACATTTTGAGAGGTGTACAGCTGTTAGAATTCACAGCTTCAGTCTGGTAAAAACTGAACCAATCAAGCTCATTCACACTGACTGAAATTAACACCACTATTTATAGAGGTGAGAGGGATGTTGCAGGGAGGGAAGGATGGAGAAAGATGCAGGGTTAAATGAAACAGGATCATAATGTCTCTGTATATTTCCCTCACACTTCTGCTGCTGGTCAGCTAATTGCTACTATTAATGCCATGCACGATGGAGAGCAAAGAATTTATAGAAAACAGACTCAAAAGAGTGAGAGATGGACAGGGCCGGCATGATGAAGGCAATTTGGATTGTGTGATGGAGGTACAAGAGAGGGTGGCAGGCAATTTCAACAGGCAATTTTGACATTGAAATAGAGGCTCTGGGCAAAACATACTCATATGAAATATGAATGCACTTGGTTTGTGTGTGTGGATGTGTGTGTAGCCATGCTGGTTGTGCACAGGGGAAGCCTCAGCTCTATAATACATTAGTCTCTTTGGGGACATGCCCTAATTAATGGCTTGACCTCCTAACGGGTAGCCCCCTTCTGCGAGTTAACATTTAGCTGTGCACCCTCCAGAGATGCACTTTGAAGTGCATTTAATAAAAGAAGTGACAGCGACATTAATGAGACAGTCAGAATAAAGTACAGGGCTTCCTTTTATTTCCCAACAATTTATATTCAGATTTTACATGTCCCAACTCAGCAGAGAAAATACAAAGCAACATAGAATTAATCTAAACCAAAAGAACATTTTTAAATCAATAGTAATACACACATATGCTTCAAATACACCGATTCTGTTTCTGATTAAAGGCAACTGACTCCTGCTGCAGACTGCTCTGTCTCGATGTGTTACAAGTGCTGTGTGTGTGTGTATATACACTGACAGTCCACCTGTTAGGCTATTAAAAACAGCCAGAAGTGGATGTCACACCTGTCATTTCCATCGGCCAGTGTGTGTTTCTGATTCCATCGTGGTGAGATTTGGAGAAAAATCCATGAAGCTTCCAGGTTTTATTGTGGCGAGTGCATGTGACAAGAGTGTTCGAGAACATTGGTCACATCGTTAAATGCATCCGTTTGTCCGTCAACATGTCCACGTGTCCATCATTCAGTGAGAGTGGCGATCAGTGTCTCCACTTCTCAGTCTCTTGTATTCAGTTGGATTTGGACCAGATCTTCCCACTGCCACGCAGCCTGAGTGGGAAACAAGCAGTAAGAAACGCTGCACTGTTACTTTGAGATGCAATAAAATCATGTTTTGATTCACCTTATGTTTTTACTTTCCACTTGCTTTACTAAACTAGCAAAGAACTGACTGGGCCTGGAAGCAAAAGTCTCTTTGTGTTAAAATATTTAACATTATTTTTTTAGTATTTCTGCATTAAAAAAAATTTATCTCAGCTGATTTTCCTTTTATTGAAAATTGAAAAAAAATATTCGCAAAGACCCATTTCTATTATAAGCACTGCACAATCAGTTCCATCCTTCAAATAGCATTATGAAGAAATTGTGTCAAAACATATTTTAATTTGAGGATTGAGGTTAAGCTATCATTAATTTGAATTTCAAAACATTAAGTGGATCTTCATTTGAATGAAGTGCAGTGCTGAGTGATGAAAATTACAGGGTTGTGTGCTTCACCAAAATGTGAAAGGCAGACAGAAAATAATCACTGCTTTCTGTTTGGCAGCGACAACATAAACAGCAGACGAGCAGAGCATCTCCTCTGATCACTGGAGGGAGAAACAGTTCTTTCAGGAGGAGAGCACAAGGGGCATTTGTATATCCAGTGACATTTTACAATCCAGGACAGATGTGAAATTAGCCATCGGTAATTGGGCCGGATGGAAGCAGAACAGAAAGAGTCCCTGATAGCAGGGACAGAACATCGCTGCAAAACACCGATGTGCATCTGATAATAAAGCTACTTCATGCAGACACATGCGCACACACACACACACACACAGACAAACCACTTACACTAACAGCTGGCTTTTTAATGTTTGTTGGAAAAAAAAGGAAACGTAGTGGGTTCTTTGTTGAATTAACTTGGCTCTCTACAAGAACATTGGACTAATGGCTTTAATTTAGTGTCTGAAGAAAAGTCTTGATGGTGCTGTAGTTATAACTAGGTAAATTCGTATTTATGAAGCACCTTTCAAAAACCACAGTTATAAAGTGCTTTCTAGAACAAAAGCAGAAGCAGCAATAAAAGAAACTTAATGGATAAAAACTCCACATGAAGCTTTTTGTTCTAATTCTGACTTGTGGGAATAAATAGCATTTCTTGCTTGAGAAAAAAAAACAACAATCACAAAGTTAATTTAAGAGCGCAGCAACAATTCTGAATAAAACATCATTTCAGTAAATTATTCTACATGGCCAAACATATTTTATGTGTTGAATTTATGAAATGTTTGGACGAACTGTAGAAAAATGAAAGCAATTTCTATGTAAACTCTATACAATACAAATAAGGTGCTTTATTTGTATAAAAAGCCATAACAGTGTGGATGCTTAGAGAACTTTATTCATGCAGACAGCACTGGGTGCCTGCCCCCCTGTCTCTGTCTGTGGCCACAGCCTCCAAATAATCACAGTAAACAACAAGGCAATGTCACAGTACTCACCCTTTCACCTTCGAACTTTTTTTGCCTGGCTGTCTTGGTTCCTGAGAGGAGGCTGGGTCTCGTGGCTCTGCAGGCTGGTCTGCATCCTGATTGGAAGCGGCTCCTGCAGGGGCGGGGCCTGATGACGGAGAGGCGGCACTGGCCTTTAACGTTTTCTGAAGGTTTGAGACCTGAGAGGAAAGTAAGGAAAGAAGACATGAAAAATGTAACATTCAGGAGGACGGATGTGTTAAAGCACAAGTTTACGCATTTTTAAATCTGTTTCAAAACAATAGTCAGGTCACCATATGAACACTGAAATAGGTTTTGTTGGTTGTAAATGTTCATATTGGCCATTAACAAGAGAGCCCCCTCCAATGCGTTTTCAGTGTAAGTAATGGAAGACAAAATCCGGTCTGTGTAGAGATGTACCGGAAAGGTTATATGAAGCTAATATGTCTGAGTCAGTCTGAGTCAAAGTAAAGTGGGAATAAAGTGGGTACCTCCAAAGGTTACAGTCCATTTAGTACAACTTTCCCTCTGTATTTCCACAGACAGTTTTCTTGTTGATTCTATTTTCCAGGGTAAAAACCGGTCACATCAAAGTTTGGTTCTACTGTGGATTCCTATTGGTCGATGGGCCTCAACTTGGCATATAAATTCCAGAGGTGACGTCAGTGCTGTGTCAGTAGGAAAGGATTGAAGAAGAGCTACGATGATTACACATGCTCTGCAAATGATGAAGGTAGTGTTGAGAAGCACAAGGTACCTAGCGGTTCGATTTGATTCAGATTCAGAGGCTTAAAATGCAACAACACATGAACAAACAAGCATCTTATTGCATCTTAGCATTTATTTTAGTTATATTCATGTTTTAAGTGATGGAGAGAAATTGTTTTGTTTTTCTTTTAAGCTGACTGCATTTATTAATGAATGCAAAATGAGGGGGAGGCAGAGCTTCACTGTTTTATCATTAGCATTATCAACTCCAGCAGTGGAGAGCAGCTTCTCCGTTGCACTGCAAGCAACAGAGAGGCCAAGCCATCGCTGTTCCAGACGCTAAGCGGGTGCAGGGTATTTGAGGTGGAACAGACTGAGCCTAGAGTTATTGTTTGGGGACACACAACATTTATCAGTGCTGATAAACTATCGGCAGAGCATAATCCGCTATTTATCATGGTGGGTTATAGGCGGAGCTGATAATACACAGCCAAACTGTTTTTGACCTAACAAGTGCCACAACTCCATATTCTGATACAGTAACTGGCAGTATTCACCTTTGGTTTGCAATACACAAATAAGCAAAGAGAATAAAAAAGAGTTTTGTTAGGAGGAATTACAAGATAACTCGAAATTGTGCTTGCAGATTTTCCAAGTGTCGCACTGCCGTCGCGGATGAGTTATGTTCTGTCAATATCATGTTATTAAATGACATTTACAAAATCAATTTTTGACATTCTTAAATCAAAAAATGATTAAGATGTGGACATAAAAGAATCCATTTTTACCCTTCTTCTAGTTTAGGGGCGGTAACACGGCGGCTGAATTTTGTTTTACAAAGACTGTAACAATGCATGTGTTTTGGACAGAACGAGGACTGTGAATTATGTCCCCCATCACTTACATTGGATACAGTGCACAGTAGGAAGGGATCTCTTCACAGCAAGTATGAGCAGGAGGGATGATTACAGCAAGCAAAACCTGTTTCAATATTTAAATAGGCACCTGACTATTGTTTTAAGACAGAAGAACTGCGAACCTATCCTTTAAAGTTAGATTTATGACTACAATACTGAGTTTACCCTCAAACAAAAGGAAGTATGCAGTCAGGAGGAAACTAAAGTACCAAAAGTATCTGAAAGGATAAAGCATAAAGTAGAAGTGGAAGAACAAAGAGACACATTTAGTGGATTTTCAGGGGAGAAGGAGACAGAGAACTGTAGGCTGAAGGAGATGAGGTACTAACCTCTGTTTCCACTTGGACTTTAACCTTTAACTGGCTCTCTCTGTATTGGTTTGCCCTTGAGACCTGCTCCTCAATACCACACAGCACTGCCTCACACCCTGTACACCTGAGAGAGAAAAGGCATGGAGGGAGGCAGAAAGCCGATGGTTAGGACTTAGGGAAGCAGATAATTGAGACATAAATCCAAAGTGTTTGGACAGACACATGGAGGCAATACTGACCACTCCTGCAGCGTGTTGATTATGTTTGGGAGCTCGTTGGGGCCTAGGTCACGACCCACACTGCAGTCTACCTCCACCTGCTGGTTCCTCTGGTCCAGTTTGCCCTGGATGATGTCACAGTAAACGGCCTCGATCAGCAGGTCCTCCAATTCTCGCACATTCTTCAGCTCCAGCTGCTGCAGGAGCAACGAGTACGGCAGGCACTGAGGAGGAAAAAGACACAAGACAAGACCTTAGTCCTCATATTCTCTTCTTTTTTTAACTAAGGTATACAGGCGGACAGATAATTTGATTTCATTTTAACGGTTTGATGGAAAAAGACAAGAACGCTACAGTGAAATTGCCTATTTGTCTAAATGTCACAGCTACAGGAAGATGAAAGGAGAGTTTGGACAAATTTACAATCCTCCACTGGGCAATTAGAGAGTTCAAGTCTACATATGGGGAAAAGCAGTGACATATTAAGGAGAAAAACAGGGGCAAGAGTGAAAGGAGCAAGGGTAGTAAAGTGAGATTAAGTTAAAAAAAAAAAAAAAAAGACAGCTGGTGAGAATAATGAATCAATTATTTATCAGAGGCAGAAAAAGAAATGGGCATTAGCAGCGCGGTGATCGGGCCTCTCTTGAGAAAAAGACCTTGTGTCTCAATGAGATTACCTGTCCAAGTAAAGGTTAATGTAAAAAAATGGTTGGAAGGTGTACAGTT
>JAPZDV010000025.1:9200899-9215153 GCA_029814665.1 Acanthurus lineatus
CTCAATGAGATTACCTGTCCAAATAAAGGTTAATTTAAAAAAATGGTTGGAAGGTGTAAATTTAATAATTTTTCATGCACATGGACAGTTGGGTAACAAGTTTAAAATGACATGAGCAGTTGTGGCTGTTCTGGTAATTCGAAACTAAAAGGACTGTCTGTTGCTGTAATTTTAATTTAGCTGATATAAAAACAGCCATGAGCTTAAAGTCACAGCCATCCTTACACCAACCTTTTGAACAAAATAGCACAGCCATATCTCAAAGCAAAACTGTTAATACATCGTTAAATTCTGCTTTATGTAGCCTACAACTTACAGCCTATGATGGCTGCAAAAATTAGATTTATTTTCTGATTTTGTTACAAATACAACATTGCAGCTCATCTGCATTTTTTTGTAAAATAAATACATACATACATACATACATACATACATAAATAGAAACAGTACCTTGAGGTTGGATGCCAGGCTGATGATGGACAGATGGCGGAGTTTGTTTCTCTGGGCGGGGGTCAACTCTGGAAGAGAGGCTGCTCTCTCTACAGCAGCAAGGACATAAATAAAAAAAGAGTAAAAACAGGAAAAACATACAGGGGCAGTGTGTAAGTGTTACTCTGCTGGGGGTCAAACAGTCACACGTAATCGTGGCACTACTTAATACTTTGAAGTGTAATATTATACAGAGACAAGCAGGTCAGTGTGGAGCTGTTTAAGCAGTCAGAGAACAGAGTCAAGAGGAAGTCTCTCCAGCAACTATGTCTCCTGCCGCCACGCTCCCCTGGTGACAGGACTCACACCCTCTGAGACAGCAGCTCTGACAGCTCCTCTAAGGGCTCCACTACACGGCTCTGTGAAAGTAAATGTGCTTCCTGTCTGCGTGACTCCAAAAGGAAGGGAACAATAAAGTAGGCTACATTCTTTTTCCAGGCTATCGGTTGATATTCAGCATAAAATTAGACATAATTAACATTCCACTTCTTGTTAAAGCTTCCTGACGCATTACACAGGCAGCAAATTAAGTCACAAAAGATTACTTTATTGTTCATTTGTGCCAGAGCTGCTGTGGAACTATCATCAGCCAATCAGAACGCTCGTAGAAGAGTTGCCCAAACAGATAAAAACACTCCAGTAATTTTGTCTGTGAATAACCTGCCTGTAGCGTCTCAGGTGAGCGAGTTTAAGCTGCCGTGCCAAGGTGTCTGCCTCGCAGCAAAGAAATACAGCTCATAATAAAAGAGTTGCAGGGCTGCCCTATTACTTATTTACACTGTGCTGCCACTGCAAATACCTTTGTAGTCGCAGTAGGTTCCATAGGCAAAGAGGTTGAGGAGCTGGTACACTGGTGCATGAGGGCCATTCTCCAGCTGTGGTTTAGAGGGAGGACAAGGGGAAAGAGAAAATTATATGGCACAACACAGAGATAATTAGTCTTTTTACTTTGAGAAAAAAAAACACAACTGCATTTTATTTCTGCACAGTGAGCAGGTCTAAGAAGAGGTCTTACTGGGATTCAGTGAGAACAGGAGAGATCACATGAGGACCTGACCCATCTGAGAGGGGTTACACTCACCTCTGACACCATTATCTGTCTCCAGTGAGTCTAACTGATCAGACTTCATAACAGTATTTTTTAAAATATCAGCTGATGTATGTTTTGTCCATAAAAACTGCAAGATTTTAGAAATAAATGTAATAGTTCTATGATATGGATAATCATTCAGTTTCTAATTGCTTCATTGGTTGCAGTAACCCATGGGAAGATACTTCTAAAGTTAAGCAAAAGCACAAAGTTTTGCATCATCTCAATTTTTTCATTTAGATATAAAGGATCCCTACCACAGTTCATCTTATGTCTATAATTGCTGGGCTGATTTGAAAAATGTTTTGCATGTCTTGAACGCAGTTAGAGTAAAAGACAATGTGCTTTGTTGTTAGGCCACTAAAACTGTTTGAAAAGAAGACTCTTGGAACTGGGAGCATATATTCTTCCTCTGAGAGAAAGGCTGTAAAAAAAATTATAATAAATACCCAAATGTTGGGGGAGATTTTTGATGAAGCTTTAAAAAGTCCTCTGGCTAGATTCTTGCTGTAAACAGACGAAAATAATAGAGCAGGCATACTGAGTAAGTATGACTGTCTGTTTCATTCATTCATGATATACAGAACAGGATCTGCTAAGAACCACTGAAAGTCTGCAATAACATATATTAGAGCAACAACAAAAGATTTAAATAAATAAATAAATAACAGATGTAAAGCTTTGTGTCATAATAAAGGACTGATGCATAGTTGCCCTTTTGTCCAAGGGAAGTTTATACTGCATCAGTTTAATAGCTGTGATTGTCATAAGTGCTGTCACGGATGTGTTTTCATTGACAGAACCATTAAGACATTTCTCTAAATGTTTCTCTGCCTGTCTCTCTTAGTCACAGTTTCACCCTGGTTTATTTTTCTTTTCCTCTGTGTTTATCCAATAAAATCCTGCCCCTGATTTCACACTCGCATTTCTCAGATATTACATTTTAGACACAATGTCCTTCATACACATTCTTCAGCAGTGTGGTTTGCCTTCTACCTTACCTTCACACAACCTCTGTGTGCTCTTTTAGTAAACAAGGTCAAATGCAGTTTAACTTTGCATTAAAAGAGGACAGGGATTCTTACTAAGTATCCCACTTAGTCTGCACACTTTCTAAGGCTTTCCTCATGGAATTTAACAAAAGTGCCATTTCTACTCTGCTCTAACAGCACCATTTCACTTCTACAATGAGTTGTTAACTGTGTATTCTTGTACAGGTTTAGTTAACAACATACATAATATTACCCTGAAGTACTCTTTGAAACTGCTAGCATCATCACTCTCAGGACTTCTATATAAAAATGTGTTGATTAGGAGGTGAGTTGTGACTTTGATTGCATCATTGGTGACAAATCTACATGTTTTTTCACTTGCATAAGTGATAAACTTGATATGGTAAGGAATGCTCTTGTGTTGATGCTTCACTAACAATGTGGTCACATGGATCACTGAGCCCTCCGAATGTGGTCTGGTTCATCAGATCCTGCACATGTCTGTGATACATTAACATCTGTGGGACTAACTGTCTAGGTGTGATTAAGACAGATATTTTTTCATGCCAGGTCTGAAAAGGTCCAAAAAGACATAAAGGGTGAGGAAGATGAAGTGCATGTGTGTTTACCTCTCTGACATTAGGCAGCTCCAGGATGTCAGAGAAGACATAGAGGCCTGGAGTCTCCAGCAGAGAGCTGACAGCCTGGGCCAGTGCTGAGCCTGACAGAGACAGGAGCTGCTCCACCTCCATCTGATGCAGGGGAACACAGGTGACAGAGACACGGTTAGCAGGTTGGACAAAGTACAACAGAGAGATTCGAAAGAACCACAGAGTAGAAAGCAAAAGTATCATAAAAATCAAGGGCATGACATTCTTTACTTACTGCCTTGGTTCTGCCACTTAATATTATGGTGGTAGAAAATGCAATCCAGGGTTAAACCAAACCACAATTTCCCTATAAAACTCAATGAGAATATCTCTAGTTTTATTAATAACCACAAGTATCTTTTTCATGCCACTGAAAACACAGTCCAGCCGCTGGTAGTCTGATGGAGGGACACAGAAATAAATGAAAAAATACTTCTCTCTCCTCTTACATTTCATTTCATTTAACATCTAACAACCAAGTGCTCTTGACCAAAGCACTTAACCCTCAAATTACCTGCGGAGCTACTCAGATAGTGAAAGAGTAGCTGCACTAGGTAGCAACAATACGGGCAAGCAGTGTAATAAATGCGAAGCAGGACATGTATATTCATCAAAACCCATCCTCAGCACAGAGACGATGCAAATGCACTTTGGGCGGAGGGCACGACCAGAATAATTACCCAAGAACTGAAAGGAATCTGCCTGTGCATCCAGCAAATATTTAGTCTTTAGAAAGTGATTCCTGTAAAAACAAACACCCCACCACCACCACCACCACCACCAAAACAGGGCTATTTCCTAAAACAAAACATCATTTCAGTATTTCTATACTTTGGTATGACTCTGGCTTTGTAATCCACAAGCTTTAAGGTAAAATTTTGCATGTTTAAGAAAACAGAACAAAAGTCCGTCTGATTCTAATGCTGTGTTCCTCTCAATTCAAAATTGCCTTCACTGACAAAAATCTCTTGACCTTGATGGGATATTTTAAGATCTTAATCCCATGAGACACATCTTAAGACAGAGGGAATGTTTAGTCTTAAAGATACATGATAACGTTATTGCAGTTGCATCAGACTGGTTTTATTACTTGAGGCCATTTCCTAAAATTAATGCAACAGAGAGTCTGGATTTTCACCACTGAGCAAAGACTAGTCTGACTGATTCTTATTCATCTCAGTCAGTGCTTATGATACTGATGTATTATATTATCCTAAATCCAATACGTTTACTAGATGCACACATCCACATCTTCCATATGTTGTCTCACTGGACTATTATCAAGGAGGTCTTAAGAGCAAATTCTCAAGCAAGCTGAACAGATGAGCAGGCATGTGTTGCAGTCAAACAAATTAACCTACACTGTTTCAGAAACAGCACCAACTTTCATTTCAGTAATTTTTAAAAGTCAAATCAAGGCTTGAATGTGAGTCTGGACTCCAGCCATCTGTCTATTTTTATTGATTTTAAAAAGGAGGACAGACCTGGCTGCATTTCAGTGAGAGACAGCTAGGGGAATATATGTTGACCTGCTCAATATTCAAGATGCAGCTGTTCAGATAGAGTACCTTGGTGACCACTGATGTAAAAAAAAATTTTAATAATTCAATATAAGCTAGTATATAAAAAACAGTTTGCAGGATCTGTGAGCACAAAGAGCTGCATAATTACATACTGTGATGAATTACTTTATCATGCAGATATTTTTTGTTGGTTGTACTGAAACCAGTATTGGAAATGCCTCAACACTGCTTAAAATGCTGGAACAGGTATTTGTGAGTACACAAGTCTATAAAACCAATCCAGTACCAGGTTATTTATTTAGAAGCAGAAGCTGCCACTTTCCAGCAGTGCTTTAAATATCTGTGAGCAACTTCACGGGTGCTTGACTGCATAAATAGCCATTATCAATAAATGACAAGCACCTTGTGTAATTATAGGCTCATTCATGGCATACTATTCATATTAATAAACAGCTGCTAAAAATAATGTATCTGTATTTTTTAATGCACTAGTGTTGGATCAATACTCCTTTATTGGCCAAGACACACAGTTCAGGTATCATGATTGGTATCAGGAAGACAAAACAAAATATCTGAACATCTCCAGAAGAAATTATCTTAGGTTATGACTAAACTGTTGTTGCTCTACACTCCTCTCACTTCAGTCTTCATATTATATGTTATCTATTACTACAGCATTATGTTGACAACAGTAATTTGTTTAAAATTGCCGCTCTTGTTCTAGTACCCACTGTTCTCTTTTGTATGTTACAGAAGGTAGCACAAACTCTATTCAAAGCATTTTGCATTTGTCTTAGTCTTTGCTACTATTATTTTTCTATTGTTTTATGTACTTCCAGGGCGCTTTAAATAATAAATAGTTAAAGAATAAACAAATAAAATACAATATTTTAAAAATGGAAAAAAAAATGGAAAAAGTACAAGTTCACTTGAAGAAAAAACATTGAAAATTTGTTTTAACTCGTAACTTTCCACTAATGTATATATACCCAAAACTGATTAAAGCAGCACTCACTTCAGTCACAGTCTTGACTCTAATAAGAACTTGTACATTCATCTTTCCTATAATCCTTCTCAACCAAAGTGGACCTTAAGATCACTCAAACTACTTCTAAGACTTAAGATTTTACTGAAATGAGATGCAACTTGGAGAATTAATTTAATGCTGAATTTAGCAGCATTTCAACAGATATGCAGAAGTGCTGTTTTGCAGATCAATTTCAAATGGCCAGATCTGCACAGAATTTTAACTCAAAGATTCTCCATTCTACACAGAGAGAAGACCCTAATTTTACCCCTTAACAACTCACAGTCTGCATTGGATCAGTCTTAACAAACTCTAATCTATAATAAGTCCAGGGGTTGGAACATTGAATGCAACCTAAGTGTTAACATCACATGGCAACAATGAAGGATGGAAACAAGCTGATAAAGAATTTAAGTATGTGATTATGTCAAACTGTGTGGGAAAAGATGACTTTAATAACTGAACATTAAAAGGGAGGGCAAATATTAAAACTTCATGCTTGGAGAATAACTACATGTAGGCAGTATTGTTGAGAATATTACAATCTCCCAGTCAAGTAAAATCTCTGTTACTTTTAAGGCATAAATTCTTAAATACGTAAAGGTGAAGCTTGGGGAACACTTAAGTCAGTTACTTTTTTTAAAAAGAGAACATCATTGTTGGAAGAAATGGATGTGTAGCAAGTGTGCCACCATAAAAAGAATGCCAGTTCACATTTTGTCACCTATTATTAACAATTAAAAGTTGATATATGTCACACTCAATATTAATTAATCCATTTTTGTCATTTCACTTACTTGTTTGAGCATTTAGTACATAACTAATCAACCAGAAATGTATAAAGTATCCCATCAAAATTTCCCAAATATTCAAAGGACCTTTTTATATTGGTTGTTCAGTCTAATTAAAAATCTTAAACACAAGTGAACTGAATTTAAAAGTCTGAAAACGAAAGACAGGCAGAAACTCCTTAGATAATCAGGAAATATTTGTCAAAAGCATTGGGAATTATTTATGCAATAAACTGATCAACCAGCCTAAACCTTTTACTCTTGGCAACTAACTTATCTGTAAACTAACTGTTTAATTATTAAACATTTCTAAATTGTTACGACTGCAATGAGGGAAAACATTTCGAAAAAGAACTGCCCAATTAAAATAATCTTGTTTTAAAAAAAATAACGAAAAACACAAGCAGGAACACACACTTGCGAGTTCAGCAGCAGGTATTTACACGCACTCAACTTCCAATCACACACTGACAGTACTACAAACATTTTTGTCACTACCATGACGTGCCATTCTCACAGATGGCGTTCACTGGTTATTTTTATAACATATAATCAAATCATAACTAAAACATAGTGTTATTAAAGGTTCTTAATTGGTAATATGAGGAAGTGATAAGGAAATAGGCAGTAATGTAGTTCAAGTCAGGCTTCCCAGCCAAACTCCCTGCGCATGTATTAACGTTAGCTCCATCGCTAAATCGTTCGGCTAACATTAAAGCTTGTGATTTGTCTGTCAACAGATATCAGTGCAAATGACAGATAAAGAGATTTGCGTGCAAACCCTGTACATCGTTTCAGGCACAAGGCTGTTTTTAATTTTGTTCTCATTCAATTTAGTTAAACATTTTTCCAGTTCAGTGTGTCATGCTAGCTCAGTAGCTAACGGCTAACCAACCGTAAGGCTTTACTTCACCGTCAACGTTAGGCCTCAGCTCATTTTGTGCCTTTCTTTTGATTTAAATCATACCACTATACCGTAAAATAAACGAGAATTACGACATGCACGTAAATGTTGAGGAAAGAGTTTTAAAATAAGGCTGTGTGTGTTCAAATTTACCTTGTTGTGTTTGTTTCTAGCAGACAGCCTCTCAAATGTTCAGTTCCGCTGTCAGTACACGTACGACAACAAAGCAACGTAACCTCTGATTGGACAGTAAAGTGAGGTGGGCGGGATAGGTGTAGCCATCGATCACCATCTGTAACAATGGATCAGGGCGAACAGCGTCATCTAGCGGTGATATTATTTTCACCATCTGGAACTGGAAACACCGATATGTTCTTGGGCAGCAAATGAGGGTCAGGGGTCTCAAAAATAATTTGAGGGGGTCACAAAACGATCAAAAGCGGTATTCTTTCATTTGACCTTTTCTTTTTAAATGCCATTCTCCATAATCACTAAAACTAAGGATTCAAACAGGGCAAAATCACATTTTAGATGAACACTCACAACTCACGGACCACTATGACTTGCATTAGTTGCTTCATTTGCTACATTTTAAATCATCACAGGCAATAACATGTTTAGAACAACAACAACAACAAATAAGAAGAAAATGTAGTAAAAAAAAAAAAAAGACCATTTCTGAACATACATTTGATCTCAAAATTTGGTGTAGTGCAGGAAAGCTATATGATTAATTATTATGGGCAAAAGACTAAAATAAAATCTACAGTGCTATTTCTGAAATAATTTTGCAGCTTAATTTGCGAACTTGCACAAGTTGGACAAAAATCACACTCAAATCAGGACACAATGACAGCACTCAGGGAATTAAACAATAGTGTGAGGACCTTTACTCTACTTAAACCGGATGATCCAACTAAAGATCTCAAAATTAATAAATAATAAGTTAATTGTTAATGTTAACTCAAAAAAGTAACTTGATATAAATCTCAAAGTCTGAATTGAAAAAATATTAACATCTGTGTCTAAAATCAGTGCAAAAGTACATTTTATCATCTCTTTTGTAATGTAATGTGCTATTTTTCCAATCTATTTAATGTAACATACTTCTTGATGCCTGTGCATCATTGAACTTACTAGTATTCTCTGCCTATTTCCTGTGGTAAGTGATGTTTCAACACAATGCACGGATTTTCAGCAAAACAAAAAAATTATGCATATGTCATATGTCACAATAATACCATTAGGGGTTTGCATTTTTCTTTGTCTTCCCAAACATAAAACAATTAATTTAGGCTTCCAGACTTCTCAGTTCTGCAAAACTTTCAGTTGTATCAGGACTCTGTTTAGCTGAAAAGCATCCAACTGGCAGATCCATTTATAAATGTGATCACGAGGAACATCATGTCATATCTTTGAGTGGCTGTCGAGGTAGCACAGCCCCTTCTTGTTCCTGTGCTGACTGGTGGTTATGTGGCTCTAAGCTTCACTGATCCCAATATCTGTGACAGTGGGAGAGAGGAGGAAACGAGGATAGACAGGGTAAGCTTTAATAACTGTGAACATTTGTGACAAATGTGAAAAAACAGGCTCACATCACCAAAGCTCTTGATGAAAGTTTCAAATTCCGATGTATCTGAGGTTTAGAAGCCTGACAATGTTGCAGGTCTTCTAAAAATAAATGTTACATTTCTGTTATTGGTGCAAATGTTACTTTATTTATATTTGTAGCTGACATATCTTCGGGCCAGGTAGAACATGTTGCTTGTTTTACTTTGGGTGGTTTATGTTCTTTCTGACAATAAATTCAGTCTCATCAATGTTAGAATAAATGCAGGAAAGCAACTTTAATATAAAACATCAACAAATAAATAATTTAATGCATTAAACTTAAAAATAGATAGCACTGATTATGTAAAATGCTGTGGAATCCAACCATCTCCAGTTCATCCCGATATCAGCCAGGCCAACCCAGAAGTGGAAATGATATAATCACAAATATTCCTGCCTTCTTTTTCCAGAGTCGCCTAAAGTTAAACACACATTTCATTGATCTAATGAATTACCTTGCTAAATCACTAAATGTTTAACACTCCTCCTGCCCAATGTTGGTCATTTTGGGCAGACATTTCGACCTGTCATAGTTGGCGCTGATGATAGTAATAACTTTAATAATGGATCTGTTCCACTGAAATGTCCCAGTAAGTCACAGAGACACCAGGATCTGAAACTGAGGCAAACTTCAGTCATCATTATATTTATTATTTACACTTATGCTTTTCTTACTGTGACATGTCAAAATTTCTTCAATAAAAAAAGGCCTACAGAGAGTCCAAATGCCAGGGGATTGGCTGAGGAGTGAAAGTTCATGAGAGCAGGTATCAAAAAACAGGTGATCTTTGGATTCAATGATTTATCACAGACCAAAAAAGGCAGTGTAAAGAGGAGGGAGGGCTGTGGGAGTCACCCCATTAAATAAATAAAGACAGATAGGCTGGTTATTGGTTGTAATTTATTGATCAAAAAGCAAAGTACGCAAAGTCTAATCTCTTCTTTTTTCTCTTTGTATTATTATCCTATTAAAAAGGTCTTTTTTAATATCACGTAGTTCAGTGTACACAAAGGCATAGTTTGCCCTGACCCTAAAAAAGTTGCCTCAAAGCTAAAACAAGATTCACTTAGATATCAATCAAGCACAATCTGTGCAAACCACTAATGAAAATTAAGTCAACTGAAATTATAGTTCCTCAAATTAGGCAAAAAACATCTTGATCGCCCCCTGTTGTTTGGTTTAAGGTCATAAATCCCCTCCCCCACTTGTTAGCAGATTAGACATGGGCGTAACTGAAAATTTAACATTAGAATCAAATAAAGTAAAGAGATAGTTGAATTGGCTTGAATACTGGGGCTCCATCGGCGATATATACAGCACAGACTCTGGTTCCATATGTCCTCATTAAACCAAGATGGCAGCACCAGCACTGTACAGTGGGAGGAGGTGCTGACACGTCAATCTTTATTTTGTCTTATCTTCATTTTATTTCATTTTATTGTACACACTCAGACATATTACTCTAGTATTTAGCAACATAATTGACCAAAATAAACCTCTTAACAACATCAGTTTACAGAGTACTTAGATTAATGACACTTTTGCGCTTCTAATTGTGTGATTAATCTTGGATACCCATTTGCTTGTTTATAATCTCTCACTGACAGGACTTCACATGGACGACATTTTGATATTTCACAATTAAAAGTAGCATTGGCTGAATTCCATTTAGTTACTTCAGTTTCAGTTTCTTGATATTGTACAAATGGTTGTATTGTCATCGCTTATTGGGACACTTCAAAAGGATTGCACTATTGTCATTGTTATTAGTAAAACCTGTGCTTTTCCTACCATGACAAGTTAAATGTCTGCTCTGAAAATGACCTATTGTAGCCTTAAATATAGCTTTGCCTTTGTAAAAGTAAAGCCTCGATAAAATGACCTTGCCTTGCAAAGATGTCTTCATGTTTCCCAATAATCACACACACAGACACACAGACACACACACACACACATCCTCAGGTCTGAAGTTTTCTTCTCCTGCAGACACATAGTAACCAAACCAATTAGGGGGAATGAGGAACACCTGTGCCGGTCAGCAGGGCTCCGCAGACACAGTGCTCATTTCTGTCTGTGAAGTTTGTTGATAAGTTGTGTTTAGTCAGCCCCATAAGCACTCACCACACGCGCAGAAACACACACACTCTGCAGTATGATAAGATGACTGCCCATCTCTGAGCAGCTGTCTCTGCTCTTCAGCCAGTCCAGCTTGTCCTTGCTGAAGTGGCAACACTGATCTCTGACATCAAGCATCCTTCAGGACACCCCCTGCACTGCTTAACTGGCAATGAGAGCAAGGTCAAGGTGAAAGGATGACTAAAACAGTAAATGAGAGCAGGAAATGAAAACCACGTAATCTACATCCTGCCACATGTCTTTGAACAGCTGTGCCCCAGGATGGCGTTGGATATGCGTGTCTGCTCATCTCACATTAGTTTGAAACCCAGAGATGAAGCGTCAGAGGGGGGCACCTGCATATCACTGAGAAGCTAGCTGGCTAGCTGCATAGCTTACAATGTACAATGAGCTTATTATGTAGCTAGCTTGATAGTTAGCCCAATAGCTAGATTTAAGCTAAATGCTAACAGACTATTAGTATGTTAGTATATTTAATATATTAGTATTGAAGTATGAGACAAACTGAATTTCTGATCTGCTGATGGTGCTGAAGTATCACCTAAGTTTCCCCACTGGAGATATGAATGTCTGCACCATATTTCAAAGCTATCCATCCTACAATTGACAAGACCTTTTACCCAAAGCTGGGAATGTAAACCTCATGATGGCGCTAGAGAAAACTTTGTGCTCAGGATTTATCCTCTGGGAACAATGTAATAAATGCAAAAAAATAATGGCAATTGCTCCAAAACATGCTGAGATAGTTCAGTCTTGACTGACATGGTGGACCAATAATTTCACCCACAAAAACATGACCATATACTAATGTTTTCTCCATACAGTTGTGTTTTCTCACACACCGCTAATTTCTCCCTCTTCAAACATATAATGCTCCTTTGCACAATCTGTGGATCTCTGTAAGATTTTATTGCTGCTATTGCTAGAATAATTGAGTTTATATGAGCTCCCTCAAGGCTGGAAAGAATTATCATTTACAGCATAAACTTTCTCTGGTTTCATTGCCAGATATTTTTCCACATTTGTGAAGCCTCTGTTTATGTTGCCACTTCCCTTTTGTTCATTAAAAATATTTAATATTTTAGTGAAAGAAATAATGCTTTCTAGGAAAAGCTATTGATGCTGTCTAAGACATAAATAAAGTAAAAAGATTTACATGTTGGCCTGTGTGGCTTTCATGAAAAGAATGTCGTAAGAGACATAAACCACTTAAAGTATTTTCTCACAGATTAAGACTTCAGAGGAACTGAAAGTTGAGGCTCTTACTAAAATTTAGCTCATAAACCGTAAAATTTACGGTCTAACCTTGAACAGCTGTAAGCTGAAATCTCTGCTGTGGTTAGCGTATCACACCTAAGTTGGCGTGTATTACTATCATTTGTTCTTGTTAAAACTAACAACATATTACCATTTCCTGTCTGTTGATGTGAAAACATCTCCAGGTGCTGTGGTGAGGTCAAATGTGGCTAAAACATAGATTTCAAAAACCAGCTATGAGCAGCAGGCTACTTTGAAAATGTGCTCATAGATATTTTATGTTTTATAGATTAAATTTAAAAAATGGGCTACATTTTTCTTGGGCAGATGTGTTTTACTGTGCAGTTAATGTACCATGGCAGAGCAAATAAAGAGCAGTCCACCTAAATAAAGTGAAAACATTTTTATTACCATCCTGCTTGACCTATAATAGCTATAACAAACTACTAGGAATATTGGCCAATTAATTGTAATTTAGTACATAATGTGCAAAGCTATGCCATATGTTCAGATTACAATTAAATCATTTTGTTTTCCTCTACTGAGAGTTTTACAATATCTTAAACATCCAGTTGTCATAGAAAGCGCTAGATATTTCTTTTTATTTTCCTCTCTGGTCGCAAGTCATCATTCTTTATGTACCGAAAGTGTGCTGAATAGATTCTGTGTGTGTCTATGAACGTGTGAGTGTGTTCATGTGTGTTTGTGGTGGTAATAGATCAAGCAAGTACATCCCCAGTGGTGTTTGTTTTAAATGAGAAAGTGTCCTCACAAGCACATTATCAGGCAGAGCTGCCAGAGCCTTTTGGCCCTGCAGGAGAAATATTTCACAGTTATGGACTTTTGTGCTTTTTCTATTACATGACCCTCACTGGACTGGAGAGAGCGCTTTATCTTTTTTATTGCCAATTATAGGTGTCCAAAGGCACACTGAGCTGAAATAAAGAGAGAATAATCAGTGAGAGTGAGGAATCAAGTGAGACAGACAGACAGACAGACAGGCGAATGTACATACTCACACTGGAGGGCAGGGAACACAGGAGGGTGTAAGACAGTGTTTATACTTACAGAGCACAGCCAGTACGATGTCAGTGCAGATGGAGGCCAAAAAGCCAATAACCATCAAGAGGGCGGTCTGACTCCTCAAACACTGAATGCTGAGCCTCAGCCCCTGGGAGCCTGGTTACACACAAAACAGCCCACAGCATGGTAATTCAGCATTTTTAATCCTCTGGTGTAGCCCAGAGTGCAGATTTGGAGTAAAAGAGGATTGCAGAGTAGCACCATTTGACCAGAATTTAGCCTCATAACATTTACTATTCCCAAAAGATGGTACTGTACTTCTGCTTCAAATGAGGTCAAGTGTTTGTTTGTGTCTCTTGATGTCATATTGGCAAACAAACACAAAAATACATGTTTGTGCATGAAGACAGATTCAGTGGATTTATATACTTATTCCACATTATAAGACACTCCGCTAGAAATAAAAGTCCTGCATTAAAAACCGTGTTTGAGTCAAAGTACAGAGCTATTAGCATGATGTACTATTTACAGTAAAATTATTCATTAGATAGCAGACACTTCTAAGATACAACACTAATATATATATATATATATAGCTTATTATTATACAGCCACATACACTTGTACATGCTTTGTTTAGATAGAGCTGATTAGTTAAGCTGATTCAATATGTAACAATGCATCATAAGATAAGATAAGATAAGATAAGATAAGATAAGATAAGATAAGATAAGATAAGATAAGATAAGATAAGATAAGA
>JAPZDV010000025.1:9215172-9278462 GCA_029814665.1 Acanthurus lineatus
AAGATAAGATAAGATAAGATAAGATAAGATAAGATAAGATAAGATAAGATAAGATATTCCTTTATTAGTCCCACAATAGGGAAATATTTTTATAAGCTGATGATGCGGCCAGTGTTAAACCTTAAATGATAATATAACTGGTAACTAAAACTGTCAGATAAATACAGCGAAATAAAATGTGCAATATTTCCTTCTCAAATGTAGTGGTCAAAGTAGAGAGTAAACTGAAATGGGAATACTTTGTAGAAGTAAGAGTACTTCGGTTTTATACTTAAGAGCAGCATAATCTATAATGAAGACATATAGTACAACGCATTGTTTTACAGTAGATTAACCCACACAACACAATATGAAATAGTTTGAATTACATGCCTACATTTTCATGGACTGATGGTAACATTTAATGGTATTATGTATAACACTGTAGCACTTAAAAAGGTCCTTTGTCATGTACAGTGAGAATTATTACTTCTATAAGTTGAGTTTTCCTTTATAATACCTCTGTACTATCATCAAGTGAAGGATCTGAATACGTTTTTCACCACAGTACAATTAAATCTAACATTTTCTTTAAAATGTTGTGAAGTAGATTTATCTTTGTCACATTTAAACACAGCATTCTGCTGTTGTGTTCGACAGCAGGCCTGTTCCCTCCAGATATCAACTGCTCTGTGAGCTCCTGCAGGCTGCTGTAGTTTTCTCTCTCCTCCTTGGCTGTGATGCCCTTGTTAACACTCTTTCTCACTTTGTCTCTCTTTGCACAGCACCTCCTCTGGTCCCTAAAGGCTTTGATATCTCCTCTCCCAAGCAGTAATATGTCTCCTTAAAATTAAATATGTCCCTGCTGGTTGATTTATCGAGGTACATCCCCCTGAATACAACCCTGGTGCCATGCTATAACAAATGTTCTCAGAGAGGTGCTGTTTAGTTAAACTGTCCTGTACCTACAACTTAAGACTTTTAGCTTTTACTATTTATTTTCTGGAAAAAAAAAAGATGAAAAATAAAAAGGCTATGTTAATCCAAAATCCAAACTGGGAGATGCTCTTCTTCCTTTGTTGGCTCTGCATGGTGTGTTTCAGCTTGTTGCTGTGGTGTTTCACTTCCAACATTCCCTGTATTTCTCAATCCTACCACTTTGGACCTTGGATTGGACAGAAATGCTGATTCTGGTTGTGACACATGTGTAATAGATGACACAGCACATTATGTTGGCAGATGAGTCAGGCTGGGAAAAAGGGTTTTTGGTAATAGGTGTAAAAAACAGCAAGTACCCTCAACTTCATGACATTACTCAAGAAAAAAAACAACTAAAACTGGAACTGCAACTAGTATTTGATGGGAAAGCAGCTGGGATCTTTGTGTGTGTGTGTGTGTGTGTGTGTGTGTGTGTGTGTGTGTGTGTTTGTGTGTGCGTGTGTGTGTGTTTATGTATTATTAAGAAAAAAGGGCCAAGCATTACAAGAATTACAATAGACACCAAATTCAGCGATAAGAATTTGGGGTGATGTGCAACCACCAAATTTTAGCTCTATAGTCACTGAAATGGACACAAAGATAAACACTAAATGCTCCCCCTCTGCATAATTAGTTTGGTTTGAATAACAAAACCTCATGAAGTGGTAGAGCTGACAACGGCTGCGGGAATGAAGTGCCAAGAATGAAATAATAAATGGGACATATACCAAAAAAAAAAGTTGACAGTCTGTTGGAGCCACAGAGTGGGCATCTGGTGTGTGTGTGTGTGTGTGTGTGAGAGAGAGTGTGTGAGAGTGTGTGAGAGTGTGTGTAGTGTAGAGGTGATATTGTTGCAGCTGCTCTACTAATGGAGAGAATACAAATAACTCTTAACAGGCACAGATACACAAACACATACACATACACTGTGCAAATCAAAGCTGAGTCATAATTTTAAGGCCTCGATCTTTGCAAATAAAAAAAAAAAAACGGGGAGCGACCTTTGCTCATGTTACGGTAAATAATGCCCAACCTGCATGCCAGAGCTGCATCATAATGTTTGTTCATCTAATCCAATATGGCAGGCCATCAATGGTTTGGCTACAAGATATTTCACCATCTGAGTTTACATGCTTTGATGATCATGCACACTCCAATCTGTCTGGTCGATTTGTGCAATCTGTACTCTCCGTCCTCTTCTCTTTAGTACACAAACTGCTCTATAAAACACCCAGAGAGAAGACAGAGCAAGCCAAAGTTTGTGATATTCTGCCACCTGACAGACATTATGAACCTCGTCAAAAAGACAGGTAAGACCACCTTATACAACATGCAATAGTGATGTCTGTTCATGCCAGTTTGTTCACTTGTGCCCTAATGTAATATCTGCTATCTGTCTCTTCAGGCACCTTGGGAATCTGGTGCCCCACCATCCTCTTTGTCCTCATCGGCCTGTTGGTTTCTGAAGCCCCCTCTCAGGCTGCAGACAGTCCAACCGAAGATGCGTCCTTTCTAAGGATTAGACTAAACCTTCTGAAGAATAGCTACAGACAGCTGTGTAAGCAGTTCTCCAACCTGGCACCCAACTGCTCAGCTCCAGGTATTCAATCATAATTCATCACTTGTTTGTATATGTTATCCTGCAATCCAATGTGTTCTGCATTTTACAGTAAACCGTCAGCAAAGTTTACTTTTCCTAAGTTACCAGGCTCTGTTTGTTTAAGTAACACAAGCACTCTCCCTCAGTGATCAACTGCACTGAGTGTCCCGAGAAGTGGCTTCATGTGGGGGACCACTGCTTCTTCCTTACCACTGGCAGGCACGACTGGTCGAATAGTACAAAAAAGTGTGAAGAGATTGGCGGCCATCTTGCCATCTTAACTAACAGAGAGCAGCATGTAAGTGTTTTTGTGTCAGGTGACTTTTTTCTGTTTGTTCTCTTTGTTATTAAACAAGGGTTCACACATTTTTGATATGATTCATTTAAGGATGCCCTGGAAGAAGAGAGAAGGGGGCTCGGAAAGTTGGACACACATCACTGGATAGGATTGATTGACGCTAAGACTGAAGGAAACTGGAAATGGGTTGACAACTCAGCACTTACACATGGGTATGTATAAAACAACTAGAATTAAAACAGTCTTCTTATAAAGAGACAATATACTGTAAGTATTATAAATACTAACCAGACAGGTACAAAAGAAGCACACGTGTAAGAAAGCACATGCATGTGCATTATTTAAAATTAAAGCAACCTAATAAAGGTTTATTTAAAAATATATTTCAGGATTGTTCAGCTGCAATGCCTGTCTGGCCCCATGTTGAAAGATAAATGGATTTAAAATTAAGACTTGAGCGTTAAGGACACATTTTATGCTCTCATGTCTTTTGTTTAGGTCTCAAATACTGTTATGATATGATAGATATTGTCACACCTACACAAGATTTATTTTGTGCATGTTTAAGTGTCAGAGGCTAACAATCCAACAACTTATAATTTGGATACATTTAAAAACTTGCAAGATGTTGGTATCAAACCTTGTAAATGCAACTTAGAGAGGTTCACTAAGTGTACTTTGACCTTAAACCTCATTTTCAGAGTGCACATCAGCCTCGTTGAGCACATGCAGTATAAAGCAGAACTGCCTGTTGAGCCTATTGCCATCCCTGAGTGTTTGCTAATACAGATCTTAGATATTACAGTGACTGACCGCCATCAGCACCACTGCTGCTTTTCAGTTATACTCTGAATGAGAAAGCTGTGCAAACAGCACTGTTTTTAGTTACATCCAGACTTAGAGCTGAATGCTAAAACAACGAGGTGATGATAAGCAGGTAAATTGTTAACCATGTTCACCAACTCACTATAGTTTGTTAGCAGGCTAACAATATGTTATGAGGCACAAATGAAAGAATTTTTTTAGCTTTTGAGGTATTTATTATTTGACAAATTGTGATTTTGACCTGATGATGGCGCTAAATAAAAAGTGAAGGGGTCACTAAAGCCATTAGACAATACATTCAATAAATGTTAAGGCATTTTTACACAAAACCTCACGGTGGCGCAAAACGGAATATCTATGCAGTCAGGAGGTCACCCAAGTCAGGAAATAATTCATCCTCTTGGGACCATAGATGACTGTATGACCTTTTCACAACTCATCCAATCATTGTTGAGATCTTTCAGTCCAGACAAAAATGGTGCTGTCCCTCGACCATCCATCGAAAAATGCTACTAGCATGGCTAAAAAATCTGGATGGGGTCAGGGTTGGGGAAATATCTGCCAACACAACCATGCCTAGAAAAATACAGAAGGGATTCTCAATCAATATGACATAATTCATGATTAAACACTGGCCTCTGGTAAATGCTATGTTATATGTTATTTCATTTTTCAAAGTGCCATTAACATTTGGTTGTGATTGTAAATAATTGCAGTAAATTAGCTTTTATTTAATGTTCATCAGTAATACTTGAGTCAATATATCTAAAAATAGCATAGATTTCCCTCATGAATAGACATCTGTCACACAGACACATGGCCTGGCATCATCATCATCTGTATCTGTTGCTATTGGATAAACTTCATTGCCGCATTAATGGGCGTGTTGCATTTCACTGCAATAGATGTTAAAAGTTGAGTGGATTATTAACTACTTTATATTCTGTTTGGTAGTTTAATCTGCGGCAATGCATCAGTCTATATTTGATCAACATATGTTCATCCTGTCAGAGCCACTTATTTCTAAAAAGTTGACTTTCCCTGAGCTCAGAAAAACAGCCTTGTTTTCAGCTTTGTGACAACATATTTCCAGCAAATTGAAGGGGGTTTGAATTCATTTAGCCTGAGAAATTGGAGAATTTTCGAACTTAAGCTTGCAGTTTATCAAAAAAATCAAATTCAAAATCACAAGTAGAGATATGTTGAAGAGAGGATGCAAAAAAATGTTAACTAAATAATAACTATTAACCAAAGCTATTAAACCAATTTATTGGGGTAAAATGAACAATATTTACCTCTTAGATCTTTTGGGGGTGAAGTAAATATCATAGTATATATGTTCTTAATTACGTCTACCAACTATATCACATTTATTTATTTATTTTCTATTTATTTATTTATTTAGATACTCAGCTTTCATTCAGTCCCACACATGAGCACACAGTAATATTTTTTTTCTTTCTGCCCACTGCATAGATATTGGGGATCAAAGCCAGACAACAACAAGTCTGGCGGGGCGGAGGGAGAGGACTGCGTAGTGGTGGACACCCAAACTCAGAGCTGGCATGTTGTCCCCTGCTCCCACGAGTATCCCAGTGTCTGCCAGATGGATGCCACGCCGCTCGTTTGAGTCCCACCGCACCACTGCAGGACCACCTCTCAGCAACTAAAGACACTGATTCTACATTGAAAAACTTCTGTGGGCAATCAACAAATAAACAGTTCTATGACAAAAGAGTATTTTTTATTAATCAAGCAATAAAGTATTCAAAATTGTGTATTTTGGCAAAATGTTGGCTCATTTTAAGAATAATATATTTTGAAATATTTACAAAAGCAAGTAATCAAATAGCCCCTTGATCCTGTATCACAGAACATCATAAAGTACGCAATGAAGAAGAAGAAAAGACACATCTGAAAATTGTAAATGGCAGAAAGTATAATATAAATACATATTATCAGGTTTAATCACAAAGACTAATGTTAAAACAATATTTGAATAGGAACAACAGACTGGGCAATTCAGCAATAGACCAAAAAGAAGTACCAAAAAAATGTATTTAACTTTATATATTACAAACAAACAGACAAGCAAAAACGATCCAATATTTACAACTGCGAAATACTTTTCTTTTGATGACACAGATGTTCCAACAATGACTGAACCTTCTTTTAAGCTTTCAGAGCCCCATAAAACACATTTAAAGCAGGTTCACAGGACAGAAAAGTTCATCTCCTCCAGACAGAAATCCAGTTGGTTGCCATGTCCTCTTGAAAAGCGTTTTTCTGGAAGTCATCATGTTCTGTAGAATCCTTTGGGCTTGGGGCTGAAACAGGAATTCATAGGTTACTGATTGCATTGTGGAAACAGGCACAGAGCCACAAAAAAGCAAATAAAAATTGTTTATGAACATCTTATTAAAGCCGGTATCTTCAGAGGACACCTTATGGCTAAAAGTTGTATTTAGATTTTAGCGCTGATGATTGTAAATGTGTGTTTGGAGCCATTTCATCACTGCAGGAAATGGTTGATACGTACTTTTTGCATTGGCATCTCCTAAGGTGTCTCGTCTTCCGCTAATGTGAGCCACAAAGAGAGAGAGAAACAGATAAAGAGAGATAACTCATAATGCAATGCTTATATCAAAATCTAATAAAAACAAAGGAATAAGGATGGTTTAACTGTACTTTTCTGCGCTGGCAAAGGATGAAAAGGAGGATGAGGAGGAGGACTCCGATGACTATGACACTGCATATGATCACCAGCATCCACACACTCAGCCTGTGTTCTGTGTACAACAGAAACAGTCATCAAACATCATACAGTGACAGAGAGCACATCATGTAAAAAACAAGTTTCTGTCGTAAAGAAGATTGTGGCCACAAGGTCATGCTCATGTCATATTTCCTGCACTGCCTTCACTTCCTTCACTCACCGATCTTCAGCATTATGACAGCCGACGTCAGCTGCGTTTTGTTCTGCATCAGCTCACACCTCCACTTTCCGCCATCTCTTGTACTCACTTCCGCGATGGTGTAATGGGCAGGATCATGAGTAAATATCTGCGGCTCCAGGGGCGGCTGTGCAGGGGCGATTATTCTCAGACCCAGGCCAGAGGGCAAACTCTTGCCAAGGGTGCACGTCAGGTTGACCTGCTGGCCAGAAATTAAGTCTGTGGCTGGGGAGGCGATCACTGGAGAGAGAATGGGAGAAAAGGAAGAGAGACAGCAAAAAATATTTATCACAGCAAATATGAAATGCATGAAAAAATTCGCCAATTATGACAGGCTGGGAAAATCTTGTGCAGTAAACTAAGAAAACCTCTCCTTTCCTCTACATTTACTGTCTGAATCCAACTGAGCCTTCGGCTTCTGTTACTGCAATGTGCCATCAAAACTTGCCAAATAAAAAACAGAATAAAAGTTTTTCAAATAAAACATTAACACATAATTACATGACAGTATCAATATCAAAATCACACTGCACAGTGTATTAACAAAAAAGACAAACAATAAAACAGCATTGGCCATTTATGATAAACTGTGCACTGGTGCAAAAATAATTAAAGCTGAAACAGGATGTCAATCATTTAAGAAGTCGATCGACAGAATATCTAACTGATACTATTTTGATGTTCCATTAATTATCAAAGTCTTTTTTTAAAAAACAAAAACTGCAACATGTTTTCTGTCTTTAGCCTTTCAAATGTCAGTTATTGCGATTCTCTTTGGATTTCTTTTAGAAAAAGCTGGATAACTAAATGCAGGTTGCATCTTCAAAAACTGGCATTTCTCACTATCCTACAACAGCTTATTTTTATTAACAAATCTTTTTAACAAATTACTCTTTCATCAATTGAGAATGTAACTGCTAAACTAATGAGTTTGTATAAAATAGGACTAGTAATATTTAAAAACATTTTGTTCAACATGAATCCCTGACTCATAATACATCTGGTCCTGTGACTTTACAACCAAGTGATTTATTATATTCTTCAAATCTACAAACACAAACTTAACATTTATGTCTGTTAACTTATATCTTAACCTAGCAGTCAGCAGCCAGCATGAGACTGTTGACTAACTTGGTTTTAAAATGTTTATTTCATTTAGCTTGCATTAACACTATTAAATAAGCCATCCTTGATTTGAAATAAGTAAGCACATAAACATTCATATATTTTATAACCAGACTTTTAAATGTTTACTAAACTTGATTTAGTTATAAGTGCAAAATTTGTGAAAGCCACATAAATTGCATCAAAAATTGAAGTGGGATTTAGTAAAGAAGACCCTGATTTTATAGATACACCTTTGCCTTAAATTAACCCATCAGATCAGTGGACTTGGGTATTTTACTATGTCTGGTTAAATAATAGTTCAGGTAAAAATGAGAAATCTTTGTTTCAAATCATAAATCCTCAGAACACAGAGTCAAATTGAAATGCATAGTCTTTTCACACTCTTCTGGCAGAGGGAGAGCTCGTTATACTCTATTAAAACAAGTGGAGCTAGACAAGTGTGTTAGCCATTGAATTAGACACATGTCGCACCAGGGATGCCTCCACATCAACTCTGCAGCAGAGAGATGAAAATACTTGCACAGCAAAACAAAGAAAAAAAAGAGAGATGGCAAAGAAACAACTGTCCTCGACCTGCTATGAATGGCAATTAGGGAAGGGCATAGAAACTAGACATCAAAAAGATAAACGACGACACTGCGATTACTAAAGAATGAGGAAACATTATTTTATGTTACAGATGTGAGCACTACACAAAGCCGGGCTTTGACAAAGCTTTTCATTTTGACTTACTTTGCAGCATATTTACGTGTACTGTCCTCTTCAGAGTTCTACCGTTTTTAAATTTTAGGGAGCATACATAGACTCCTTTGTCCTCTTCTCTCCCTCGGGATCTGCTCAAAGACAGATCTCCTTTATCAAGGCCTGATGCAGGTTTTAGATTACTGCTTTGTAATGCATTCCACCTCATTGAATTGTTCGGAGAGAGGGAAAAGAGCCTCTGTGAAACATCGGAGCCCGGTGTAGGAAAGAAGTCCCAGTTAACTTCCTGGATGCCCTTCTTTTTTATTTGGTCCCAGGAGATTTGAGGCCAGATGGAGCAGGGGATTTTGAGAGTTGTGGATTCAGATGTATAGATATTAGGTGAAGGAGCTTGGAGGTCTAAATGAGAGGGAAAAGAGAAATAATATTAGAGGTATCTACAGAGTGACAATTTACTACTGAAAACAAATGCTAACATGTGCATACACAGTAACTCACCAACAACTGCCATAGAAATGCTGGCTGTCTTTTCTTTTCCATCATTTCTTACAACACAAGTCCACTTGCCGTTGCTTTGACCTGTGGCTATTATTGAGTGTGATTCCTTGGGGATTTTCACTCCTTGGGGATCCAACCAGTGTATGGCTGGCTTCTTATAACGTTGAGGAATCTCAACTCTGCAACTCAGAGTCACACGGTCCTCAGCCAGCAGAGGAGAGGGTGGGTTCATGGTCACTACAAAAGAAGTTGAGCAGGGTAAAGGAAACTGAATAAGAATTAAAAACATATTCAAGGTTGGATTTTTTTTTTCAATTTATAATTTTGCAGATAATTGACTATTTTTACTTCTATTTGGCTGTACAGTTCTGTAAAGTTGAAATGTTGAAAAAATGGAATGTGACATGATTGAAGCAAGTATGCCACCTTCTTTGTACACTTACCACTGAGTTTGATTAATTTAAAGGTGGCCACGGTTTTAGCACTGTTGCCAGTTTTCACTTTACAGACAAAAGTTTTGATTAGTTCCTCTTTAATATTCGTGATGACCAGCGAGGCGCCAGACAAGGACAACTCATTTCCTGCAAGGCAAGCATTAACAAAAGTGAAAACAGTCAACATCACATTTATTTGTTAATTATATTTTAGATCATTTGCACTCTAGACCTGTTTTACTTATTGGTGGTAAAAACATTTATTTTATCAGTGAATAGCTAATTATGTTAATCCTAATTTGGATCCCCATTAGCTTCCACAAAGTGGTTGCTTGTCTTCAAGGAGTGTACACAAAAACAACAATGACTAAAAAGACAAAAGTTTCAAATCACTACAGAGTTGCATACACAATCTGAAACTGTCTTTGCCGCGGGATAATAAAGTTTTTAAAATAATAAGCTTCATAATATAGTTCAGTGTTGAACTGACCTGGGCATTCCGTCTTGCCTGAGCACGTCTCCTTTCCGCCAAAGGGATTGCACCACGCAACTTGAATGCCATCTTCTCCACCAAAGTACCAGTGGACATAATTTTGGCAACTGACACCCTGTGGAGGGCTAAGGGTAATCTTGTCTCCCACCTTAGCATATACCACCTCCTCTGCTCCTGAAAGAGCGAGATGTTATGTTTTGGTGCACAAAACCAAACAAAAAACAAACAAAACATATCAAATTGTCCCAAAGTCAAAATAAGTTTATCATCCTTAGTCACCGTGGCTTACCTGTGGTTAAACTGGGCAAAAGGGTTAGAATGAAGATGGATTGAATAAAATTCTTCATTTCAGTCCCACGTCTGAAAAACAGTTAGGTAAGGAAAACACAGGCAACATATTTATATTATGTTAAACATGGCAAAAAAAATTTGGTACATAAAATGCAGCTTAAAGTGCTTGACATTAAAAGTAGATCTACTACTAAACTACTAAACTACTCCTAAATTTTAAAAATGATTCAAAAAGAAATTGGAAGTTACTGTAAGGATGCTAAAATTGGCACGATCTGCTCTCTTTCAAATGTTATAAGAATCTGGATGTTAAATTTTACACAAGCTAAAGTCTACTCACAGGGTTGTGAAAAGACAACTGTGTGGTAAAGAAAAGACCAAAAGACCCTTGAATCAACTGTGCGTTAAAATGTGTGTGAGATATGGTCTGATTCTGCTTCATTTTTATAGTAGAAAAATATACTCAGTTATCTTAAATTATTAAATTATCTGTAATTACACAAAAGCTTTTTCACATTGAACTGGTTTTACAAGATGTTTTTCAGACTTGGCCAAATAATCATGGCTTGTGTTTTGTCTAATTTAATATCAAATAAATATTAGTCATCTAAGATATTATCATCTTGAAGCAGTCCATTTTTTTATAATGTGAACTGTGAGTTTCTGGCATTGTACTCCAACCATGGTATTTATTAAAATTCTCACAGTATGTGGTTGTATGAGATGGGAAAATGAGTGACCTGCGCATGGAGCCATGTGGAACACCGTCAGCGCTTTATTAACGCTCTTTACAGAGACAGTTTTTTTGGTGAACAATTAAAAAACAGATAAATGTATCAAGGTTTGCTTTCCTTGAAAAAGGATCTCACAATCTCATAATCTTTATATTTGCAGTGAATTCGCTGTTTTATAAGGTGTGGCTGACCTGCACAGTCCATTGCTATCCAAAACCTCACAAATAATTCCTACCTTTGGAAACCTTAACAAAGCTAAATATTTGGTTTCTGTTGCCACTTTGTCAGAGAGGTGATAATTCAATTCTGCATGTTTAAAATAATTTTGTTCTGTATTTATCTAGAGTCTGTTTAGTCTTGATATTGCACTAGAATGAATTACATTCATACAATAGAATTACATAGTTTCTTACATGTTTTCAACCTCTTGACTAATATGAAGTACTGCATTCGACACAAACATCAACTATGTCTGTCATTATGTAAAAACAGGGTTATTATGTTTTTGAGTTCGATTGCATCTGAGTCCATGCACAGAAACTCAAATTAAACATCGGAACACCAGAAACTTGATGTATTAAGTCAAAATTTTGAAAAAATAGTATTTTAACATGTTACTTTCATAGAGACTAACTCCTTACTCTTTCAAATGTTTTTTTTATGTATTTATCAAAGTCTGCAGCAAAGAGAAACCATTCATTCAACAGGAAGCAAAGGGGGGGTTGTGGTGGTCTAAGATTTGTAGAGATTTGAGAAGATAAAAGACGGAGTTAAGAGAGTTAAGAGTAGGCGGCCTGTGGTGGGTTTTGGAGGAGAAGAAACAGAGCAAACACTGCGTTGTGGTGGGCCTTGATTTAGTTAAGGTGCAGATTCTTATCCCAATTCCCCCCTACTCTGCCTCTCACACCCCCTCTCTTCCTGCGCTGTTCCACGAAAGACGGATCTCTCCACGCTTAAAGAAAGAAAAAAAGGAGACCACAGGACCAGCAGCACACCTAGACTGTGGTTTAAGGTAGATGTTTCTCTCTTCACTCTCCATATCTCACTCCCTTTTCTCTTTTTCTCTCACTTTCTCTCCCTTCTCTTTGTTTCTCTATAGTGAGTACAGTATATGATGGGAAAAAAAAAGATTTGATAAAGACAACTAACTCTGCTTTTATTAATTGTTGGTTTTGACTCTTTCAAAAATATATGTTACGTGGCATATCACTTTTTACTATTTCATAAACACTTAGGATCAGACAAACAACATTTCATGGAAAACATTTTTAAATTTGACTAAAGGGTTTTAAATGCAGCCACACAAACTAGACCGTCCCTGAAAACAATAAAGCTGTTGGTCTTCAAAGCATTTTTACGGCCAAAGGCGAGAGCAACAGACTAAGAATGGAGAATCATTAATAATTTATTTTTCATTGATTTGAAAAAATTTTTTTAAAAACAAAGCAGAATTCTGCTTAATAATGTTTAATAGATGTTTAGCCTCAAGTCAAATGTATTAAACTTTAAAAATAGGTGTGTAAATAAGATAAACATTGAGATTTCATTCTTTTAGATTTTGAATTTGAAATTTGCTGTTCCATCAACTAAATAACAACAAGTAACAAAGAAATTTATTAGCAAAAAAATTAAGATATTTATAGTCCAACGTTAGTTACATTTGCAAGATATTTACAGTGGATTACATGTTGCAGTAATTCACTTCTATTCCATTTTTCCCCTTTTAAACTACAACCTTACTCTGTAACACCACATAAGAAGGCTTGTACTACTTTTTGACAAATATTTTAATGGTATAAAAATATCAAAATCAGAACACCCTGGGGTCTTCAGGTTACAGCGCACACTGTAATCGCAATGTCCTCGGGTTGTGTGCAGCCAGGGTCCTTTGTTACATGTCATTCTTCATCTTTTCCCTTATTTCCTGTCATTTCTCTGCTGTTAGCTGTCCAATAATTGCACAAAATGCCCCCCAAAATTCTCTAAAAGTCTTTTGATCCCACCATTAGAGGAAAGTTTGTTCAATAATTTTTAGCAAGGTCAAGTTAAACTGAGGTAAGGCCCTCTTTATAAAAGGAACAGGATATATTTTAAACTTATTGAAGTCATAAAATTCATTGTCATTGTATTTATTCCAACATTTATTTCATCACATTAATAAAATTTTGTCTATGGCTTTAAAATGTTACTGTCATCCCTCTGCAGCCTGACACTTACAAGATGAGAAACTTATTGTACCTGGTTGACAATTACAGGAAAAAAACTTCAAAAAAGAAATGGGTTTTGGTTTAACTCATTAGTGTTTCTCACCTCAAGAGGAGTAACATTAAGCTTTAAAACCTGTGGTAAAGTGAGTCAGGGAGACACATCTCACGTCATAAGGTTTGTGTGTTTCCAATGTTGTCTATAAAAAAACGAGGACTGCAAACGTGAATGTGCTGTGAATTTCGAACTTGCCAGCTGAGATTTGATACAAAATAAATAATGTTTAGTAATTTATTTTGTTTTAAAGCTCTGTGTTTTCAAAAAAAAAAAGTGCAAAGAGGAAGCCAGATATGCAGTGAAAATTGATGATAAACAAACCTGTGGAGCTTTAACCCAGAAACCAAGACGATCGAATGTGCAGTCCGGATGGAGCGTCAGCAGCTAGCAGAGATGGAGGAGGGAGGGGAGGGGGAAGGCAGGGGAAGGGAGGGTGAGGGTCAAACACATTGGAGGAATGAACGAAGGGAGACGACCGAGCAGAACAAGGAAAACACAGAACAAGAGAGTTTAATTTATTGAGTCAAATTTAATTAAAATTCCTGTTCTGAGCTGAATTTAAAATCTTTTGAAATGTTATTCCTCCTTAAAAACAATTACAGTTTATGCATTTTAAGCAGGAAACCACATTGAAAAATCTTTTTTTTTTTAACTTTACAGAAACCCAGAATTAGGGATATGATTATAAAATTAGAGTTATTTTATGTCACTTGGTACTTTACCTTTTCGTCATCTGTACACATTTTGTTTGGATTGTCATATGTTATTAAAGGACCATGTGAAATAAATGGACCAATATAAGCATTTTAAAAATATCCTATAGTTTGTTAAAGATATGTAAAGCAGGATCCTCCTTTACTCTGGGCCTCTTCTAAGTGCTTAAAAACTTAAGAATACTAGCAAAGCATAAACCACGAAAGACAAAATACAAAATATATAACCAAAACATCGATGATCTGATGAAAACTGACAGTTGACAACTTATACAATTTTATATATATAAATATTATGTTTCTGTTATAATTAAAGGGTCAGTGTGTGTTTTTTATTTAAACATCTTGAAGCTCTAAATAAATAAATAAAATGCGCTGTGACATTTTGGCCCTGCTGAGCCCGCTGAGGTCTACACATTTATGATTCAAATTAATATCAAGCATAAGGAACAAGAAAAACTGTCTCTCATATTTAATATTTATTACATATAATGTACATTTAGCACATTTAACTAAGTCAAAAGCAAATTACAGTATACTTACTACAACTGCTGCTGAGTGTCCCTCTGTGTTCAGTGTTGTGAAGGAAATGCTGAATATTTATCAAACGAGTCCTCTTTTTTAAGGGCCGTTGCACCTCCCTCACCAACGATTGATCTGAAAACAAAGCACACAGTCGTTCAATCAAACCCAAAATCAGAATAATGACCTTTGATTGGTTGCTGCGGAGGAAGAGGGCAAGATCTCAAACTTGTAGTTTATGTACAACATTAAAAATGTTTTAACTAGTCGTCTATTGTGTTATTTAGGACAAAAAACGCATGCTGTGTTAAAACATCAGATAAAAACAAAAATCTTTCATTTGACATTGCTCTGATTATCAGTAATATTTATATGCTCATTATTTGCTTTGTTGTTTCTTGTCTTTTATTTTGCTTGAGAGATAAAAAAAAAAACAAAAACAACTAATTGGCCAAAATTGTTATTTGAGTTTCTTCCAGATAACAGAAGTCTAAAATTTTGTGAAGGGTCTCACTGGACTCATTATCAATCTTTAACACGTTGTAAATAGCACTCGGGTGGCTTACGGCCTAATTTATATCATAATCGCTCAGTTGTTTCCTCTGGTCATTTAATTGTACTAATTTAGATACATAATTAGTGTATCAGAATTCAAGTCATGAACTGCTAGACCAATCTTCACAAAAGCAGCTGATTAGTGCAAATTAGAAGTGCAACATTCCCTAAAAAACACTCGGATAAAGAGTGTAGAGAATATTAAATTTGTTTTCAAGAATCTACGGAGAAATTAGCTCATGTGAGTTCAATATACTGAAATAAATCTAACAGTGGACTTTTGATTTAAAAAGTACAACTGACAACGAACTTCGTCATCTCCTCTCAAACATCACCCCGTCGTAACTCCACATAAAACCAGTCCCTGCTTTCATCTTTGAACACTGGCCGACAAATACTCTGGACTTTATTTTTCATAAATTTGCCTTCACTCAGTCATATTAATGATAAACTCTTTGGGTTTCTCCTACAAGAGGGCAAATGCTGTCATGAACACTACGAGCAATACGCATCAGTGTACACTGCATTGTTTTAAGTTCACAACAAGATAAATTGATGTTAAACTTGCTTAAATTCTCTTTTCTTTCAAAGAAAACAAGTTTGTGGGCCAAATATATTATATTTTTATAAATACTTATATCCTACACCTCCTGCATTTGTATAGATACGAGAAAGCAAGCAGGTATTAATTTACTTTTAAGTTAAAAATGTATTTTTTTCTTCATTGTTTGATAATCGGTCATTTATTATCTGTTTTTGTTTGTAACAGCTCCGCTATTGCTTCAGGTTACATTGGTATGAGTCAAACGTCCGTATTCAAAACTCTGTCTTTTGGCTGCATCAAGGTTTATATTGATTATTATGGACACAGTTACTTATAATTTAGTAATTCCTGCGTAAATGTTCAGGAATAATAAGACTGTGACTGAAATTTAAAGGCGGTGAATTACATAACAATCCTAAAATCTCTCGTTTGGTGGTTAGGATTCCTAGTTTTCTCCGGACGGCCCGGATTTTACTCGTTTCAGTCAACGCTCATTATGCTGCTAAACAATCTTGTACTTCCACAAGAGAGTATCAACCCTACATATACTTTACTGATTTGACTTTATTTTGGATTTACAGTTTCTGTTATGCTAAAACGTTACACATAGTATCTTTAAATAAAGTTCCTCAGGTTTGAACGAAATTCTCCTCCACGCAAGTTTGTGAACGACAGACCCACCAAATGATCCATGAAGGTGAAAGAGATGAACGATTTTCACTAAACCTTTTTATCTAAATATTGTTTTCTCTCAAAATATTATTGATTATTTTGTATTCAATGATAACAGACAAGTCGATCTGAATTACCTACACAAATGAGAGCAGACTGAGGATTTGAAAATGGAAAGAGCAGATTTCATCTCTGTCGTGACCAACATTTGTCTCTAATTAAATAATTACTAGAAAAATAAATAAAAATTAATTAAATATAGTACTGAACTTGATGCCTTTCATTGGACCCTGCACCATAAAGCTATTAAGGAATGACTATTTCTTTGTATGAGTTTATTGTTATAAAGATTAATATTTCGCATCACACAGTAAACCTTATACACAAGCGTACTCTGTGGTCTTGTTCAATGTAAAATCCCTGGTATCATTTTACATTTCATTCAGTGTTTTTTTGATGTGAAGAAAATCGATAGTCTTTCAGGATAAAATTTGGGTCAAACTCTGCATAAATGACACAGTCACTCCTGTGATACTTATTGTGTAAATGCGTAAAAAAAACACCTGTTAGGGAGCCAAACATCTGCTGTGCTTATCTCCTCTCCTAACCTGCTGTAGAGTCATGTCTGCACTCAATATAGCATTAAAACAACATCTGCGGCTCTATGTTTGTTCTTACTGTTACTCTAACTGCTTATTGTGATGCCTACTGAAGTAATACACAACTGTTGAGACTGTTAACTTCTACAATACGGCTTAACAACTATGCTGATTTGGTATCATTAAGCAAGTTAAATACTAAGAAGGAAAATCATCTAATAAACATTTATACATTACAAAAAAATTGCAAGTTTGACAGGTTTTAAAAAAGTTAATTAAACTGTAATGACACCTGCAGTTGGAATGAGTTAACCACTTGAAAATCAGCTCAGTAATGCTCCGAATTATATAAGAAACTTTGCAAAAGTTATGCTCATGCTAAGTTGCAGGCTTCACTTTTCATCTTCTTCTTCTTAGTTTTTTAGGCATCACAAAAAAAATGAAACTCTTCTTTGTTCAATAATGAGATGGCCTGTCAAGATTGTCCCATGCCAACTAATTACAGCTACAAGTATCAGTTAAGGGGATCGAACTGCAGAAACACACTGCCGAGGTGGTTTAGAGACTTGAACCACAACAAGGACAAAACAAACATCTCGCACACGTCTCATGTGTCTCTCTGAGGTTTGTCTGCCTGCCTCTGTACTGCCTTCATGAAGGGCTCACACCTGCTTCTGTTCCCTCTAAGCTCGAAATGAAAAAAGCCTTTTGTTTGCTCCTTAGATTAAACCCTTCAAGTTATGGCTGCCACACAGAGGCATTTACTTCTGAGGGCCCACTGTAAATAAACATTCTGGAAAGGAACATCTGGATGTAAATCTGTCACAAAGAGCAGGTCCAAATTTGACAGGGTTTTCTCAGTAAGTGGATACATTTTCTGTTTTTGAGCTGCGATTCTGATGGAAAACACCTGAAAGTGAGGACTCCCTCATTAGTCACACACCTAACGAGGGCGTTTGTACCACACTGTGTCATTACTGAAAGAGAAAAAGACAAAAAGTGTGGGCTGCAAGCAAGAATAAGGGGTGATTCACTTTTTTCATGTACATATTTCTTCTTTCCCCATCCTTCTTTCTCTCCTACAGAGGGTTTCCCTCAATCTCTATTTTCTGTCTCGGACTTTTTCTGTCTTCGTGTGTGTGTTTGTGTGTTTTATAACCATTTCTGAGTTCAATGAGTGGTGTGTGATTTAACAGAGTCAGGTAGCCAAAGCACGAGAGGAAGTCTGAAGCCCTGAGAAGACGGGAAGGAACCAAGTTTGTACTGTATATTGTAGTGTCGGTGACAGTTTTGATGTTTCAGAAATAAACAAAATGTCAGTGGAAAAGAGGTTGAGATGCAGAAACATGTGACATTAACCTCTCAGTAGCTGAAAACACTTTTTCTGTTATAAGGGGAACTTCATTCAACCCTTTTTTGAAACCTCAGAGTTGTGAAACAGTAGATGAAGAAAGCAAAGTTCTTCTCTGCCTCTCCCACTCATCTCTTCACCTCCGTCATTCATGCACATCAATGGCGAGGTTATTTTTGTGTGTTATTGAACTGTTTGTAGGCTGCAGCATAATCATTTCTTTAGAATGGAAAAATAGATTCTTGTTTCTGTTTTGTTCCAGTTAGCTCATATTCAAACACGAGCAGGGCTGTCATGTTGGAATGGGCTGTAAATGTCAAGTCATGTTCATGTTTTATTCATGAAAAGCGCAAACTAAACAGAATATAGTTATTGTTATTGGAAAACTGCATCATGGTTCAAGGGACAGGCCACAGTTCATGTTAAAGCAAACTGTTACTGTAAAATTGTTGCTAATGTAAAGCTGAGTTGATTTGTGACGTTGGTTTTGCCATGGAAAAATGGCAGTACAGGCCTACGTTTAGCAGTAACTATTCCGCTAAATAATATTTTTTACCATATCAGTCAATCAATCAATCAACCAATTACTGTAATTAGTCTGTACTTGCTGCTGACAAACCTGTTAAAGGTTTGGGTTGTCAAACAGGGTCACAGGCACAAAAAAAGCAGCTAAACACCAAAAATAATCGGAATAGCTTTACTATCATCCCCCTTAAATAATAAACTTTTCTCAATGTCATAGAATCTTTTGATGTTTATATACTGATGCACCTAAGCACATTTGAGTTCAGTGTACATACAGTTAGACAAAATGCTATACTGTATGTTCAGTATAATGTTGAATAAACGTTTAGCAAAAAGCTTGAAATAAATCTAAATGCACGTGTTGATGTTATAAGCATTTGCTCAGACGACATAGTAGGTGAACGGTTACGGTGCATCACAAAACTGCCACATCCTCAATTCAAGTCAAGCCCGCAACTTTTTCTGTTTATCTCCCCACTGTTCACTATCGAATAAAAGCAAAGGAGTAATTGCTGAGTGCAATATTTTTATTTACTCCTTCATTTGAAGTAAAAATAAGTAGCACATTTAGAGAGCAGTGGTGGTCAAAATGTATTCCAGTTTGAAATAGATGGTTGTTCCTGTTTTATGCTATCCTGTGGGAGGGTTAAGAGCCTTTCAGCAGCCCATCGCCAGGATAAAATGTTGACGTAGTACATCTCTGCAAACAATGCATATGTTAGATTTGTATATTTAATACGTATCATATCAACATTTCTATAATATCAATCAAAGTCATGTAGTTTACATAAGATGTATATGAATTGACTTTTGTATTAGGAGGACGACGCAATGGTGGAGTGACAGCAGGCAGGCGAGGCGGCTGAAAGCAGCACACTGTTGTCGGGAAATTTAAGTCAAAACAAGATAATTTACTAATCCAAATCAAATGTTTTTGTGCCTAAAGCAAACCAACTACAGTGGAGTCACAACCTAAAAAATGAAAATTCAAGCATAAAGAAATGTAAAGTTTCAACATTACACTGATTTTGCAGGAAAATGTACAATAGCAACAGTTGTTCTGCCAATTGGTTTGATTAACGACCAGTTTGTTAGCAAATAAATTTCACAAATGTTGCATAAAAACTGCTCAAGTGTTATTAGTATTATTTGGAAAACAGTTAATCCTGCATTTAAAACTTCTCCCAGAAAAAGAATGTAAGAAAAGTACCCTTTAAGTATTAAAAATTAAAATTACTCATTCAGTGAATCACTATTTTATATGATGTTTATGGATTAACTGCAGTATTAGTTTGTTGTATTCGTTGCGGTTGTATAAATGTGCCCTAATTCTAACAACTTTACATACTTTTCTATTCTTTAATCAACAGCAATGCATCACGTTCAATAAGAGCAACGTATGTTTGCAGCGTTGCCGTTCTGAGAGTCACGTACCCCTAAAAGCATCAACTATTCACGAATTCGGAGAAAGAGATTTGTTTTCAGCTTTGTGATGATACATTTTTCACATAAACCGACATTTCAGCTTATTTAGGAGCAAATTCCTAAGTTTGTCAGAAAATTCAAATTTAAAATCACCATATTTATGCAGAGTTTTTTTGTAGATAGGCATTGTCTGAAAATTTCTAATCTTGAAAGTAACTAGTAACTACAGCCGTCCGATGAATGTAGTGAAGTTAAAGGTACAATATGTGTTTTTAAGAGGAAATGAAAAAGTGATAGAGGATGGAAATATTCAAGCACAAATACTTTGAATGTGCACTTTAGTGCTTTATTTGAATAAATGTTCTTAGTTTCCTTCAACAACCGTGTTCTTCGTGTCATTGCTAAACCTTAATTGCCAACAGACATGTGCACACATCCACAGTCATCTACCCCACAGTAACAGCTTTAAAACACTTTTGTATCTTACTTCCTGGTTCGGTGCACATTACCTCTGGCCTACTGGGAACTCTCTTTTGGTTCAGCAGTTTACAATTAAGTTGCAAACTTTAGCAACAGTGTAACAGCAGCACTCAGTTGTCATCTTGTTACAAATAAAAAATCTACAAAATGGATCACTTTAATCAGGGGCTGATCAGTAAATAAACGAGTAAATAAACTGATCACAATAAACGAGTTGTTTAAACACTGACTCCTTTCATCAGAATCTGTGCTAACAACTGAAACCTGTGTGGAAACTGAAGCTGCACATGAGGGGAGTTTACAGGATAGAAAAAAAAGCCATCATAAGAACATTTTAAAATTTGAGGGATTGTAGATTGTTTAAAAATCCTAAAGCGTGCAGTTTGCACCTGCAGTTGGAGCACAGACGAGCTCTGTTAGCTTAGCTGTCGCCTGTTGCTCTGAAACTCAGATATCAACACACTTTGGGGCCAACAAATGCTGCCGATTGGCATGCAACATCATAGCAGTGTTTGCTGCATTTGTACCAGGTGTTTGCATGGCTTTGTTTGACTACTGTTAGTGTTCCCAACAAGTTAACTTTATCTACTAAATATTATTTTCTCAGGCACTGAAAATCACATTCACTGACCTGAATTTGGCTCCTGATGTTTTGCACTGATGGAATTTAAAGCAGAATGGAAAAACAAGAGGGAATCACATACACTGTTTAAGAAATTTCAGTTTCACTTTGAATGACTTGTGTGTGTGTGTGTGTCTGTGTGTATGTTCATTTGTGTAAGACAGACAATGAAAAAGAGAACTGACTAATAGCCATGAAAAGGGAATCCTATTGTCTCATATGAAAACACCCCCAGTGCAACAAAGATGTTGTGTTTTCAGAGTGAGGGAAACACAGCTTGCTAAACAAAAGACAAAAAAATACATAATACGCTCACAAAAAAGACAAAAAAATACAAACTTAGCCTGAATATGAATGTTGACATGCTCCTCATAACCAGATAGGGATAAACATATACTTGACATTTTGTTGTTCTGTGTATAATGTCTTTAAGTAACACATTTTTCATTATTTTGGCTCCAGCTTCATCTGTCTTTGAATATGTTATTGTAAACTCATAGCCTTTAGTTATATTTGAGAATTAGGACAATAGGACAATTAAGGACAATTCAGCTTAATACTGGTCTTAAATGAGCAGTTTTCAGGGTCAACACAAGGTGATGTTATTGAATGGCAAAGTCAGTCAAATACGCATCTGTTTATAGAAGCTTATAGTAAAAACCCTCAAAATAAACAAAGTATGAAGATTGCTGCGGTCAGTAAAGCGTCACCAGGTAAGATACCAAGTGCCGGCTGGTATCTGTGGATCGCGGATTGCAGTCATCGGGGGGAGGTATTTTCACCTACGTGGAGAACTCAAATGGAAATGCTTAAAACAGAAGACCTTTAAGGCCAAAAAACCTGAATGATTTAGTGGATAATTAAACAAATCTAATGATGTGTATCATGTCCAGAAAAAAGTTTAAACATTTCAATCTTCAAAAGCAGAGCTTAGCTGCTTTGTAAGAGTTTAAGCGCATCACCGCCATTTTGATAGATCTGGACAAGTGAACTACAAACCTGCATGCAAATATTTATTGATTTATATGTATGTAAATGTAATTTGACGGATACGTTGTTTCAACTGTGTTACAGGTGCTTTTAAATATACGGTACAGATGACATGAACACAAGCAAATTAAAGCAAAGCGTCAATTGTTGAACTTCACTGGTCAATTTTAAATCATGCCAGAAAGAAAATCCAACACATCAACACACATTACTGTCCGTCTCCTCACACTGCTTCGTCAGTCGGCAGGAAACCTTGGACAAGCTTAAACGAAGGCCTAGAAAGTACAAATTTAAATGTGCTATCAAACAAGATGTCCTCCGTGTTGACAGCATATCACTTATTGTAAGCCAGCTTAGGTGACTTCTTCTAAACTAATGACTGTTTTGACTACATCCAGTTACAGTGAATGCAGCACAGAAGGAAGAAGTAAGCTGATTGCTCCTGTGGGCATTAATGCTATAAAACAATTGACATTAATTGTCCAGGGAAATTAACACAAAGCATAAAGCGTTAACTAAATTCTATTCAATTCTACTACATCATCTCAAACTTTAATTGTTTGCTAATGTACAACACGAGACATAAGGTTATTTTTTAAATCACAAATACGCACAAAAAATTCATTGGCACACATTACATAATCCCAAAATGAGCATATAAATTATAACTAAATATAATTTAAAAAGTTTAAATACAAGGTTAATGGCATTGTCAAATTTGTCGCTGACTGACACCACAAAGGGACATTATGTCAAAATAACAAGATATAAATAAGATAAAAGATAATATACAAGATAACCTGGCCATGTCTCGTACCACGCCTGGTCATAAGTCTATATTATCCCTGTATCAGGAACGATGGTTTGACTGCAATGATATTCGAACAGCCATTATTCATATCCTGAATAAAATTTTAAGTTAATATTATTTATAATTCCCTGTGTTTTGGGTCTCAAAGTAAAAAACTTATCATGTGTTGATAATTTACAGGCTGTTTTGTTTCGGGATACCTGTACCGAGTTTTCAGGTTTTTTAGGCTCCAAATTAACTTTGAGACTGCACTCGTTAACAATGAGCTGTGTGTTTCAAGCTGCTATCAAAATACATTTCATAATGTTTATTCATTCATTTGTTTTATTTTGTTTTACCTAACAAACTAAAGTGAGAACATTTGTTACGGCTAGTGTCAAACATTAACCTCTAAACATGGACTCCAAATTTGTTCAATGCGTTTCTGTTGTGTTACATTTAAGCAAGAGCGTTGCTTTGAATTTTTGAGCCACATCAAGTTTATTTGCGCTGTTCCATGCCATAAAAAGTATGTGGACTACAGTTACTGCACGGTATAAACTCCTTTTCTTAGAACATTACTGACACCACAAAGCTTTTTGTTCAGTCAGCCTGCAGCCATTGAACTCAACAGATACAGACTAAACCTGTGGGGGTCAACACAGGCAATATTTTTTCAGGCCACAAAAAGCTGTACTTCTTAGCAACAACTGACACCAACAGTTAACAGACAAGATATAGATTAAGGAGCTGTTTTGTTTCATTAACACAATTAATTTGAGTACTTCGTGTGTGTGGCACTCTATCAATGCTAACGATTGCAAAATCAACTAACGTTACCATCCGTTATTGCATAAATGTGGAACTTTGCACTTCAATAACAAGGAACATAAAAATTCTATTTTAGGTCATGTAAATGTCAGTTTTGAAATCATCTGATTTTTGTCAAAATCAGGACATAGAAACTTGGAAAGTCTTAAGTCTCGTAGAGGTTCAAATCCAAAGATCATGACAGATATTGCCATAATTATCGTTATGAGTATTTAAGGCTAGTTATAAAACTATTGACTGTAAAGGAGATGATTGTTTTACTTGATCCAATTCTTCCTGTATTTTTATCAGCTAAATATCATGAGGCGTCAGATGTTCTGGCTCATTTTCTTGTAATTATTTGAGTACGTTTGTGCCAGTTTTTGAGGCACAACACAAACAAGACAGACGAAACCAGATCAAGGCCAAAACAAATCAATCTGTATGTAGAATGGAACAAAGACTTTTAAAAAATGTGGCCTTGAATGAGACCAGATTTGAGTGCTACAGCCTTGCCCCTCAGTGGCCCTTGGCTTCTCTCTACGAGAATAGATCACCGGTAGCGTCTTGGAGATTTGTCAGTATCTGCCGAAACAATTTTTGCCCTTATAGCCTGACAGACATATTGCTATCCTGTCTCATGTACATAAAAACCCCTGAAATCAGCTCCTTAAAAGTAGAATAATCGGTACATTGCCGTAAGTTTAAGAGTACTCACATGAGATGTTCTCAGCGAAGCAATGAGTTCAGCTGTGACATTTGTTTGCTGTAGTTACTGTGGGTGCTGCTTTCATACTCACTCACTCACTCACTCACTCATGCACACACACACACACACACACACTCACACACACACACAGGAAGTAAGACAATACTATAATCCCATCCTCTCTGTTATGTACTAAATGGTCTCTCTTATACACACCATGTAGACCAATGTAGACCACGCAAACCAGGTAGAAAGAGGGTTATGTTATAAATACCTGAGAATAGTTAATATAAGACATAAAATGTTTTTTCATTCTTTAGTACCCATGAATGTGTATGCTACATGTATATACTCATGCATGCATGTATGTCATCAGTGGTCTTGTGTTTCTGTATGTAACAGGTGTTAACTGTGTGCTTCATTGCAGTACATGCAGGGCTGCACTGGTGTCAACACCTGCATTGTCCTGCACTAGTTGTGGGGAATACAGTGCTTCTGTACCAATGCAAGCACAGTTCAAAGCACATTTTATGGCATAACCAGAAAATGCTTGAGATATGTTGATTTTTTATTATTTAACTCCCCCTTTCACATACTACAAATGTTTGACATTTTTTTCTTTGAAATAGCTATGCATATCCTGTCAGCAATTACCTCTATAAAACAGTTTGTATTGTTACTGGCAGAGGCCACTTTTCCTGCACCGTTTTAAAATTGCCAAAATGCACAGGGGATTTCACTGGAAACAACAAATATTCAGCTTTGCTGTTGTTACTTTATGCCACTGATAGAAGCCTCCCTGTTTTGTTATATGAGGATGTAAAAAAATTTACAAATCAGTTGGGTATCCTTATAGTTTATTGACTGAGGAAAAAAGACATAACATTTCAATATAGTACTCTAATCCTTTCATTTACAACCCAAAGCAATAAAGACAAGGCATACAAAAACAGCTATCAAATACACAGAAACACATGAAAGCAAATTACGAGTATCTAAATGAGCTGAATGAAATTTAAGATGGAAGGCAGTACATAAGACGCTGAGAGTGCTGTGTATGAGGACATGTTGATATGCTGCATAAATAAGTACAGACTGTTTCTGTTCTCTCCAGCAGTTGGAGAGCCTATTTGCATTCAGTTCACTGGTTATATTTTGCGAAAAAGCTCAAAGTGCCCACATCATTACATTTGATTTTTATTTTCATCAAGAGAATTCAAAAAGCCCATTTACATTCATGCCATATTCACACTGGGGTTCTCTCTCTCTTTATCTCTATCTATTCCTCTCACTCTCACTCTCTCTCTGTTTTTCTTTTTCTTCTATCTCTCTTTTCTTCGATCGGCCTTTCATGTCACTCCAATAGGAGGGGTTGCAGGGGGAGGGCTGATGGCTTCTCTCTCCGGCGTCTTTGCTGCGGTTTTGCTGCAGCTGTTGGGCTGTGATAAAGAGAGGAAAGAGGAGAAGTTTTCACACTAATTACGGCACAATAATGAAGTACTTGGTAAAAGGCACAGTGAAATTGAAGGTCAAACTGTCATTAATATAAAGTGAAGAGAGTCTATTAGAAAGTATCTGTAAAGTGAGCAGAGATTACTGGAGAGTGGATATAAAGTATTTTTTATTAGATAGAAGTAAGTTAAGAACATTTACCGGTTACACTGGCAGTACTGCTTCGGTTGCCGGCGGCTATTCATCTTATGCAATTTTCTCTATAGCAGAACACACAAAAAAAAACCCATTTTACATATGTATATATTTTGTTTGCCTCAGTAACTTATTCTACTTTCACCCGACTGCTAATCTCAATCTAAAAAAACTGCACATGAAGATTCCCTAGACGTTGTTCTTTACTTACCCTCCTCCTTCTGACCCTCTTGCACAAGCAAATGACTAAGACTGTCAGGAGAACCACAACCAGGCAGCCAACTCCAATTATGACCCACATCCACCAGCTGAGCCCCAGCAGCAGACCAGCATCAGTTGGACGGGTAGATGGACCTTTAGGGCCACCTGGTCAACCATGAGAACAGACCACAGCAGAAAGCAAGGATAATAAATCACACATTCAGACACATCCGGTGTAGAATCACTTACAGCAATATGTGTTCATGGCATGCACACACACACACAAACAAAAGCAATATGTACAATTGACGCAGGATGGTTTACTCTTGTTCTTTGAGTCATCAGGAGGCCTTGGTGCAGGTGTTGTAGGTTTGCGCTCTGAAAGCAAAAACATAGCATTTTATCGTTAGCTACATCCACAGAGGTTGCCGTTATTGTGGTAAAAAAAACAAATGCAAATGTTTTGGTAGAGGATAGTGTCCCACCTTTAACTTTAATTTCTAGTCCCTGGCTGTACTCCTCCTTCCCATGGGAGAACTTGCACTTCCAGGTCCCTGAATCTGACATTTTTAGTTGAACCGTCTCTGATCCCGTGTGTTGATTTCCATCTGGCCTCTCCCACTGCACAGCAGGGTCTGAGTTCAGACCTTTTACCTTACACTGCAACGTAACCTCACTGCCCAGCCGGAAATCATCAGTGGGGCGGGCTGACACTGACACAGACAAGGACAACAGACGGGGGCGAAAATACTGTATGAGCATCACAGAACGAAAGAGGAGGCCATGCAGAACAAAAGACTTCATTCAGATCATTAGGAACATGACACACCCCTGTGATATGATAGGCAGAGAAATATGAAAATATATCATGGCACTTTGGTCAGTTTTACAGTCTGGAACAACTGAGGCGTGCTCCATCCAGCTCAGTTTCATCTTCAAAGAAAACACTGCTCAGTTTGTGAAAAGAAGTTCAAAATATGGAGATTTCTTAAATTTGAAAAAATAACAGTAATGAATCATAACGAAGAGTACAGTTTACAAGATATTTAATCTAGCAGGTAAAAGAATGGCAAAATAAGGCAGAAACATTAAATTGTACTGTTTCTGTTTTTTTTTTACACGTACAAGTAATTACCTATCAATAATATGTTACTGTTTAATCGCCCAGCTAGGACAGGTGAGATATGACTGCACCGACGTAGGAGACAGGAAATGTTTATCATTCACACACTGAATATGTGAATATGACACTTGTAAAGTGTCATATTCACTTTTAGAGCATTTTGGGAGTGTCTAGCAATACAGTATACAACATACAACTATCCAGTTGTATGATGGGAAATGTGGGGTCCAGTATTTATAACTCTGGAGCCATATGAGGGGCCAGAATCAGGATATTATGACTCTTCTTTTTTTAAGTCTGTCTCTTCTGAGTCCCTCAAGATTCTAAAGATGTGATAGGAACTGAAAAAAGCAGTGTGTGTGTGTGTGTGTGTGTGTGTGTGTGTGTGTATGTGTTAAAGATTGATGTTAATGTTTTTAATCTGTTACATTAAATAGCACAAAAAATATTTTTATGAAAAAAATTAAGTTGTCAATAATTGCTTTAACCATTTGGTACATTCACTCAGAAAATTCCTAAAAATAAAACTTACCTGTTATGATAAACTGTCTTCAATTCTCTAGAATTACTTTCTTAAAAAATTATATTTTAAAATCTTGAATTAATAAAAGTTGCTGTAGGGTAAAAGGGGAATATTTTTACTTAACACAATGGAGGGAGTACCACCAAAACAAGAAGAATTTTATAAGCACTTATTTTTTAATCTCTGATTTAAAATCATATTTGTAATGATGGCACTTCTAAGGACTGTTTGTAAATATTCAAATATATATTTTTGTGTGTGTCTTATGCTTACTTGAGACCACAAGTAGTGTTTGTCTAGAAGTTGTCCCATCTGCCGTGCAAGTAAACTGTCCAGCATCAATTTCCTTCACGTTATTGATCACCAGACCTGTATTCCTCACATTTGACCTTTTTGCAGTATCAGTTTCGCCTGATGCAGAAAACACATGCAGTTTAATTAGCAACAGTAAAGTTCTTAAAACAATATATTGTGCTGCCGGTGGTGATACCTTTACGAGGAACCCTATTCTTCACTATATGATAAATCATGTCATTTCCATGTTTCCACTCCAGGTTGTTCTTGAATGAACACGATAAAGTGACGGTCATTCCTGGTTTTGTGACAGTCACTTGGTCTGCAGCAGCACAGAGTGCACCGAAGAGCACTGAAAAGAGAGGATCACATTCATGAGGCACACTTAACTGTACGATGTATTCACAGAAGATTACAACAAACTCTGAGTATTAAGACGAGGACAAACTAGTGTTAGTGCAATATATTTTCATTACTTTGCATTGGAGACTCATTTGCTAAATATAAAGTTAAAGGGCAATTCATCAGGATGAATTTGAGGACTTTGTAGGCATCTGGGATAAGTAAAAAAATACAACTTCAGCTATTTTCTTTGGTAGATAAGAAGAAAAGGCAAGGGCATATTTAAATCCAGGTTACTAACAACTCTTATGGAATGTTTGTACTCACCAAAGCCAAACCACACAACTGTCTTCATCTTGAATGTTGAATCTAAAGGGATATTATACAAATAAATATTTTTGGCAAGACGAAACTATTTGAGAAAAATATTTTATGCAGTAGGAAATGCAGATTTCTAGGTTAGAGATACCACACAACTACTGTTTCAGATGAGCAACGTGATCCTTTACCGCTAAGACTTCGCTCTACTTCCTTCCTCTCAATGTCTCAAGTATCAAAAATTTTAAATGAGTTTTGTTGCCATACATGAAGAAATGAACTTTATGTTACTACGACTATCCAGTTTTTTTAGGCACTTCTGTATTTAATAAACACATCAATAGCGCATGTTAAAATGCTTTGTTGTCATATCCGGTCCAAAATATTCTCATGCAAAGTCTTTTTAAAAGCAATAATTTTTTTATTAATAAGGCAAATAAATAAAAGAAATTCTTATAAATCTTCTGGGTTAAGGGGGAGGTTCAGGTTATTTCTTTTCTCATTAAGTTCTCTACATTTTATGATTTTTAAAAGTTTAGAAATTTAATTCTGCAAGCTAAAATACATTTATCTGTTTAAACATTGACAAACTTTAAAGGTACAAATGATAACTTTGCACTTTAGTTATGTTGGATGACCAGAACATTTAGGACTAATACAAAATCAGACATATAAAACTTCATACTTTACCTACACATAACTGTATCAAAATTATTCTTATTTTGAACATTTTAAATATATTTAATGTCACTTATTGAACAATAATCATATATTAAGATTGCAAAGATGCACTAACCCTTAAACAGTCTTTGTAGCATTGCTGAGCCCATTTTTCTTCTTTCATATTTGTTTAAGAACATTAAACCTAAACTACCACATTGGTTTCTAAAAATAAATTTAACATTTACACAGACACAGAAACAGGACAGATCATAGCCACTTGCACATTATCAAAATATGTATATTTTATTCACTTGGTTGATCCATCATGTTAAATTTAAACATCAAATGAAAAATGGTTTCCGAATGGTCACAATAAATCCGAAATTTTCATTTTACAATTTAAAAATTAATTTTATAATGTAGTTTAAGATCTTACCTTGATAAAGAGGCAGTACAAGCTTTTGTGTGCTTTTTATTGAAGACCAAAGTCTTTCTTGTCCTCTCTGTACTTGACTTCATCGAAAACAAAAGCGCAAAGATGCAAAAACTGTAGAAGGCGGAAGAGATCTAGAGAAACCTACACTTTGGAAAGTTGTAGGCCAATGCAAACCCCAGCTCTTTGTGGGTTTGGGCTTCACGCCAGCACCTTCTCACAAACAAGGCCTCGGATTTTATAGATAGTACAGTTTTACAAGAAGCTGAGAAATTTTCTGTAGATCATCCTTTTTAGGGATGTGAGCAAGTTTATGGTATAATCCAAACCCATAAAAAGGAAGTCAGAATGACAGAAAGACAATTCTTTATTTGCCACAGCAGAAGTAACAAAGGATTTGTTTGCAAAATAAAAACAAAATAAAATAAAAATCACCCAGGTATCACCCTCACCAAACTTTAAAGAAAAAAAGAGCTGATTTGGTGTTTTGACTTTATTTCATTTTTGTTACACACATTTGAGCTGTCATTTGTTTGAATTTGTTTTACATTTCCTCTTAATGGAGCTGAACTGTCTTGACTTTACTGAAACCAGGGAGGAGGAGTTAGTGCCGGGCTTTACAGATGACACCAGGCTGCAACGGTCCAATGAAAGAAGAGGGGGCTGGAAGCAACATACTTTGCTGGGGAGGGGCAGTGAGTACTGATGGCAGTGGAAATCAATAGTCAGGACATGGATCAACGTTGATAGGTAAGCAGACTTATTAATACAGAGTGAATGGATTGAGCGACCACAGTGGCTCTAAAGTCTGGGGTCTGTTTCATGAAGCAGTTTTTCTGAATTCTCTGGATGCTTTTGCTTAGTAAAACAGGTGTTTTAACAGATTTCAGATGCTTCTTATTTTACTCTGCATAATGTCCAGGTGACAGAGCCTGCTTCTCTGAACAGGCCCACAGCTTGTAACCAGTGGATCAAAAGAGCCCCTCCCCCTGACACCATATCTGTACATCTGCACCAATTTATTTAACTGTGTATATATGCAAGATTTATTTACACTTTTGTCAGTTGTGAAGCGTGCCAGGGCATTTGTAAGAGCTCGGTGGGGTGCGACTAAGAATGCTGTCCCGTGTGTTCGTGTGAGCGTCCACATTTCTCCACCTTCGTCCCAAGCGTAATGCCCTTTGCCTCATTCAGCCACTCTCCTGTAGAAGTAGAGGTATCCCAGGTCTTTGGGCGGTTTCTCAGAAGCACACACCTTCTGATCGTTGAAGATGACCCACCTGTAAAACAGAAAGATCCCTCGGTTCACAAAGAGTCCTTAATAACATGGGAGTTATGGGTTTAATTACATTTACACAATTCAACATTTTTTTTTAATTAACAGTCCTTAATGGAAATGTCTGAACACACAGTGGTCATTTTTGAGGAATCTTATCTCATTCAGGTTGTGTGTTCATCAACAAGAACAGATCATTTAGGGATCATTTCTATTATCAAAACATTAAATAAAAGAGCTTTAAACCTCAGTTTTATGACTGGGTAAACGCTTGCTGTGATCACTTCGGCAGCAGGGATTGTTCAGACCATGAAGTATGGTGCCCCCTACTGACGCACTGTAAAATCAGCTCATTTATTAAAATGGATGATGATTTTTATAGGTTTTTAACAAATAAATGAACAACTGATTTAAGAACAAAAACATTTACTTTGTGAGACAGTTACATTGAAAACATCAGAACATGGTATCAGCATGAACAGAAAGGAAAATTATTTTTATTTCAAAACCTGGGACTTGCAATCACATTTTAAATATTTTTGATAAGGTGGTTCTGATTTTTTAGTGACACGCTGAGGCTTTGAAATATCCCTTTAAGATAGAAACATTAGTGAAAAAAGAAAAAACAAAACACTTACTGCTGATCCTTCTTGATGTGGCAGACATAGTGGCCGCACATTGTGCTTGTCCCCATGTGACTGATGAATGCAAACAACTCATACTCTTGATGAGGGAGAGAAAAACAAGTTGAGTTATAATTAGAAAATAAACATAATTTATATTATGAAATAAGAATCCAATGGTTCCTGGAAGAACATTAGGTCTCCATTACATGTTTCTGAGCACATCTCTGCAGCTAATTTGTGAGAACACATTCTGACTTTCTGTCTATCACGAACGCCTCCTCTCTCATCTTCCTCCTTGAGACTCACTGCCTGGTCCATCTCTGACACGAGGCCCAGGCGGAGGATCTCTGCCACCCTCACTCTCTGCGGCTGAGCGACCGCCTTCAGACACATCCATGGACTCCAGGTCATCCAGGTGAGAGAAGATCCAATCCACGGCCCGTTCCAGGACATTACTCTGGGCAACATAAAGACAGTAAAAGGGACATTAGAGAATCTCAAAAAATGTTGCTAATGATCAAATATAAGCTGTCTGAGAAGTCTACTTTGATTTCATAACTGCTTTTTTAATATAGGGGGCTAAAGATGATATATCCAATATTTTTTTCACAGGCTTGTCATCATCATTTATCATTATAAATATGTTGCAAAATATAAGATGAATGGTACTAATTTTGCACATGCAGTAACAGCAGGTGGAAGCTTCATTGATATTTCTTCGTTTTGCTGCAATACTTTAATTTAAAGTTCACTTCTATGGGGAACAAATCTCTTGCCACTGCTTCTAGGACAGCTTAGCCTAATGCAACTCATGCTTGTTGAGGTGTTAAGGCTATTTATTATAATACAGACCCAGGGACTCCAGTGAGGATGCATTTGAATGCACAACACCACACCACTAAAAACTCTTTTCAGGTAATCTGATTTCAACATTACCACCAAGTCACAAACTTTTTCATGCTATTGCTTGACAGTACACTGAAATATGTTTCCCAACATTTTAGGTACGAATACAGGCAACGCAGTAAAAGAGTCTTACCTCACGTTTAATCTGCACTGCCTTGTTTGAGATTTTCAATCTGATTTTTGTGAACATAGTGTGTGTGCTGGACAGATTCATTTACATGGTGCAGAGGTTAACTCATTTTTATGCAAATTCAGCTATGGCAACTGGTCTTTTAACTCACAGTGCTGTATCCATCATGCACCTGCAGTCAAATCTCCTACTCTCCACAGCAAATAGTATATGAACAATCATTGGACATCTGTCATCAGATCCAGTATGTCTGCATTACTACAGTCTCCAAGCATGACAGAAACCTGGCTGCATTTCTGTCTGAACACCAATGGAGCAGCTGCTCTGTACTCTCAGAGTTCTGCTCTTAGGGAAGTGTTATAATAGAAAAAACCCCTTTCTCTGACAGGAAGGAATTTGATTCTAACCGTGGCTCGAAGTGCTTTGGTTGCCTGGTCTCGGCTGAAGCCCATGGAGACGATGGTTGCCAGGTGCTCCTCAGAGAGGCTCTCTGTGGGTGTGGTTCCAGGGCCAGTGCTGCAGCCTGGCAACACCAGGGGGGCTGAAAAGTCTGCAGCCAATAAGAGGAGAACATTAAGAGTAAGAAGATCCTACACACCGATTGATGATTTTCTTATAGGGAAATTCCAACTGCTCTGCACACCTGGGTCATCCATATGGCTCATGATCCAATTCATGGCAGCATCGATTCCAGTGTTTCCAGTATAGTACACTGCTTTCCTGCAGGCCTCCAGGGGGAATCCCATTTCACATAACTGGGACACAGTGGAGTCATCAAGGACTGGAGCTGAGAATGTGTTAATGGGGAAAGAGTTAAATTACTTGAGTGGACTGTCCATCCAAGTAGGTGTGTTTCAAACTGCACACTTGCTGCTGGTGGTAACAATCTCCCTTAAAATATAACAAAAGGCAAAATAATAGAAAAAAACATACCGAAAAGTCAACTTATATAAGTCAAAAATCAGAACGATTAAGATGTTGCTTCTTTAATTATAAGTGTAACTCAAATCACTTTACATTATGCAAAAGTAAAATAATAAAAAGGCAACGGAGGGACTCAAGAAACACAAAAGGCAGAAAGAAAGAGAGGAAAAAAAGAGCAGACAAATAAGAGTTTCACAGAGGAAGTAGGAAAAGAGCAGAAAGACAGACAGACTAACACAGCAGTGGGGAGTAGAGCGAGTCGTCCTCCTCGTTGCCATGGGAACCCAGGATACCTTTAACCTCCACGTCTGGGGTCATGAGTGGGGGTGGGGCCACCTCTGGTAGAAGCTCCTCCCCTGGCTGCTGGCCAGTTGCACGAAGCGCGCTGAGGTCCAGAGTATCAGGAACGTCAATGCTCACATCTGTTCAAAAGAAAATTATACAGCATTAAAAAAGGGTTTCAATTTTTTAACTTATATACATTTTTAAACACTAACATTTAATAATTTGTCTTTCTCACCCAGTTTCTTGGGAACCCAGTCAAGGCCAAAGGTGAACTTCTTAATCTGGATGACCAGGTGGTCAGGGAAAGAGGCAAAGCGGGTCGTTCTGACAAAAGAAGCAAAAGCTGAGATTAACAAATCAGTTTTCAGATTTGTTTAAGTCAGTCACTTTCAGAATGTGTGTCCGTCTCTTCATACTTGGTAGCAGTAGTCTTGGTCTGCACAGCTGAGCTCCAGAAGTCTGTGAGGACCTCTGGTTCACTGAGGGCTGCCATGCAAGCTGTGAAAGGGATCTGTGCACGCACTGTGGGGGCTGATGAGTCCCCTTCCTCACGCCGACGCTCTGCCTCCTGAAGCTCTTCTGTTAGAGAAATATGGAGATGGTTGAAAAACAAGAAGCTGCACGCAACTGTGTTGAAGACATCCAATCAATGCTGCGTTGGTGACATAAACCAGGACTATACTATGCCCTCATTTTAAATGTATTATCCTACACAAAGAGCACTGCTGACCATGCACAGGGTTGGAAATGGAACTGAACATTGTATTAGCCCTTCACCTGTGTTGGTTGCCTGGTCCATCGGCACAGGCAGCTGGACGATGTAATCCACCCGCTGTGTGTACTTGGCTTTCTGTGATTGCTGACACACAATCCTCTCCTCCACCAGGAACCTAAAGGCTTCAGATGGGTTGGTCCCAGAGCGACAATTCCTCTGTGGTGAAAAAAATATAATAGTGTAAAAGAAATGCTGAGGACAAAAAACAGAAGCTGAGTTGGAGCATTACTTTACCTCCACCATGTTTATGAAGTGCAATAAAAACTCCTGAGCGTCCTGTTGTCTATTGGTGGAGAACTCTGGGTGGCCCCGCCCAACAAGTGCTTTGAACATTCGTGGTGCTATGCCAATTTGGTCTCCCTGCAACAAAGAACGAAGAGTCTGATTTGTCAGTGGTGAGTGCTAATATTAGGTGGATCATATTTCCATTTATTTATGAGAGTAAATCCCACATGCATGAGGAGTATCTGTTGAACCTCAGACTTAAAAATCCACTGTGACTGATTGTTTCTTCTTACCCTGGGTTCAGATGCACCATTTTCATCTCCAGGGTCTGGTGCTGGTTTGGAATACTCTCCTGACAACAGACCGTAGCCGAGCTTGGCTCTGTGATAAACAAACAAAGCTAACATCGCTGCACATCCAACAATATACCAACATCTCACACAGGAGGAGGATTTGGATATAAGCCTAAATACATTTTTGGCTTTAAAATAGCATGGTGGAATGTCTTAATAGAAATGAGAAGTGTGGGGCTAAAGAGGTGTGAGTACAGCGACAAAAGTAGATATTGCTTAGAACTGGACCACACACACATCAAATCTGACAGATTTCAATTTAGGTGGAAACATAGGATTATTGTGTTAAATATGTAACCGCACTAATCTTCATCATACATCTTTCAAAACAAGAGACAGCTTATCACTCAAAAGTTTCAAGTTACTGCTTAGGATATAAACAGGAGTAGGCCAGACCAAGGTTTCACTTTTGTTTTCACAATGAGAGGCTCTGCCAGTTAAGATGAGACACAGTGAAAGCAAACCTCTTTTTTAACAACATAAAGCTAAAACGACACAAAGCTAAGCGTCAATATAGGTTCTGTCTAAACCCTCATGCTATCAATACAGCATTTCGATTCAGAAGGATAACCCATATTAAACATAAAAATCACATTTTAACAAAGACCTGCCAGGAAGGGAGTCTGTAATCGGCTTTACAGCTGACAGCTGGCACGCTATGAGTAGGCTTGTGTGCATTTATGTGGATGTTTTCTTTCATCTATTGTGCATGATGGCGACATTTTTCTAGACAAAATGGGAAAAGGAGAGGCATGTGTGTTTGAAGAAATGTGTGTGGAAGTTGTGCTATAGGAGAACAGGTATGCAGAGAAAGCACTCTGGAATTATTTAAATTTGTCCTTGGTTTGCAGTACCACTGAGGGATGTTTTCAGACAATACAATGGCAACACAATGCTTGTCACAGAAAATAACCAGACATTAGGAGACAAAACTCACACTTGGGTTTTAAAGTCTTGGGTGGCGTCGCTTGGGGCGTCATCTATGATCTTGTCAATGTTAGACACATACCTGGAAGGCGGAAGTAGAAGGATATAAAGCATCTCCTTTAAGTTTAATATCTTGCTGTTATTACTGGATCATAAGGAAATGTCATTCTAGTCTAGAGGCATATTCAAGAAAAAGAGTAGAACTGTTTCATCTTAACCGCTGTATTAACTAATTAGATAGCAATATTATAATCACAGTCTATAATAAGTATTAATATTGTCTTTCATCACAGAAAGTGACATTGCCAACGTCGTGGGGAGGAACACAATGAAAGATGAGAGCTAGAGGGTACTGACTTGCTCTGGAAGTCTGGAACGGTGAAGAGCACTTGCATGACAGAGTTGAGGTAGCAACTGTTGCCCAGGTTCTTCATGCCAGTCAAGCCGGGGCCAAACAGGGGTCGCAAGGTGGTCCCTGACTCTTGGATTACCTCCCACTCCCCTACACGCTGGTTCACAGCAATCTCCAGCTCTGTCATCGTCCGCTCAGTCTGAGAGCAGGACATTCAAAAACATGAGGGTATGAAGAATGCAGAGTACCAGCAACTAAAATTCTATGTGGCAGCATTATAAAAACAAAATTTTGAGAATGATGAGTAAAATTAGCAATACAAAGTAGTAATGACAGCAGGCAGTGGAGGATGAAACCGTGAACATATCATCGCAGCACTAAGTGCTGTATTTTGTCTTCAGTCCTATTGTAGCACAATTCCTCCACCCCCTGTCTGTGCAAAATCATTATGTGTGTAGCGATACATTAGCAAGACAAGAAACAACATCACAGTACACAGTGAGTCGTACAGAAACAGTTGTGCAGTCTGCAGTCTGAATGAGAGGGAAAGCAGGTGGCAAAAGAATTAATGACAACAGAAAATTAGAGTAGAGCCAGGTGTGGAGGGAAATGTCTGACACTGGGGAAAATAGGTAGATATATTAATGGATATGCTGTACAAACAAACAAAGGGAGATACTGCTGTATTATTAAAGTCCATCAGTAATAACACTATAATAATCCCTTAATGATGTCATGACATAAACCAATCTACGTAATAAACAACAATCAACTAGCTTTTTGTTATGTTCTCCTTCACAGAGACCCTTTGGATCGAGGGACAGGGAGAGAGAGGGCTGCTCTTCTCATTGATAAATGATTGAAAAAATAAAATTTTACAGTGTACTGTTAAGCTGTAATATAAGTTTTTATGACCAGGCTAAGCACTACCAAACTCATTGTACACTGACCACCAGTAGAAAAATTTAGGCCTTGTTTGTGTAGCATGATGCAGTGCTGTTTCACTGTTGTAGGTTTTCTAGATTTTTAGCAAAAGGGAACACAACAGCCCTTCCTCTCCGTTTTCAGAGGTTGTGTAGCACAAATTTGAAAAAAAAATGGACTATCTGAACTACACAGACAGCCCAGATCCACTGATGAACTATTTATTTAAGTGCTTTTGGCTTTCTAACACTTTTTCTGAATCACTGACTATGTACTCAATGCTTGCTTTATGAGGCAGAGGAAACCATACATGTGTAAAGGCTCCCAAAAAAACCCAAACAAAAATAAAATCAATATTTCTAAACAAATTTGTAAGACTGCAATGGTAAAGTAGAGGGTTAAGCACTAATATCAGGAGGAACCTGATCCAATGTTGAATATAATAAGGCAGTGATAAAATGATTTAATATCCACAATTGCCTGTTAAAAAATAAAACAGACTAAAATACAAATAAATAGTTAAAAAAAGAACTTGCCTTCTCCATTGTCATCATGTCGATACCAAAATGAGTAAGGTGCTCCGGTAACTTGGAATCCAGTACCATGTCATCCTCATCATAGGAATACACATCTGGATATACCGAAGAGTTGAGGTTATTAAGGGCAATGAAACACAACACTTCAGATAAACGCTCACACCGTATAAATTCCAACGGAGATCCACCATCGTCTACATAAAGCATTACGCCCTCTGTAATTTAAGTTCAGTCCAAGTCACATTGACATTCTTTTGACCGCTTAGAGAGATAACTCAGAGTGGTTTAATATGCACAATTAAGAGGTTTTTTTTAGTGAACAATAGTACTGAGGAGAGAGGTTCACATCAGACTCTAAATGGACAAATGAAACATATGCAGGTATATTTAAATGCTGCCTAATGCGCTGCATCTTGCCTGTTATTTAGCTATTCAGCCTGCAAACTGATGCTTACAGTTCATTATTTCCCCAGCGTATGTGATTGACGGCTTATTCATTCAAGGTGAAGAACAAGAAGTGTGTTTAATTGTAAAAGTTTGTTAAGATGGGGGCTTTAGCAAAGCAAATGTGGGTTGTTGTTCGAAGTCTGTGGCTCTTGTGTTGTGTAGCTGCTGTCTGACAGTCAGACACTAAAACCATCTAACTGCTTATTGCTTTATTTAAACATATATCAAAATTAGTCAATTTAATTGGCTGTGTGGAACAAGCTCTTTATGTCAAAAATGATACTAATTTCTGTTGAACTTCAATGATTTTTACCCCAGAAAAATCTTTGTGCCATCTGCTTACCTGCTCCATCAGGAGTGATGGTACCAAGTTTGACTGCAAGTGGGTATCCTGTTTCCTGGAAATGCAAAAGGGCGTGGTTGTTGCCCCCTGAGCCATCAAAATATCTTCGGCCACACAGCACTTTTCCATCCGTCAGGTTCATCCAAAGATTTTCCTGGAGGTCACACACCTCACATCGCCAGCCACTAAAATGTGGAAAAGACAGCAGCATTAATAGATGAATGCAATAATAATTTGGATTATAAATTATACTACAATTTTTCTTATTTTTAATATAATTATTGATTATAATACAAAATTATTACTGCCTGAAAATTTCTTTTCACTTAAACTAAAAAACTTCTGCAGCAAATTGAGATTTAATAGGTTGTAGAGAGTGAGAGATTTTAAAGCAGAATACAATAGAGGTTTTGTTTATAAATTTCCCTAACCTATGATGATTTTTATGATGAAGAGAGAGCTGTGATCAAATATCTCACCTAGGAGGGATCTTGACTCCATTGTCAAGTTGTTTGAGGTCAGCGGCATGTTTTGACTCCTGTCTCACCTCTCCATCCCACTGTTGCACTTGTAAGGCATGAGACACTGAGTCTGCTGCCATAATACCCGCCATTGACAGGGACACCTTGAGAGATGGCAAATGAATCCAAAGGAACAAATTAGATCTGACGAACAGCTTGTTGGGAAACTGAAAGTAACAATTTTTTCTCCATAAGTCGACAAATCTGTGTATGAGGACTAATTTATTAACTATCTGTGAATACTGCCTGTGTTTCCAGCCACCCTCCTTTCCATGTCTGTGTGTTAATGAGAGCTATCGCAACACTTTTTGTGCTTTTTCAAAGTATAAAAATAATAACATTTCTCAGATTAGAAAACACACAAGAAATCTCACCCGCTCTCTAACAACATCAGGCATGGTATCAAGGTCCTCTGATGTCACTTCCTGTCTGTCAGGTAAAATGACCACCTTTACATCCTCGTCATACTGATCCTGCTCCACATCAAAACCTCCTTCAATCCCTGGACAGACCAGAAACAAGAGGGGATGACATGGGTCAGTCTCAGAAGAGGAAACTTGTATTATCTGTGTTTATATTGTCTGATGCTCTCACCTATTGCCAGCCTGGTGGGCTTTTTCTTGGGTGGGTGCCCTGATCCAGAGTTTTGATCATCTTCCTTCTGAATAACATAGGATACCAGCAGATCTTGATTAGTTAGTTGACTTTTGAATGGAGAAAAGGGTTAGTGCTGAAAGTGTTGAATAATTTAAATATTTTCCAGGTGACCACGGTTTTAAGGAAAATAAGTTAAAGAGTAGAATGAGGTGTCCACCTTAGCCTTGCGAGTCCGTTTGATATGAAAGTAAGCCCTCTGGCCAGTTCGAGCATGGTGTCTGTCCACATACTGACTCCCAAAGCCAAGGAAACTGTTCATGCACACATACAGGCCCCCTTCGCTCTCCTGAAAAGAATACAGAGGCAATGTTCAATAAAACAAACTGTTCTTAGAAAAATAATAAAATAACTGAGAGGCTAAAGATGGAGGCAATGTGAGTGTAAGGGTAGGATATTACATTACCTCGGTACTGTATTTTAGCCTACTAGCTTCCCTGACAGCTTGCTACTGACAATTACGCTGAGCAGAGGTTTAATGTTATCTTATCTAAGGAAACTTTAGCATCGGAATTGAGATTTTATGGGCTAAGTTGCGTAAAATGTATTTAAAAAAAATCGTTCAAGAGTTGTGACCTTATAACAACTAAGTTAGCTAACTAGTTTGACAGCATACTTAATTTCACTGGCATAGCTAGGCTAACGAGCTTGTGTAGACAAGTTTCCATTACAGTGCATTATTAGCTTAGCTTGACGCTAGCTTGCTAGTTAGTTGAAACAGAAAGATCTAGGGACCCAGTGCAAGAAAGCAGGACGACACTGACAAAACGTTACATTTGGCAAAAACAAGATTTGGTGCAATAGAATGAGAAATGAAACAACGCAGTTTTCTTGCTGACGTTTTGATTTATAAAGGGAAGATGGCTCACCGGCGAGGAAAATGACAAGGCGCATTCGTCTTTGTGGACACGGTCCCCGGGCTTCGGAACCCGAATTGTGGACAAAACCGACATCAAAACCTCACCAACATCCGCCATGACAAGCTAGCTAGTTCCGCCTTACAATGGGACTCTTGCTCCTCTTAGTTTGGACCCCCAGCCTCTTGACACACCGGCTTGGAAGAGTATCTGTTGTCTGGCCCGTCTCGTACTGTCTCTGTTTGGTTGAATGAATCATGAACCGCTGCCTTGTGTTGAGGAAAGGCCGAACGAACTCAGTTGCCCGCACGCCGATAGGGCTGCGCCTCGTTACCGTAATCTGTATGATAAACGCACACGACGTGATTTTGTTGTGCACTAAATCTACTTTTAATTTACATCAACTAGAGCTAAGTCAATACTTCATAGTTTTTTCTAAACATAAGAAAATCTTTAAAATGCAAGTTTGTGTGTAGCGGTTAACGTTTTCACCTTATTAAGTATACCAATTAATTTATCTCTAACTGTTTTTCAGTGTATTTACGGTAACGTCCGTTGAAACCAACTAACTGCTTCCTCTCGTGGCTACATCCAAATATTGCAGCCTGACTTGCTGAATAATAATATGTTGAACATCTCCGTCGCATTGTAAAAAAATCTAACTTACATGTAGCTCAGTTTAAACATGTAAAATTATCAATAGGGAACGTTAACATGAATCGGTAGTTAATACATAACATGAATCGATAGCCCCTACCTTCCTTGAGTGAGAGGAAACTTTCCTCCTTCTTCCCCCAAACATCCCCATAGTCCCTCCTCTTATCCCAACTCCGTCTTCTTCACAGGGTTGTTGCTTGGACCATGGCGCTGCACTCTGGTTATTTCACTGTATACGTGGCGTTTTATTTTGTTGCTATTGCATTGCTTAATTTTGCCTCAGCAACCCAGGGCATTGGCGGCTCCAATGTTCTCTCACTTTTGCAGCCGTATGATTTTTTGTATTACAGCGGAGTACGTGCTTATTTTGGTGAGGAGTGGCTGAAGGCTGCGGAGCTGCTGGAGAAATCAGTCGTAACCAAAGAGTCTCTGTTCAGAGTCCGCAGACAGTGTCGTGATGACTGTGAGGCAGCAGGGAGACAGGCATTTAATAAGCTTGGTAAGTTTATACCTATAGTTTATTTTGTGTGTGTGTGTGTTTTGAAGTTAAGTGTGGCAATTTAGTCTTCTTTCATTCAGTCAATGTTACTTACAGACAGTAAGTAACATGTCCCACAGCTTATGATTGTGGTCCCCAACCTTTTTGCCTCCTAATCTCTTTATGTTAAGTCTTTTCTTTCCTACATTCTCAGTTTTTAAGACTTTCTTTGGCAAAGTTATAGGAAAAAGTAGTCAGTGTTTCAGAAAAAAATCGAATTGAATAAATATAATTTTGTGTAACATAAATACTGCATTTTCATTTGAATCCTTTTAATTGTCTAGTCACCTATCAGATTTATTTTGGAGCTCTATTGGGTGTCTTTGAAGGCACTGGCATATAAAATAGATACATTGATGAAAATATTTAAAATTAATAGAAAAAACACATTCCTGTTACGTTTTCATACATAACTTTTATTGTTGCTTTAATTACAAACTTAATAGCTGGCATAAGGGCAACAGTTGAAATAAGCCTTTGTCCAACAGTGTCAAATTAAAGCAATATTGGTCTCTAAGCATTGTCCTTGTAAGTGAATGAATAAATTAATTTAGACCCACCAGTTGGCCAAATAAACTGCCTTGAACTTCAAACAAGACTACTACTTCTAAGTTTCTGACTGTGTGGTATGTGTGAAGAGACATGTACTGCAAATACAAAACAGGAGGAGAAAAACATAATAACATAATAATGTTACACAATAATAAATACAGAATACAAAAAACCCCCAATAGTTTTTGTGTATTCATTAATCTCTTAACAATGTTTAGAATGAAGATATCAAACACATCAGGCAACAATGCATAGACAATGTCAGTCATAAAGATATTATAATCTCTTGTACAAATGATACATTAATGATATATTTCATTGAATGTATTGATCCTTTTCTTCCGCACTGTTAGACTCTGAAGAGGGGAGCCTCTGGGACCTCTGGGCCTTGGATTGGGTGCAGCAGAAGGCCGAATGTTTGAGGTTCTGTATGGGACGCTCTGTCACACCTGCAGGACAGCTCCCTGTTTCTACAGACATAGAATATGAATTTGGCAGTCGCAATCCTTACAACTTTCTGCAGGTCACATATTATAAGGTACTGTAAGCAATTCTTCCGGCAGCCATTAAGGTCTATAACTTTATAATAATAGTTTATTTTACATTATTGCTGATGCACTTACATATCGCACTCCTGTCTGTCTATGACATGCACACTTTCCTCTTTCTGCGCATCAGTTGGAGAAGTTGCATAAGGCAGCATCAGCAGCTCATACCTACTTTGTAGCCAACCCCAGTCACCTGGAGATGAGGAACAACATTGAGAAGTACAGAAGGATGGAGGGAGTGACCGAGGAGGCCTTCCAGGACAGAGAGATTGAGAATGAGAAACACTGGGTGAGAACAGGAAGGATGATGTCTCTGTAAAGGAGAGGGGAAGGAGCTGCAGTAGGTATTATGTACACTGACTGCTGCAGTAGGTTAATTTACATACCCAGAAAACATATAGTTTAATTTCTATAAACTGCACTTGTTTTCTGGTTCATATACCAAATAATGCTGGAGGAAAGACAGTGATAAATTACATCATTGTAGGGAGTTCAGTTTGAGCCACAGGTGTACTTTTTTTCACCACTATTTAAGAAAAAGTTCCTAAGTTCTTTATTTAAATTTTGTCTATAACATTGTGAATGAGCTGAATTGTAGTACAGTATGTTACTCTATATTGGTAAACAGGACTGATTTATTGGGTCAACATCATTAGGAAGGAAGCAACATTGTTTTCTATCTGCAGGATATATTTTAGCAATGTGAGTGTGCAGAGATAGCCACTGCTTGAAGGACTAAAATCCTCTTCCTTCTCTCTTATTCATCAGTGTAATCTGCACATGGTTTACTTAGAAGACGTCTGCCTGAGAAACTTATTTTGCCTATTCAGACACACTTGTATATATAACATGATACAGCTTGTTTTAAACAGGCCAAAGTGGGTTGTGTAATGGCATGTGATTAAATCTTGACGTTTGTCTTTTTTTTTTTTTAATATCAGAACAAGTCCAAGTTTGTACATCTCATGTTTTTCTAACAATTGCCAGACAAGCAGAATCTTTTTTATTAATATATCTTTCTTCTTTCTCACCTCACATACTGTCAAACCCAGGTCCTATATGATTCTGCAATTCAGCAGGAGGCCTCCACTGACTGGGTGCAAGTGGCAGAGAAATGGAAAGCGTGTGTGAATGAAACGCTGCGGCAGACAGAGGAGTGCAGGGTGCAGTGTGAGGTGGCCCCTCAGCGGCTGCCCGAGGACAGGGGAGTGGACAGTGTTGATGGCCCGTTTGAGAAGGCTGCAGGTAAAAAACTAAAAAAAGGCCCCTAAACTGAACATGTCTCTTCTGCAGAAAGAGAAAAGTGTCAGTCACTGTGTTTCTTTTCTTTCCTAGCTCTTTCCCTCTCCCTGCTTGCATGTCGGCAGTCCTGTGTGACTCAGGTAGCCACAAGACCTGGAAGAATTTCTTCTCAGGAGGACTTCCTGCCCACACAGCTGGAACATCTGCATATTGCACAGTTTAAAGGTAAGATGAGTCCAACAGGAGATTAATCCAGCCACATTCAGTTTTATGTAGCACTCCATGTGTATCTTCCTTTAAATTTTCACTATTTCCTTCATTTTGAATCTTTAAGTGCTACTTTTTCTCATTTTGCATCACTGCTCCCCCACAGCTGGTGATATCAGAGGAGCAGTACAAACTCTTCGCTCTCTTCTTCTGTTTTATCCCTCTGACAAGGACTCATTAGACAACCTGCAGCTCTACTCTGAAACACTGGGGGGAGACACAGAGTCACAGAGCACACAGCCTGCCCAGGTACCAGTCGCTGGCCATGTCATTAAAATCATTCAAATGTAATATTCTGAGTTCCTTTTAATGTTGTCACTGAATCCATAAAAGGAAGTGAGTATTAACTGTCTAAACAAGTCCACATCAGACTTCAAATTTATGTTTCATTTCCTAACTTTTGGTCTTAATGACTACATGTTTTTATTTATTTGTCATTCAGGAAATAGTCAGATACATTAGTCAATCTTTGGAGGAAAAGAAGCTACTGTATTTTGGTATGGAAAACCTCGACTTCAGTTTCATCGACCCAGTGAGTACTGAGGCAAATGTATGCCTTTTTTATGTGTGTGTGTGTGTGTGTGCTCCACAAAGTTGCATCCACTTACTGAATGGTCTGCCTTTCCATTTAGGATCTTTGGACTCCAGAGGATGTTGTACCTGAATCACTGAGAGACACCTGGAGGTGAGTATGACAGGAGGAATTTTGTTCCAAGGGCTTCAACTAAAAGTTAGTGTGAAGTCAACTCAGTTTTGTTTGTGTTTCACTTTCAGAGCAGAAAAAGAGAAAATAACTGAGAAAATGAAAGAGGTGGAGCAGCAGGAGGAGGTGGATGATAGCGGGTTTTTTGCAGGTAAGATCTTATTCCTGTTTCAGTCTGTAGCCGTAAAGAATTTTATAATTTCCTCTGTCATCCTTTCTTATTTGTTCTCTCTCCAGGTGGTCCGGTGCCTCAGGTGGGTGTCACCATCACCATGGATGACCAGATGCTTAACGGGACCAATCGCGTGGTACTTGACGGAGTCATGACCGAGAAGGAGTGTAGCAGAATACTGCAGTTAGCCACAGTAAGTTCATCGTTGAGGAGTCAAGCTTTTCTCAGATTGCAGCAGAGATGTCTTCATATACTCATCTCGTCTCTGATAGGCCGCAGCATCTGCTGGAGACGGTTATCGAGGACGACGGTCTCCACACACGCCTCATGAGACGTTTGAGGGCCTGACTGTTCTCAGAGCTGTGAAGGTGGGGGAAATGTAGAAAATCAAAGCAGGAATATGAAGTTTATGAGTCAGCATGAATAACCTGCACTTGAAATTGATTAAATAGTAGTTGATTGAACTAAAGGAAGAACAAAGCATCAAATAATGTTGATATGCAGAGGTGATCAATGAAAGGTGAACAATGAAACTTTTTTTAGTAACAGTTTTAGTTATATTGCCTTTAGGTGGGAAATATGCTCTTTTTATTGTTTTGTGATCTAATAACCACCATAAATGTAAATATTTGGATTTAAAGTAAACAGTCATAAATCTAAAAGTCTTGCTAGCTCTTTATTGTTAAACGGTCTGTCTGGCTGCGTTGTTTGCTGCCAAAGAGAATTTATGAAATTAGTATTTCACACTAATATAATCTGAACTTTTTGTGCAGTTGGCTCAGGATGGCATGGTGAACCAATCAGATGCAAAGCTATTACATGAACTAGGTGAGAGAGCCAGAGTCCTGCTGCACTCCTACTTCAGAAGCCCCTCAGGACTCTTCGTCTCTTTCACACACCTGGTCTGCCGCAGTGCAATCGCAGGTAACGGCTACTTGACATGACTCCAGTGGAGATCATTGTTGACCATGTGGAACTAAAACTTAAAGTGCAGTGTTTTCCAGAGTTCTGACCTTTAAGCCGTGGGCTTAAATGTGTTTTTTGGGAAGTGAAATTGTTTGTTTGATTTTTCTTTGCCCTTAGGTGACCAGGAGGGCAGGTTGGACCTGTCTCACCCCGTCCATGTTGACAATTGTCTCCTTGAGCCGGAGACCAAGCAGTGCTGGAGGGAACCACCAGCGTTCATACACAGAGACCTCAGGTACACAAAATAATGTGTAAGAGGAAAAAGCAAGGAAAACACAGCAGTTACAAAAGGGGATTGTTTTGGTAATGATACGTTAAACTATATCAACTGAATATTTATGAAATATTTTCAAAATAAGTCTAAAAACAGTTTTCATTTTGTTTGTTTCATCAGAAGATGCATAGAGAACTTAACTATGATGGTTATTTGAAAGTTATTTCTCTCTCACAGTGCCATACTCTACCTGAATGACAACTTCGATGGAGGAGAGTTGTTCTTTACCAACAGGGATGCCAAGACAGTAACAGTAAGTCAATTTTTAGACTGAAATGACTTAATTTTATGACTGTTAAACCTGCTTTTATTTTTGGATTTTGGACTTTTTCCCCTTCCTCTACATACCTCCAGGCTCAAGTGAAGCCCAGCTGTGGTCGACTAGTGGGTTTCTCCTCAGGTCCAGTAAATCCGCACGGTGTAACAGCAGTGACCAGCGGCCGGCGGTGCGCGCTGGCCCTGTGGTTCACAAAGGAGAAGCTCTACAGAGACATGGTGAGCATTATGATGGCAGCACACACCGCTGACCTCCTGCTCAGGTCAGACCTGTCTCTTCCAGTCATGTGGTTGTTGGTGTCATAACACCTGTGTTGGATAATATGACCAGCTGGAGTGTAATGCAAATCCGGTGGTTGTTTCCATATTTTCTCATTCCCGCTCTGTTTGCACCATGTCAGACTCTTTTAGGGTTTATCACATATCCACTTGGCATCAAGATAGATCATTCAGTACCAATGTCAGTTTGGCATACAAGGATGCCTAAGAATTATAATTGTGTTTATTTTAAATTCAGTCATGTTTTGGAGCAAAATCTGTTGTTAAAATAACAGAAACACAAAGAGTTCAGGGAAAGGCTTTATATTAGTGGTTACAGTGACTTACCCAGTTCAGTGCTAGCTAACATTTAACATCATGCAGACTTCTTAACTCATCTTCACATCTTAATATCAAGACAGTTTAGCTGTTAAAATGAGATACAATACATTTTCTTCTTACAAATTAAATGTTGAATTCACAAGTAAAAAACAGTAAAGATTCTTCATTCAGTTCAGTTTTTCTCTGTCAAAACTCTGTGGTTTGTACAATCAGTCACTTATTTTGGCTGATGTTGGCCAAGTTTGGCAAGATATTGCTTAATAACTGATTACTGAGTCGGTTTGACGACTGTTATGTTTCTCTTTGTGTGCTGCCTTTACCTTACATTTTAATTTTACCATTATCCCACAGTTGCTTTAAAAAGCTACATACAAAGTTGGCAGATTGGTTTCATGTTTTCCAGCTTAATAATTTACAAAATTGTGCCCAAGTTGATGAAAAAACTGAATGTTATCTGTGGTAAACAATACAGATGAACTCATAGGGTAAATAAACAATATGAAAAGTATTGTGGGTCATATAACATTTTATATATTTATAATACTAGAACAACTATTCAAGTGTTCACAAGTGTGCTAGAATGCAGGTTGGAGTCTTCATACAATTAATTTTTTTTTTCCATTTCTTCCCTTTGCCTGAAAAAAAAAATTGAAAAATGATAAATGTAAAGGAAGATCTTAAATGGAAAAAATAATAATGCATTTTATAAAGCTGTAACAAGCAGAAAACATTTGCCACAATCATGTAATATTGCAAGCAGGGAGGTTTCTGTTTCACTGGAAATACAGATTTGCAGTATAGCTAGTAGCATAAAGTATATAGTAAACAGCATAGCTTTTGTGTGTTTTGTGTTCACTAACATCATTTAGCACAGATGGGAAAAGTTAAAATAACCAGTTCTAAAATATTCACCCAGAAAGTGCAAGGACATAAACTAAGATTACTTTGAACAAAAAAAAAGTGTAATCAGTCACTGAAAATCAACATCTGTCATTGCTATGCTTTTGTTTCTCTTCGTCAGGAGCGAGAGGAGGCAGAGGCCTTATGGGAAGCAGGTGGACAGAGCGTGGTGAAAAAGGATGAGAAGGAGGCGGAGGGCACCGCCGGCCGGAACGCCCGAAGCCAAGCACCAAAGGAGAGGAGCAGAGGGAGAGGCAGGGTGACGGGGGGCAGAGATGAGCTGTGAGAGAACAAAACTAACAGACTGAACCACCTAAACTGATGGACCGTTCCACCATCCCATAACAGGATCATTACACCAGCCATGAACACTGCCTTTTTTAATTTTTAATTTTTTTTCTAAGTTTTTATGCACAGATTCACTCTCCATCTCACTATCTTTTTATGTAGAGCTGCCTGCATGTTTGTATATTTGGACTGTATATGATGAAGGAAGGTGAGGGGAACACAGTCGCGTCCTCTCTCTAATGTCAATTTGTGCTTCTGTTTTTGCTGGTTTCCTGAGCAATTTCACTCTCTTTAAAATTAAGAGATTAAAAACTGACACAAGTTTAACTTTTTATCAATGTTGCATGAGTACTCAATACAATTTAACACTTGTCAAGGTCAATGAAAGCATTGGAGACAAAACGAGGACAAAAAGAAGAGAGAAGTTACAGCAATGTTGTTTAATGTTTTATGTGATTACCTCACACTCTCTGTGGCTGCCTACTGATTAAAAATAAAATACAGAGAGGGTTAGAACTTTTCTCAGTCTCTTCCTGTGTGTTGAGAGTGGAAGCATGTGATAAGATAAGCGATTAGACAGGAACACAGCAGTAGGAAACTGTAAAAGTAGTTACATCAGCTGGTGCGTCAGAAACTACAGTTGCGGGCAGTAAGAGGAAACGGAGAGAGAGAAAGAGGTGCACAGGGGGGGAAAAAGGATAGAAATAGAGAGATTACTGTTAATCCCTCATAAATGAGTGCATTTGTTTATGAAGCTTAAAAAATCTCCCATTTATAATATGGAATAGTAATCCAACGAGAGATCATTTAATCATTCACGTCCAGAGGAGTGACACTCGACCACCCATTTCCATCTTATCCTTCCCATTACAACCATTGCCTCCTGTCAGCCCCCTCCCCTGCTTTCGTCCAGTGCATTAGGTACCGACTCAAGTACTGTTTATGGCCCATATTAACACTCTCACTCCCCCCTGTGTTATAATCCCTGGCTGCTGCAGAACTGGGTCGGCAGGCTTGTTTAATGGAGTCTCGGTTTTAACCTTTTCCCTGCCTGACACGCTGAAATCATGCAGCACCCTAAAAGTCTTAATCTCCCCTTAAGTAGGTGTTATGTGTATATAATGCAGCGTACATATCCTTCCACTAAGTACGCTGGCGGTCTACTGCTCCAATTACACACTTGGCAGAACAGGATGACATTTATAGCTGTGTGATGTCATGTTTCCATATTTTATATGATTAGCGGAAATTATGTAAGGCCTACAAAACGTAGTTATAAAACTGAAAATCACAGTGTCCTGTTGTTGCATTGGGTCACTGACATGATCACTCAGCCCTGAGGCTGCATGTTCACACATTAATTATCCTGCTATTTATGGCCTAAACAATTCATCAGGCATCAGCTGATGATTTCTGACCTTCCTGTGTGATGCTTTACATCAGTTTTTAACGTCATCATTGCATGAGATTCAATGAGAGGATCAAAATTTGTGTATTTATAGTTCATTCATTCCACAATGGCTGTTTGTGACTGACTGATATGTCTTTTAGTTAGGTCACCCCACCCGTCTCCACCCACTTACCCCATTTATTCAAAACAAGCTTAAAGGTTCACTGACCTTGACAGGCTTTGTTGACTAAAAAAAACTCTTCTAACAATGATTTTGAAAATACGAGTCAAACTAGAGCAATGCTAGTTATAATCAAAGCTACATATGGCAAAATAAAAGATTCTATCGTAGGGATAATGCAAGATCAAGACATTATTCGTCAAACCAAAATAACTCTCCCTCTTTCTCTCTTTCAGTCTTTATCCTGGCTGGTGCCTTTTCACCCGCTAACAAATCCTTTTTGTCTCATTTTGGTTGTCTCTCAGTTTTATGCTTCATCTCACAGCCTGCAGTGCATCGACTCCATTTCTCCAAATCCAGCATCGGCTCAGCCAGCTCAGTCAGTCTGCTTCTGTCGTCACCGAGCTTGAGTGAGCAAAGGTCAACACATTTAAACTGCAGAACTGTGTTTATCCACACTGAATCATACAATAACCCCAAGATGTAGGCAACACAAGCCTATTGTAGTGTGTGTGTGTGTGTGTGTGTGTATGCAAGCACAAAAGAAATCCAAACTGTGTAAAGAGTCACAATGAAGCTGTTTAATCATCCAGATCTTTCCCTGAAGGGTTTGCACCGAAAGTAAAAATGTGATCCTTAAAGGCAGTTTTACTTTTGCACCCATCTACAGGGTCAAAGGTCACGATCAGCTAAGGTAGCATCCAGAGCATGAATAAGAACTAAGACCATCTAATTTGAATGTTTTATACATATCACCTTACATCTGTGTCACGCATGCTCGCTTAAAAATATCAGGATGCAGGATTAACTTTAGCAAACCAAAGGCCTGCAAATATCTGCCATATGCAAAATAACATGTTACTTATACTTTGCAAACTGTATACTCATTAGTACTGCTGGATGGGAGATTTAGTAACATTATTTACATTTTCATTACTGGCTTTCCCCATGTTTGTTCACAGTAAACTACTACAATGTATTCTAGACACAGAGCACATTATACAATAAGCAAACACGGCTGCTGACTCATTCTCCTGACTGTTGAAGGAGAACAGTTAAAACTAAAGGGGAAAAATGCCTCTGTGCTTCCTTTTCTAACACAGCTGGAATACCATTAAAGGCAGGTCAAACTCACCAGTAAAAAAAGTGCCATCTCATGGTAGTGTGTGCAAGCTGTGCTGTTTCATAACCAATACAGGTGATTTACTTTGTTAGATAATGTGCAGCAGCAGTGAGGTGCATGCTCCCTAACGGGCCAGGCCGGAAATTAAAGAGGAACCTCTCAGCCTAAAGGGAAGTTTAGGTATTTGGTATTAGGTATTTTTCTTTTTGACCCAATTATCAAACCAAAATCAGAGACCTTTTGGTTTGATATTTGGGTCAAAAAGACAGAGAAAAGTCAAAATGTGTTTTCTTAGCATTCAGAACAATAAGAAGAGAGACTGTAGTCCTAGAAGAGTGATAATGTTCTGCACACTGTTGGTTGTGTGTCCATGCCTGGTGATACTGTTTGCATTAGTAACAATGAACCAGGAAAACTTCTGTCCTGGATCCTGCAGTGGTTCTCTATATCACCACTGCACCCTGTCTTGATCTCTGCTCTGCCACTCTGCCTCCCTGCACATAAACTTTCTAATATTAGCTTCACCTCGGGTTTACAAAACACAAACCCTCCTGCCAGTCATAGATCTTTTAAAGACTACCTCAGTACCATAAAAAGCCATGTTCCCAGATCCTCTATTTATCTTCTTTCCCCTCCCCTCCATGATTTCCATCTCTTGGTTTTTGATTCGGATTCACCTCGGCTCATGTCTTGTGACCCCATCCCCACGTTCGGCACCTTGTTTGGTTTCACCCACCGTCTCCTCTCCCTTTCTGTCTCATTTACCCCCACCACACACACACACACATACACACACATGCACACAGACAACACCCCCTCCACCCCTCTTTCTGTCCATCCCAGAGTTTATCCCCTCATCACTGATCTCCCTTCATCCCTCCAATCCTCATCTGTTCCTCATAGGAGCAGTGGAGAGAGTGAGTGACGGAGGAATATCCCACTGTGTGTGATATCAAAAGTGAATGAGCGGGAGAAAGTGTGGAAGCGGGCAGGCTGAACTTATGACAACGACCAGAGGGAGACCGCTGGAGGAAGACTGATTAAAGATCTGTCAAAACACCTTGAAAGGAATCTCCCAACTGGTGAGTGGATGGTCATATGTTTACATGTTTTGCTCTTGGTAGTTGTAAAGTTGTGCCACCAGATTCAAAGGACCAGATTAAAAAAAAATGGGTTTAAGACTGAGAAGACATTAATCAATTTAAATAATTTAGCAAAATCCTGAAGTTTTGAGGAATATGTTAACTGTCATCTTAAAACTTAAAAGGACAGAAAAGTATTCACTCCTCACTTTCAAAAGTTCATGACTTTTTTCAAAAAGTGGGACAGTAATAAATCGTATACTTGTGATCTTGCAGTATGTAGGATTTATGTTTAAACAAATATTTTGATGACAAATCATATCAACACAAATTGAACTTACTTACATGTCTTATATCTTGTGTTTATAGCACACACAGCAAAGGGATTTACATGAGATCAGCATACAATGGTGGTTTTGTCATGTGGATTGATAATCTGACAAAAAACAAATTCCTTTTGTTGTCGCACTCTTAATAGTGCCAGATATAATCTGCATGATAAAACTGTAAAGTTGTTTATGTGGGCGCATCATCCATCGTGTCAAACACAGATTCAAAGAAGCAACATTTTAGATGGAAAAGAGGGATTGTCAACCCTTTAAGGAAGAAAGAAAAGGTTCAAAGTAGGCTTGGCTCATAAGGACAAAATCCTACATTGAGGTAAATGTAACTTTATATTTGTATACGTTGTAATAGAGGAATCTCTATTGAAAAACTGATGATGTATAAGATAACAAGACGGATATGTCTGGATTTGGCCAATCTGGTGTCTTGAATAGTAAGCAAAAAAGTTTATCAAAATTAATACAAAATCACATAAAAATTGAAACAGTTTCATTTATCAGTTCTAGTTATTGATTTACAAAAATACTCACAAAGCTTTTTACACCCAGAGACACTAAACGCATTAACAAATTTTACTTGTTTCAGGGTATATATTGTCCTATCGCTTAACTCTGGCATGGACACAGTATGTTAATCTTGTGTTTGAGTAAATAGAAGGAGCCACAACACAAAAGGCTTCACTTACAGAAATCTTAATCAAATAAACTGCAGCCATATTCTAAGATTTGCAGTCAGACTGCAAAAGACGCAGAGTGCCACAGCCACTGGTCAGACTCAAGTTCGTGGGCCCAGTTTCACCAAAAACACCCCCATCCTGCCTCTTCCATCTGCCCCCTCCCTCATTCTCATCCCACTATCTGCCCCCCCCCCCCATCCCTTTCTCCATCTCTTATCCAGATGCAAAGAGCAGTCAGTAATCGGATGAGAGCAGATTTGATTCAAAAGGCTTCCCTTAAAATCTCAGCCAGTAGGATTTAAAACTCACTCTCCTGCCTCGCCTCTTACCCTCCACCATCCTCCCCTCCCTCTCCTCCCTCCCTCCCTCGCTCCCCCCCTGCCCCGCTCCTCTCTGTGTTAATGCACTTCGCCATCCAGCAACCCCAAGCAGTCATTTAATCACATGGAACAATGGCAGGGTCCCAGGAACAGAATGGCAAAAGGGTAATAGCACGACTAAAACACTCAAGCATTCATTACAACACTCATTATCAAAGCAATTTCCCATCTGGAACAAAGGCCTAAAATCCCCTGGTACCAACCTTAGGGACAATGTAGTCATCAGTAATTTTAGGCAGGAAACTCATACAGTTGCTGGTGAGAAGTTTGGAGCACTGCGCTACTATAGAGGCCATAAATCAGCACTCTAATTTCATTCCAACACTTTTCAGGCCATCTTTCATTCACTTCAAGGATTACAGATGTACAAAGGCTAGAGCCAAGAGGCAAACAATTAAAGTAAATCTCTTTCTTTTGCAAAGTCACTCCCTCCTTCCTCTCCTTTTCACTTCAAACAAATTAGAGGCAAATCCACTTGGTCATGTGTTTTGACAGGGACAGTCATTCAAATAGAGAAAGAGGAGAGAGAGAGAGAGAAAGAGAGAAAGAAAGTGAGAGAGATTGCAGCAGGGACTCATAAGATAAAATCAAGGCAACTTTTTCCTCCAAAAAGTTTTCAAGGTAAGATAAAGGAAATAGCATCATGACAACTGGTTCTTATCAAGAAAGATAAATCATTTGGACACAGTAGAAGGAGTTGTTGAGGTTGGTTATATTTTGCTATGAAGTTAGTGTCATGTGTCCTGCCTCAAGTCTGTGTCTGTAAAACGAGCTCAGGATCGTGACTCTGCTTTTTTTTTTTTTTTTTTTTTTTTACTTGTGCCTTGATTACATTTGTCACACTGTATGAGTTTGTCCATTAGGTGATTGGGTCACTGCAGAACAGTTCTCATTTAATCACCACATCACCAAATTCAATAGCCATCAACATTAGGTGAGAGCTCACTGGAGTGTTAAATGACACAAACCAGCTGTCATTGTTGTGAATTTGTCGAGGAGCGGGAGGTGACCGGCTGGGACGCCAATGACATTATTACAGGACGTACTGGTTTGTGTGTACATTCAGGGTGAGGATGTGTGCTCTCCACGAGTGTCATATCTTCATAAGAACAAACGCTTTCTCTGTTAATGTCATGCTTGAGTATTCACAGTCTGTGTGTGTTTGTCGTGTGTGCACGCCTACATGATTGCATGCGTGGGTGTGTTCTGTGGGCTTCTGTGTGCGCTCCTGCCTGTTTATGAAAGTTTGCAAAGTAGATGAGGGTCAGTTTGACTTGCAAAATAACACTTACTTAGAGTCTGGAGCTAGACAGGCTGAAAAAGGTTGAGGTAAGTGCAGGTAAATTATAAGGGGCCTTAGTTTTTGTACAGAGAATACTGTTACTAGACAATCATCACAAATCGCAACTGTTTTCTTGAATTTTGTCTCAGTAACTAAGTTCTGTTTTTTATTGTCTCCCCAATTCTCTTCTTCATTTCAGGGTTATCAGCTTTTCTGCAATTTCTCTCTGTCTCCATTGGTGACAGTGTCTAACAGCCACCGCCATGGGTGAAATGGAGCAATTGCGAAAGGAGGCGGACAGCCTCAAAGACCAGATCACTGTCAGTAGGCCCATCCATTTCAGCTTTAACTAAGAGAAAATATGGTCATCCATTATTTAGCATTATGACTTTATGTGGCTTTTGTGTCTACATACTACATCTAAGTTCATAACTTGCAGTGACCTGACCACCTGAGTCTGTCTGCTCCTCAGGCAGCTCGTAAGGCAGTGCAGGACACCACACTGCAGGAGGCAACAGGTGCGATCAATGTGGTGGGCCGTGTCCAGATGAAGACCAGGAAAACACTAAGGGGTCACCTTGCCAAGATCTATGCTATGCACTGGGGCGCTGAATCCTGGTAAATACAGAACATATTGAGAACAAAATTTAAAAAAAAAAAACACACCAGCTGTTTGTTTTTTTAGGGCCAAAATGTGATAAGTTTCTACTGAATTAAATTTAGCAGAAAAAGTTACAGTGAGGAGAGCCAGTAAATGCATTATGGAAATTTTCTTTGCATATTGGATTTGTGCAGTACACTTCACTTGGCTAATTCCCAGTGTTATTTTTTATAGTTGACACAGCTTACACATTTCCTTCATGTTCAGTCTCATATCTTGTTTTTTTATCATTATCATTAAACAGCAGGCTGTGTGTCAGTGCCTCACAAGATGGAAAACTCATAGTGTGGGACAGCATTACAACCAACAAGGTAGGACGGAGCAAAGCAGTGGTATATCATGATCACAGTAATGGTAGACAAGGGCAAATATAGTCCATATGAAGCCATGAATGTGCCATCCCAGCTAATACTGAGACAAAAACACATGTATAGACGTAATTGGTTTCTTAAAGCTCCTGAAAATTTGGCTTCAAGTCTAATTTCAAACTCAAATACTACTGACAAAAATAACAAAGAGTTTAAAAGCACACTATGCAACATTCTTGCAGGCCTAAAAAACAAACAACAATGCAGCGCTTCTGATGTAAGAGCTTTCAGTTTGTGAGAGCAAACATGACTTTTAAACATACTTTAGATGAGTATATTTATATTTTAATGTTTTAATTGGAGCATGACTTCTTAAATAGAAATGTAACTAAAGAAAATTGCATACTGTTTCTTTAAAAAGACATCCATAAGTATAATTAACAAAAAGCTTAACACAAGTAAACTACTTTAATCGGTTTAATCAGCAACTGGGTCGATTGATCAGATGTGATCGGCCAACTGTCATTAGATTCTAATTCGAACATTGCCAAATTCTGATTGGTGCGCAAAATATGTGACATCATCTTTTTTTAATTGAGTTCAGCCAACACAGAGAAAAAAAAAGAAAACAATAATCTTTAATTTTTTTATAACCAAAATGTGTTTAACTCTGATTGGCAGAAAATAGAAGGAAAATAGAAAATAGAAAACAAGCTGTCTACGAAAATACATTTTTTAGGAATTTCAGTGACTGAAGTTCATTAAGTTGAAGAAAAGAGTTAGACCCATCTTCTGCATGTCCTCAGGTGAATGCCATCCCTCTCAAGTCATCGTGGGTGATGACTTGTGCCTATGCGCCTTCAGGGAACCTAGTGGCTTGTGGCGGTCTGGACAACATGTGCTCCATCTACAACCTCAAGGGCAAGGATGGCAACGTCAAGGTCATGCGTGAGCTGGCGGCACACACAGGTAGGACAGCTCAGCTTGAAATTGTAGTCTTTAAAAGCTACTGATACGGAGTGTCTTTTATCACTCGTACTGTACCTTGAGGTTTCTCATATCCTGTTTCTTTGGTTGCCCAGGTTACCTGTCCTGCTGTCGTTTCCTCAGTGACACTGAGATCATCACCAGCTCTGGAGACTGCACCTGGTAAGAACGCATAAAGGAAAAACCCTTTTCCAAATAAGTTAGGGTGCTGTCTAAAACTTGAATAACACAGTCCCTTGGACATATCCTCACTTAAAAACAATACAATTTAGTTGTACAAAGGTTATGACTACATGGTCTCAGGATCACATTTGCATGTCCTTCTTTGTAGTTAAAACTGAAATAAATATTGTCTTTAATCCATCTCCTTCCAGCGTACTATGGGACATCGAGACAGGAACCCAAAAGACCATTTTTGCAGGACATCAGGGAGACTGCATGTCTCTTGCCGTGTCCCCAGACTTTAAGTTTTTCATCTCAGGGGCATGTGACTACACAGCCAAGCTGTGGGACATCAGGGAGGGCACATGCAGACAGACCTTTGGAGGCCACGAGAGTGACATCAACGCTATTGGGGTGAAAATCACTTCTGTATATGAGCTCTGACTTTGTTTAAGTCTAAGGAGACCAAGTTTCTAATCAGCTCTCTTTCTTCCAGTTCTTCCCAAATGGAAATGCAGTGATAACAGGGTCAGACGACGCCACCTGTAAGCTGTACGACCTGCGAGCTGACCAGGAGCTCATCACCTACCAGGACTCCAGCATCATGTGTGGGGTGACCTCCCTGGCCCCGTCCCTGTCTGGACGCCTGATACTAGCTGGCTACGATGACTTTAACGTCAACATCTGGGACTCACTTAAATCTGAGAGAGTGGGTGAGTACAGATGGAAAATGGAGATAATAAAGTGAATTAAAAACATAGAAAAACTCTATGATATGATATGGTGTGTTCTGCATCTGAGGGTTGTCATTGGTGCTTTGCTCAGCTTATGTCATGTTTTTTCTTCCGTTCCATGATCCAGGAGCGCTGGCTGGTCACGACAACAGGGTGAGCTGCATCGGAGTGTCCGCAGATGGCATGGCAGTTTGCACAGGATCCTGGGACAGCTTCCTGAAGATATGGAACTGAGGCCGTTCCTTACCAGCGAGAGAAAAGAGAGCAGTAACATCTGTCCGGGAGAAAATGAAGAAGATAAAAAGGAAAAGAAATTGTAGTTTGAGGGAGGGATGAGGGACAAGGAGCTGCATAGGGTGAGAAGAGGGTATTTCAATTGTGCCAAGTCCCATTTAAATGTTGGAGAGGGTTTGTGATGTGAAGATTTCCTCCTCTCTCCGTCACACTGCACTCTCAAGTTTCTTCTCACATTGAATTTGGGGTGGGACAAGGGGTGGGGGTCTTGGGAAAGATCATTCCTCTTAATAGTTTAATATAATGCTATTCAGATTGATAAAATATGCACATTTATCGCAGCATTTCAGAGATCACCTGATGAGAACAGTTGCCAAATGGAAATGGTAGTAAATAGGATGTGATAGAATTGAATATGTGTCAAGTTACAGCCTGAGTAGGTTCACACTAGCTATGCTGTGTTTTATATCAAAGCATAAATGATGACATTTGAATAATAGGAGCATTTGCATTTTTGTTTCTGATTGTTGTTTGTTCTTAGTTTTTGTAGGTTCCCTACATGCTTACATTTACTTTCTTTTCATTTTTAATATTAATTAAAATGGAGTTCTAGTTTGCAGATGTCTTAGTGTTTGAGTTATTTTGTATGAGATTGATGGATGACATTCAGCAGGTTTTTGGGTCTAATCATTTGACCTAACCCCTCTTCCGCAGAAGCTAGACCTAAAAAGTGCTTTGGGTAAACTGTTAACCTGACAGATGGGATAATGAAGTGGTTTTCATGGTTCACTAAGCACTTACAAAAAAAAAGGTTGACCCATTTGTCTCCCGACAGGACTTTTTTTTTTTTAGGACTGATGGATAATAACGTCTATTGTGCACATATTAGCAATACAGCTGAATCTGTACATGACTTATTTTCTTTGGATGGTGCAAGATAAACTTGAAGGTCAGTTTGTGTACAAACAGAATGAAGTCTAAGTTCTGACTAGAATTTGGATTGCCTATTTTCCAACACTGGATTCACACAATGTTGAAATTAAAGCAAAATCTTTCTTAAAGACTATCAAATAAACATGGGATTCTGCAATAGACAAGTGTTTTGTGTTAATTTCTTACATGCTTACTTTAGTAACAAATTTATTCAGAATGTGTTCATAATTTAATCCTACTAGATATGGAATTATCCGATAGGAGTTTCAATAGGAATAAGAAATAAAGCATGCAATATGGCATCAAGGACCAATTTTAATTTAATTACACAGGACAAAGAAAAAAAACCCTCAGTAAATTCAGTCCATGAAGAAAATTAGATGCTTGAATAAAAGCACATAAACATGGCATCTTTTTACAGACAAGAGTTAAATTACATGGCTTATTTACAGGCTCCCCCTAGTGGTAAAAACTGAAGCTTCACTACAAAGTGTTCAATGAAAAGTAAAAATTGATTAGTAGGGAAGTAAACAATAGTGTCAAAACCAAGAAAGTTGCAACTATAATGCCAGCTGCATTAAATAAAAGATCTGCACTTTATTTTCTATTACAAGCTAAACAAATATTAATCGTTTAGATTAGACTGTTACTTGTGCAAAATAAAGCCTTGAAATCTTACACTTCAGATGCTGCAGAATTAAGTTATGAAGAGTATCTCAAGAGAAAAAAGCACGAGGAAAGGATGTGAGACAGCAAAGAGAGCTAAATTAGTTTACAATTAATGCAAATATTTCATAGGTAAGGTATGTATGGAATTTTATTTACATTTACAAGAGGACAAAACATCATAGGAAACAGCTAGAAGTGAAAGTTTTGCAATATACACAAAAGAAAACCAATACAAGAAAGCTGTACAAATAAAAGCTTGTTTTTAAGAGATAAAATTGGCAGGATTCTGTACATGCTGCTGCAGTAAATCATCTATTTTCCTTATCCAAAGATACTGCCAGCACTCTGCGGTCCATCTGTCCAAGCCTCTGCTTGTCTGGGGTGGACACCTTCAGCTTCATCTGGAGAGCAGGGGGAACACATTACTTCAGCATTTTATTTTCAGACAGCTAAATTAATCATTATCTTAAAGATAAAAATCAACATGCTGGATATCCGAATTCAGCAAATAACGAGAGTAGGTATTTTTGCAGTGGCTGCATGCTTAAATAAAGTACCTTAGAAGGCTGATCCCTGGGCGAGTTAGTCTCCTTAAGGATCTGCAGTGGGGAGCGACCTTCGGTACCTTGAAAAAAAAAAAAAAGTCAGACAACAGCACCTCGTTTTCACAGTTAACAACAAGAGGCCACAAACTTTCTACACACCTTTCTGCTTCCTTTTCCCAGACTGTCCCTTGTTTTCATTGGTCACATTCTTAATGGCCACACGGACAGCAAGAGGAGAGGAGCCTCCCTTTCCACCCTGCACTCCTCTAGCTCTTTGCCCAGTGGTGCCAAAACCTTTTCCCAGCCACTGCGGCTTGAACACCACCTGACTGGGGCTCTTTGGGTCAAAGGTGGGGCAGCGGATGCTGGGGCGGAGCTGTTCCTGCTCTGGGCTGGGGACAGTCGGTGGCTCTGATAGAGCGGGTTCAGAGGGCAAAGGCAATTCTTTAACAAGCTCTTTTGTTTCCTCAGAGGAAGGTGTTTGTTCTGCTTCCTCTGGCTGTGCCGGGGACACCTGAGCTGGGGAGTCACCTGTATCAGTGGGTAGGAGAGGCTCAGCAGTGAACTCAGTTTGAACAGTGACACAAGGAAGGGCATAAGAATGATCCACACCACTCCCCCCCAGTGGCTCCAGTTCCACAGCAGACACTGGAGATGAAGTACTGTCATGGTGCACCTCAGCAAAGACCTGGGATGAAGTTGCTCCCTCATGGCAAGTTATCAGGCTCATGCTCAGTCTCTTGTGAAGAGGAGACTCTTTTGCTTCTTGAGCCTCCTCAAGGCTAAGGTCTGCCTCAGTTTCTAGCTCCACCTCCACCTGCGGCTCCTCAAGAAGCACAAAAGGGCTTGAGTCACCCTCACTTTGGAGAGGGGGTATTACAGGGGTGGCCAGAAGGTTAGCATGGTCAGCTAGGGAGCCAAAGGTCCGGAAGGGCTGAGGAGTCAGGAGGGGCTCAGTGGAGGCCAGCTCTTCCTTAAGGACCTCCTCCTCCTCCACAGCGTCACTGAAGTGCTTCTGAGGGACTTTGCCCTCAGTTTCATTGTGGAAAATCATGCCAAGGCGACGGGCAAAGGACCCAACTGTCGCTGTGAGGGCAAATGAAAGACATTATGTTAGAGAGCATTTAGCAGGTGACGGAAGCTGAGCTGAGGTTGCTTTTTACCAAATTATTACCTCTCATGACTTCTCTGACAGGGGTGCGGGCAATGCCAACAGTGGGTGAGCGGGGATCAGTGAATATCAGTGGATGCTCACTTTTCACATCAGAAACTGCTTTGGGCCGAAGCTCACTGACCTGAGGATAATATTAAGAATGATTAATCTTTTATTTTTAAGTTTCTTTAAATATCCTCCCTTCCTTCAGTTTACAGTATGTCTGGTTGTAAGTCAGCATGGTTACCTACCTGTATAGGTGTGCGTTCGATTCCTGTTGAAGGAGAGCGCGGATCTATCAGATGACTGACCCGATTGTTTTTAATGGCTGGTTCTGGTTTCAAAGGTGCAGACCCTGCAATCTTGCTCTCACTGGATCCCATGACGCGTTTTTGATGTGAACTGGCTCACAAGAACATAGTACAGAAAAAACTTTACTAACCAGAGCAACATGATAAAAGTAACTCAGCAACATGCAAGTATTTGAACAAAACACCATGTGAGTGAACAACTTACAGTGCGCTATCAAAAAAGAGAGGTAGGACTCTAAGTATCATTTTCTTTTGTTAATGAAATGGAATGAGAATTTTTGATCTTTTAAATAAGCGCTTGTACCTTATGATACAAATATAGATAGTAAATGATAGAAGTAATTTAACCTTTAGCACTCTACATTTCGTATATCAACATTTAAATTCAGAAGAGAAATGGTAAGCCAGTAAACAACAAGCTAGCTTAGCTAACGCTTAACCAGGCTAACATCAGTAATTTCAATTTCATTCATTCATTAGTTGACGATGCAGCATTTAACGCTAGATGGTAACGGTTAACCGTAATAAATGTATTAAGTGCATGTTAATGTTAGTAAAATCAGCCTAAATGTTTAGTATGGAATATTTTCTCTTGCTTACCTGATACAAGACGAGGACAGGCGTGGTAATAAACCTCTTTTCACTTCGCACTTGAGTAGAATAGGGGAAACATGCACGACTTTTAAAACATTTAAATGGCGGGGTTGCGTGTATGTTATTTTTGAATGAACCAATCAGCGTTCGGGTCGTCTCCACCTCCTTCGTGCTGATTGGCTTAGAGCACACGGCGTTCGAAATGGGCGTAGCGTCGTGCTGATAACACATTTGAAAGTTGAAATGCATGCTTTGTTTATCACCTTTTCACAGAAATATGAACCGAAACGTTAAAGTAATGCTGCTAAAACATGCTTCACCCTGACCTAACGGCCTAAGGATTATCGTAGTTAAACAGTGTATACTTTTCGGAGATACCATGCAATAGAAATAGTGAGAAAATATATATTTACTGCATTATTTGTGTAAATCCATCTCGCAAAATATTTTACTTTTTAACATATCGTGA
>JAPZDV010000025.1:9278562-9314675 GCA_029814665.1 Acanthurus lineatus
CTCCTTCGTTCTGATTGGCATAGAGCACACGGCGTTCGAAATGGGCGTAGCGTCGTGCTGATAACACATTTGAAAGTTGAAAATGCATGCTTTGTTTATCACCTTTTCACAGAAATATGAAACGTTAAAGTAAAGCTCCTGAAACATGCTTCACTCTGACCTAACGGCCTAAGGATTATTGTAGTTAAACAGTGTATACTTTTCGGAGATTCCATGCAATAGAAATATCGAGAAAATATGTATTTACTGCATAATTTGTGTAAATCCATCTCGCAAAAGATTTTACTTTTTAACATATCGTGACAGAAAGGGAGAGGTTGGACGTGCTACACGATAATTACTGAGTTAAATGCACATTATTTAATCATACACGTACCTTTTAAAGCTAAAAACAATATTGTAAATATCTTTGAGTGAAAAAATTGGATATTTATGTAGTAAAGTCAATTAATAATGAAAAAATCAAGGGCTTATTTTAATGGTGAAACAAGCAGTCTACCAAATTTGGTTTTATTTTGAAAGCTTAATTTTCATCCTTTGTAATTATATTTGCTGATACATCATTTTCATCACAGAATTAAATTAGTATATCCAAAATCAAGTTTGTGATCATTCAGAGATGTCTGTCTGTTTACAAACAGGTTTATTTTAGGTTAAAAAAAACTCATCTAAATTTGTCTATATTATTATATTATAGCTGTGATCAAAAACAAAAAGTGCTTCGATTTAAAATCACTTGCATTTACTTTAAGTGCAAGTGTTTTAATATGTTGTAAAATAATTCTCTTTTTCTCTCTTTTCTAAAAACAAGCACACCACTTGATGTTTGGAATCAAAGCTTTATTGCTGAATATTATATTAAACATTGCAGTCAGGATTTACCTAGCCTGAAAACAATTATAGTGCAACAATTTTGTTACAATACACAATATGGCATAATATAGCATTATTTTACAATGAAGCAAAATGTTTTACAAGCGCGATATGAAAAAAGAGCAAGAGAGGGAGGAGCCCAGAGGAATTATTCTTGACGATATTACAGTTATATGATCTTATCATCCCGTACATGATTAATATCTCCCACTTAACCAAAAACATACATAAACACACCCACACAGACACACACACCTTATCATAACAGTAACAGTCCCGCTGGTTGTCAGTTCATCATCCAGGCTGATAACTGATTACTAAAAAATTAAATAAAGTATAAAAAAGAAACAAGCTGCTGTAGCACTTCTGATTCTTGTTTGTGCTCTGGACGGGCTTTTTCCTTCCCTAGGCATCACTTTTGATAAAAAGCAGTTGTAGCAATATTGTACCTTTAATTTACATAACCGTAGTGAGTATACAGTTCAACCTACAACCGGCTGTTGAATGTAATTGATGTCACAAAGCTGGATTCACTCGTTCTTCATTATTTACTCTCTTCACTGAGAACACATTTCAAATCAAAGTGACATTACATTAAATTCAGCTTTCCAGATCAACAGAGTAGGAGGAAATGTGAGGACTCTCAAACATGAAAAATACAGTGGCATTACTGTATTACTGCTGGCTGCCTCATCCAGGTAGAGACTAATACTGCAACATTTGATAAGAGTCATTAAGCGCACATGACTACAAGTTGACGTCTCTAGGATGGTGGATAATTCACAGTGTTTTCCTCCTCCATTTCTCTGGAATCATTACATTTTGATTCCTCTTCATTTCATTCAGTCACCCAAACATTTACCTCCTAGCAAAACACACTCACACTCAATAAGCGTCCCACGGGCTGAACCTCATTCAGTTGCACCTTCCACCTCTCTCTGGCAGAAGTGAGCCAGCAATGTGTCCAAGTCTCGACGGTCAGCAGCAGCGTACAGAGAGCTCTCTCCCATCATGCTGAGAGCCATGCGCAGTGTGGACCAGATGTTGTCGGACATCATGGTGGCTGCAGCGCCTCCAGGGCCCCTGGCTCCTCTTGCTCCATCTCCGGCAGCCTGGCGCTGCAGGGACAGAGCTTCAAGGAAGTGCTCCACTGCCTCTCTGAGGATAAGGAGTAACAAAAGCTAATTAAAGTAACTGTGACTGTATTTATTTGAGTTTTGATTTCTCTAATAAACCTGACATTTTTTTAGATTACCCAGAGATGTATGAATGGGATAGTTTAAATTATAAAGTGTACCAACACTCAGTGTAAAGCAATGTGATTCAACAACCATGTTAAATCTTTGATTAATAAAAACTAAACATCACAAATTAAAAAAAGGTAGGATTTATTTCAGAGCTACTGTATTGAAACAATATAGGTCAGTGTAGCAAACTGGCAACTGGATGTATTTTATAAAACTGCTGTTGCCTTCCAGTGGAAGTAAAAGCTGTTGCACTGCAAAAGACTTAGTAAGATTCTATGATCACAGTTTGAAAAAATGTGGGTAAAACTTTACGAAACCGAATGTGATGATATGCTCACCATTTCTGGCATGTAATCAACTGTAAACAAGTTTTCAAAATCAAAACTTTTAGTCTCACAGCTTGCATTAGGCCAAGTCAAAGGTTATTTGTTCCATTTTACTCAAAGATGTAAATTATTCCTTGTTAACAGAAACCTTCCCTTGCCATCTGTAGCTGTAAGAAAATAATATAGGAGTGATAACTGCAACTAAAAACATCCATGTAAACCTAAAAATAAATGCATTCTTGATTAAAATGACCTTTTTTTGTACAAAACACATATCTACAAAAGTAGGACATACTCCCTCACCTGTGGGCTCCTAAGTTTACGCAGCTGATTCCCAAGTTGTAGCGACTGCGAACAAAACCAGGCTGCAGCTCCAGAGCTCTCCTGTAGGCAGCCACCGCCTCCTCTGAGCGGCTCCCATTTGCAAGCGTGGCACCTAACTTATTCCACAGCAGGTAGTCCTGATAGAGACAAAGAATAAAAAGCAGAGCTCAGAAACAAACCGAGCATGCAGTGCAAAGACAGATATAGGTCTCAGCTTTGGCTTCTGCACTAACCTGTGGTGTGACAGAAAGAGCAGCGCTGAAACAGTCCACCGCCTTGTCGTACTCCCCACTGAGGTTGAAGAGAACTCCCAGGCCGCACTGCAGCTGGGGGTCTACCTGGGCAGGGTCAGAGTTGGCTGCATGCAGGAACAGGGACTGAACATCAGTAAACAAAGATCTGTGCAGGAAAAACGAAAAGAGAGAAAGAAGCAGAGAGAATGAGAGTCAGAAGACACATACACATCTGCACTTCACATCTGTATCACACATTCTGAATCTCATGTGTGATACTTACTCTGGCAGCAGTGATCCGAACCTCTCCCTCTCCTTGTCCCTTTCTCTGGCACCGTTCTTTTGGCGTTCGCGCTCATTCTGCTCCCACACAGAACGGTATTTTGGATTGTGCTTCAGCCAGTCGCGAAGAGTCTCACAGGCCTGCCTGTGCAGCGATTCATTAGTGAAACTGACAGCCAACGCCATCAGTGCAGTCAGGTTATCATTCTTAAGTTCTATACATCTAATGAAGGAAGAGGAGGCAAAAGGAAGAGGAAAAAGGTCAGAAGTGACAACATTATCTTATTATTTAATATATTTAATAATGACATTCTTTTGGTTAAAACAGCAAATGAACACATAATTAACATGGAAGTGAACTGGAAAAATTTGCGGCTACAGATATAAGAATCTTGGCAGGAGGATCACTTTACGCTACATTAATTGGGTAATAGTATGAAATCTACCTTCATTATTGACTCATTTTGCTTTCTATGCAACTACTTGAATTTTGTCATGAACGTTTATTCAAAAAAGGCAGTGCAAAAGCCACATCCAATTTGTTTAACCAAGTTTTACTGAAATTCAGCACATCTGTTCTGCATTTGAAGTGATGGTTTTTGCTAACATTTCCCACCTGCGGAGGGCGCTGATGGCTGCAAATTCTTGCTCGTTCTCTGCTTGACAAGTTCCCAGATACTGCCAAGCCTGCAATTAAATGAAAGCAAATGTACACACAGCAGGACGTCACTACAACTTCCCTCGGTATGAAAACAAACATGACTAAAATTGTAAGTAAGGAGCTTTTTTTAGGTTTTTTATCAAGGCCTTTGAACATTTTCTATTAAATATTTTAGAGACTGAAAAATGCAAATGAAACCACAGGCTGGAGAGTCTCACCAGCTGGTTGTCTGGTTCTCTCTGTACAGCACTCTCAAAGAACCGTACGGCACCGGGGATGTCCCCTGCCTCCATCCTCTTCACTCCTTCTGACAAAGGGTCTGGGTGGGATAAGTAGGGGTTGTCCTCTTCAAACTGATACCCCTGAGACAAATACAAGGAAAACATGCTGAGAGCCTTTCTATGTTCTGCTGCTCTAACACAGCATTATGCAGAATAAGGTTAATAAGACACAGCAACATACTGCATGTCATGTACTTTTAGACATCAAGTCGTGCGCTACTTGCAAAAATGCTGAATTCCTCAAACATGTTAGCAGATAGAATTTCTAAGCAGATGCCTGGTCTCAGCAGGCCGACAGCTACCTTGTCATAAGAAGTGCTGAGTAGCTGATCGTAGTCAGACAGCCACGGATGGCTCTCTGCATCCCTCTTAGCCATCTCCTCCCACTCCTGCTGCAGCTTTTCCCAGAAATCCACATCGCTCTGACAACATGATAGATACACATCATTACTTCACAGTCTCATCACATCACACATTATCCTGTAATCAAGGGATATTTAACCTTTATTCTTCCAAGGTACAAAAGAGAGTGTTCTGGTGGTGGTAAATAGGTAAAATGAGAAAGACAATGTTTTGGTTTTTCAAATAGGATTAAGTTCCTTCATCAAGGGCACCTTGGTAAGTGATTGGTGTTTAGAAAACTGTCCTGTCCTTTTAAATTCTGTTTTCAAACTTTAATTTTCCAGGATATTGGTGTGCTTTAACCTCTCTTTACTTTGAGCTCACAGATTATATCCTCACCTCCACGGCAGCTTTAGCTTCATGGAACTCAGGTCCTGATGTGGCAAACTCATCTACCCAGGCTTCAGCAGAGTCCGCTGACACCTGAAAAGTAATGCAGAACAATGACAGTGGTTGACTCGAGTCAGCAGGTGTTGGCAGTAAAAACTATAATTAGAGCTGAGGATGGGGACATTAAAACAGGGAAAAATATAGAGGAAAATGAATGAAAAAGAGGAAAAGATGAAAGACACAACAGAGAAAAAGCCAATTTTCTCCTATCTTTCTTCCTCCTTATTAACTCCTGTTTTTTCATCAGAACGAAAATGCACTTAACAGCAACAAAAATATCTAATGCTGCGTGCATTTTACTGTTTATGTGCAGGACAAAACTCTTAGCACAACACCAGTTGCAAAACTTAAAAATCGCAATAACTGCAGCTAAAAATAAAATTATCTATTGCCGCCACGACCACAGAGGTCCTACCTGCCTGACGACCTTGGCCCACTGCTCTGCTTGTTTAGCTTTAACTTTCTCAATCTTCTCACTCCTCTCGGGGGGTTCCAAGGGAAGACTCCCTCCCCCCGTCTCCGTCAGGAACTATGGCGGAAGGTGAGGAGGAGGTGGCGGTGGGGAATGGGGCAATGGTTCAAGGAGGAAGGAGCAGTTGGTGAGGTGTTTTTTGTTTTGTTTTTTTGGAAGGGTGGGCGGAGTAGAAGTAATTATAAGTAGGAGGAGGAGCAGATGAATGGTGGTTGTTAATTGAGGGGAATGGCAAGCCAAGAGTTCGAAGGCAGGTCAAAAATGGGAAAAGTACATGTCAAAGTTAGAGGGCAATAAAGTACAATGGAGCCATGGTGAACTGAAACTCATTATGAACAGGACTGAGAGCTGCACATGCACTGTACAAAATGGAAGCCCATGTCCACCAGGATAAAATTAAGAAAAAAAGATTAAAAATGTATCATGAAGTATTTAGGTATCTATGTTACTGCAACCGTGGGGATGTAGATATCCCATAACTTTTAACCTATGATGACTGCGCTAACTGAATTTCTGAAGAGTTGGCCCTTCATGCCAAACATAATAAATTAAGATGAATTACATCTTCTTATTGTGTATTATCCTGACCACTTCTTCATTTTCCATATTAGAGAGGGGGTTTAAAATACCCAATTTAAAATGCTACTGCTCGCCATGGGTACAAATCTGCATCACAAGCTTGCAACCTAACATTTTATTTGTATTGAGCATCGGTTAAAACACTAATGAGGCTCACAGATAACCCCTTTGTGAGAAACACAATTAGTGTCTGGCATGAAGTACTAGAATTTCCAAGTAAAATCTATGTCGCTTATCCTAAGGCAAAGGAGATCTGTGCTTTATTAAGTGGGCAACAGAGGGCATTTTTACAATTATGAGTTAATAAAAAGAGAAAACACTATTGTTATATAAAGAACTAAAATGTCTAAGAAGCCTGCCTTCTATTCCATTAGTTAGTTAAATGAAATGTTGTAACTCTATTAGTGTTCTGTTTTTTGTTTTTCATTTTTTTATTCCTAATGAAAGATGTGATTTGTGACTTTTAATGACTTACTACAATGTACTAGTATAGCTGAGTTGTTAAAAAAAACAAAAATAAATAAATAAATAAATTAATTAATTAATTAATTTGAAAAATGGTGTCAATTTGACCAATTTAGTTAAAAAAAGACTTAAAATATTGGCTATTTCAGAGATAGCAACATCTTAATAGTTTCTTGTTTTTTTGCATAACTTGCTTTTGATTATTTTTAACCTTTTTTTGCAGAAATGGGCTTCCTTAGTCATATAATTTTAGGGGAATATCTACTTAAAATTTAAAATATGGCAACAGCCCTTCTTCTGTTTGAACTGAATGACTTACACCCTTAGTAAAATCAAGAACTGAATTAAAACCTAGTCAAGATGGGAATAACCAGATTCTGAATGTTCACATTTAAAACTACATGCATAAGAAGAGAGGCAGACTTGGCTCTTTGCTGAACAAATTCCATCTACAATGCTGTGCAGCCTCGAGCTTCATGTTACAACGACCAGAGAGGCTGCTTTGGGTTACATTTTTGGAAAATGTTACTCTTCATCAGATACTATGGTGATGAGTCACAAGGCATGGCCTATACAGTGCAAAAGTGAACCAATGTGCTTCCCCAATGTATTCCCAGTTGCAACCATCCCTTCCTCAGTGGGCAGTGACTCGTACCGTACCTGGTTGAGGTTTGAGGCCCAGTTCTGAGCCTGCTGGGCCTGAGCTTTATCTGTGAGCTGTTTGTCTGTTCTGCTCTCCACTGTCACACTGCCCTCTCCAATCTGCCTAATGAATCGCAGGAACTACACAACAACGAAAAAAATAACAGCAAAAAAGCATTTACCATTGCTAATTTGTCAGGTTTAAACTAGTGTGTGTAATTCTAGTTTCACTCCAATCCAACCAGTTCCTTTCCAAAGACTACTTTTAAAACCACAATAAATCTAGCAACATTAATGTTACTTAAGCACTATACTCCCAAGAAACTGCCTCATAAGAATGTTAAAAGAAACAGAAAAAAGTTATGGCGATATGTAAAAAAGAATGACACATGGTATAAAAAGGATCCAACAGCTGTTAGGCACATGTGAAATCGCTGCTCACCTCTGTGTTTTGCAACTTGGGGTCATCAACCTTAGAGACAAGCTCATTGGCTGTCTGCCTCAGCTCCTCTCCTGGTTGATATTCCTTTGTCCTGTTGGATCAACAACGACACAACTATTAACATTAAACTTTAAGGAGTTATAAGATAAGAAGAAGCAGCTCCATTGTATTCTGCTCTGTAGGCTGAAACAAATGGATTCAAGCTGAAGGCTTTACTTTCATTGTTCTCTATATTGACTTTAACCTTACATTCAGTTGCTTCCTTCTGATGGAGCTCAACATCATAAGACAAGCATGCACAAAGGTAATTGTTTGAAAAAAGAAAATTCAACACACACATCCACTTGACAAGAAAACAAGAACATTTTCAAGGTTCAGGCGTGCATTCAAATCCACCATCCCTGTCTACTTATCCCCATTTTCCCATTTCCCCATTTTCTTTAACTTCCCCAACAAGAGTCTTTACTACACTCCAGGTTTATAGCAATGGGACTAAAGTATCCATTCATGCAAGCAATTCTTCATGTACACTCGTCTAACCATCTCTAGTCATTTCTCCCATCCCTTTTTCTACTGACCATTCATTCTCTTTATCTCCCAGGTCTCCCAGCCACAACTTCTCTTCCGACTGCTCCAGATACTCCTCTGCCCAACGTCCAGGATCTGGAGCACCAAAACAAAGGGGAGAAAAACACAGCAGGTGGAAACAATGTAAAAAAAATATATACACAATGCAGAAATAAAGGCAATATTCCTCTGATCTTAGCAAAATTTGATGACACCATAGATTGATGATGACTCCAGAAACATGACATGCACATCAAGCAAAGTGTGTGTTCCCAGATAGAAACACAGGACAGCAAAAAAAGCAACTGCAATAAAGTCCAGCTACCTGCAGCCTCAGCAATAAATTCTCTTGTCCAATCAGCATCTGCTGCATCACCAAGAGTTGTGAGTCCAGGTGCAGAGGCAGAATCAGGACCTGAGAGGAACTCAGCTGCCCAGTCACCGGAGAGGGCCAAGGCTGCCACATCTGGAGCTGAGACATGACGAAATGCGGTGCTTAAAATGCTGTAAAAAGTCTTTAAAACATTTGAGATAATTCCTGAGAGTAAGAATAATAAAATAATGTAAAATAATGAATTGCACCTCTCTGTGGAGCTTGTCTGTAAGTCTGCTGGTCAATCTGCTGCATTTCCTCCAACAGCTGACCCATGTCAAATGTGTGCTGGGGTCGTGGGGGTGCCTGAAGGAACTCATTCACCAACTGAATCAAGAAAAGAAAACTGTTACTAAAGCCAGATAAGGTTTTTAAGAAATTTATTGAACATTATACATTATTATAGTCACAGTTTACTGAATATTGAAAGAAACAAAAGCACTAACCTCCTCTTCAGTTGCTATTTCTATAGCAGTGGGGGGAATCTGCGAAAAAAGAGAAGAACTATTAGGTAACAAAACAACTCCCAGTATTTCTGTTGTCAGACATTAACATGGTGGTAAGACTTGAACATGTGCACTATGAAGCGCTTCAGCCAAAAAATTCGGCCATTTGACCTACAAACAGACATCTACAAATTACTCACTGTAGGTGTTGAGCGGTGCCGCCATGCCCCCCCTTCCTTGGTCATGTGACTGGTCAGCTTCATGAGGGGATTGGCTCCCCCGCAATCTGCCTCAACCAACTCCCGCATCGCCATGGCAACACAAGGATGAGGCAAACCCAATCAGACCACCTGAGAACTGAGAAAAGAATAAAAACATGCATTATTTGAGTGTTGTTTTAAATGATTGCAAAAAATCCCATTTTTGTTTAAGAAAAAGTCCCCACTGAATCACAAAGTAAAGATCACAGCAGTTTGGTTCACCTCTTAGCATTATATCAAACCAAAACATGACATTCTACACAGATTAAGTCACCTCTGTCAAAAAGCCCTGATATAATGATAAGTTTTTGCTTTTTTATAAACAAATGCAAAATAAAAGACATTCAAACACATTCATCTTCTTTGAATATCAATGTAGAACTTTTTAATTCAGCACCAAAAAATAATTTCAGCACTTTTTATATACAAGCAGATAATCTCAAATGCTGTAGTGCACTATCTTTAACAACCCTTTCGACATTTCTGAGTGTTTCTGACCCCTTAAAGTGTTTGGAAGCCAAGCACAGTGAAATCTTGACGTGTTCGCACTGCACAGATATGCTCATGTCACATAACCATATTCAAGCTCCATCTGCTGTTTTCCGTGTCATTTCCTGGCCGAGGGTGAACCATTAATAATGTGGGTATGATGGTCCAGAAGGCACAGGCATTCCATGTGTATTACACTCAGCTGGGCTGGAAAGTTCAGTGGATTTTGGTTTCCAAGTGCAATGCAGTCTTTACACTAAGAAAAAGACAGCATTTATAATGTCATATTTTGATAACAAAAATCTCAGACTATAAATTAAATCATGCAGTGCTCATGGAGTAATCCTCAAATTATTGTCACAGCACTGAATATGAAAAATGTGCTATTCAATATCTGGTCAGCATGTTAACTTCTTCTTTGGTGAGCTACCAGTTACTTTGAATTTTATTTAAATGACTATGAAGGGTTTCGTAGATAAACCCGTGTCTATTTCCAAGTAAAGTACTGAACTGATGACTTGACATCCTATTATCTTGCTGGCCCTAACCCTTTTTTAAACAGGACTGAAGCTCTGGTATCTTTTTAAAGCATTAACATTGTACTATTATTAAGTCCTGTTTGTTCCACATTCTGATGATCACTTATCCAATCCTCTAGTAAAATAATAACAAAAATATCCTAATAGCAATGGCTTAAGTCCTAAGTGCATACACCGAAAATAATTAGATTTGGTTCATGAGGAAAAAGCTGCTGCTAACTCACTGACCTATCTTTAGGCCCATGGATGAACGACTGACAAGCTGTCATACATGTTGGCTTTCTCAGCTTTTCTAAACTCTTTCAAGGGATGCTGATGGTTTCAAATTTCTATGGTGAACTGTAAAAAAAAATAATTTCCTGTCTTCTCCACCAGACTAGCACAGAAATGTTAACCTTAAAACACAAGACACAGAAAAGTATTACACAAGAGAGTCAGTTCCACAGGTGGGCTGCCCATCGCTCTTACAAGAGACCATAGATTTAAAGATATTTTTCCTGCTGATTCAAACAGCTGCTGTATGATGATTAGGGTCAAAGTAAGAGGATTAACAAAGATATTAATACACACACTATCACAGATAGGCCACTGTGACACCTGTTCGCTCGCTCACTTAACCTGGCTAACCATTACATCCCATATTCTTTGTTGGGAACTGTGGAAGGTTTTTTTGTTCTGCACGTTATATTCCGCTTTCGTTGTTCATTTTAATCATAAAAAAATTGCACTACACACACATAGCCTACCATCAAACTACTGCAAGCTAACCCCCAAGTTTTTAGCTGTCAATCTGCTGTCATGTGTCAAACAAGACAAACTGGACAAGGAGCACTTGGTGTAACGTTACACTTGGCACACAGCTTTGTTTTGTAGGAAGCTAACTGAGGCTTCTGCCACATACAGCAATATTAGCTTGATAAACGTTACCCAACCTATCGTGTCTCTTTTTATATACCTAAAGCTGCTCATTTGGTGAGGAAGAACTGAAGAAATAACGACCCTTTCAACAATAGTGAGTGTAGCTAGCTTTAGCTAACGGTGCTAGCTAGCTGCAGCAGGGCTAGTGCAGAGATCATTCCTGCTGTATGTGGTCAGAGAGGCATGAACAGACGGGTAGCATGATGTTCATCTCACCGCCGACAGCAGCAGCTGTAGCCCAACCGACAGTCACCTCCTCTCCGGGATGTCTTCTCCGTCCAACCGTGTCAGAGCAAAAGTTGCCGCAATGTCAGTCCTCCCGATAACCGTCTGAAATCAACCGCCGTGTGCTGGAAGCGTTTCTTTTTTATTTACCTTCCTCCCCCATGACCCACAAAACCCTTCACCGTTCGCTTGGAGTGTCGCGTAACGCTACGACAGTTACGTATTCACAATCGCTTTACGTAAGAAGCTGTCAGGTTAGTGTATCAGATAGAGAGTGATTACGTACACCTTCCTAATTTTTTACGTAGAAAAGAAATTGCGCAGGAAATCAAAGTCCAGCTACTCTGAAGAAGAGTGGTGGCCAGGTGAAAAACACCGTTATGGAGGTGTCTTCAACTAAACATTTTAACATTTTCTTTATACAAACAATGTAAGCTTTGCATCGTATGTTCAATCAAATGTTAGCACTGTAGTATAGGTTGCACCCGGTTTCACCACGACCCAGTAATGAAAGGAGTATTAGTATAAGTTTACACACACACGCACGCACACACACACGTATATACAACAGTCACAAATTACATTTTATTAATTCATTTTATTCTACCTAATAATTCGACTCCAGGACATATATATGAGAGCTATAATGAGTTTGGATTATTGGTAATTCTTTTATAACAATACTTTTGTACTTAAATTAAAGTAAATTTCATAAATGCAATTGGCCTACTTCAAATTCTAAAGTAGTATTCTTAAGACATAGTTGTCACTCTCACTGTCAGCAGCATTTTACCGTAAAGCTCGAGTTCGTTAAAGTTACTTTACATACTGCAGGTTTATTTATTTTAATAGTTATATTTTAAATATTTTGTATCTTAAACTAAAGACTCACTTGTAAATCAAATTGTGAGATAGATGCTGTGCAGAAAATAAGTGCAATGCTTTTTTCAATAAAACAATACAGTAGTTTAAGAATCCAATCAATGTGCTAAATAAGTGTAAGTACCACAGAAAAATAACAATAATGCATGACATTTGGAATCAGTTATAGGTCAATTGCAAGAAGAGCCTAAAATATTGCAAATTTTCACAAAATGCAATTCTTCTGAGTTACTTTTAACATAGAATCTCCTCTTTATATACTGTTTTACATTGCTACCATTACAAGAAAACTCTCTCTTATAGACTTCATATAGTGTTTTTATTATGAATTTTGTTATGTTTTCTGACAGTTCTCAATAACAATTAGTCAGCATAATCCATGTCATCTTGTATCAATAATTACAGTAATGTTCCAATAGTAACATAGTAATAATATAAGTTATTAATCAATGCAATGTTTATTCCTTCTTAACATCACACTCGAAAACGACAGGCTTTATTTACTGACAGGTTTAGCACTGCACATTGATAGGCTACACAGACAGACAGCAAGAGACACAGAGGGAGAGGTGAAGGTAAAAGGCAGGGGGCCAGGGGGGGTGGAGGTGAGGAGAAGCACACAGTTGTACATTCATTAAACCAAAGATATCAAATGGAGGGAATAAAAGAAGAAGAAAAAAAGGTTCTGTTTTGAAATGTGTAAAAATTACCTGGAAGCGTGAGAGATAAAACGAGTGAGACGTATTTAAGTATCACAACAATGTGCCCTCCTTTTTCTGTGATTCAGATATGGACAAGTTCTTAAATTACAACAATATTACACACAAATTAAGAGACACTCATCAAGCCAGGGATTATCATCCTTATCACTACTACTATTATTATTATTATTATACTGTTTTCTGATGCTGGAAAGGTGATTACTCAAATGGAAAATAAGTAAATCATAATATGCTCCCTTTTAAAGTGTGCAGGAAAAAAGAGTGGCTGCAATAATAATAGTAATAACAATATCATAATATTCATCATTGTATGTACAGAAAGTTCATTACAATCAATACAATCAAAACTGCCCAAGCTGAGCTGACATTCTGGAAACAGCAGGGGTAGCATCATGGAGCGTGTGTGGTTTTTTTTTGTGTGTGCGTGCGTGTGTGTGTGTGTGTTTGCATGTGGCGTTTTGTTGTTGTAAGAGCAGTGTGCAGTGAGTAAAACAGTGCAGTGAGTCATTTAGAGACATTCCAGTGGTCACTGTGAGGGGGGGTCAGAGGTCAGGTTTATTGTAGGTGGTGATGTTAGCTAGAGCTGGAACTCTGCAGAGACTCCAATCTGAACCGGAAACAACAGAGATGTTCAACAGAGGCTCAACACCTTGAGACTTACTCTGCAACAATGGAGCATTGCAGTAGTACCAACTTGTGTAAAGGATGAGGTGTATGGTTGATAGTCCTTAATCTTCTCATTTTGTCATCAGCCCCACATAAAATATAGTCAGGAGCTGAAGCACTAAAGTATTCATGATACCTAAAGAGAAATACCAGCAAGCACAGTTGTTTTTAGTTTTTATGAATAAATCGGAGGGTGGCCGTAATGTCTGACCTCACTGTCTTCACTCTGCAGTTAACAGTGGTTGAGGAATGTGTGAGCAGAGGATGTAAAGAAGGAGAAAAAGAGCTTGTGCACAGACTTCTCGAGCGAGTCTAGTAAGAGAGTGCAGAGACATGTCGTAATCACGGCTTTGTGTCTTCGCCTACAGATCTATTCAATGCCTGCATGTTGCAGAAATTGTTCCAGTTTTCACTTTGTAAAGATTTCATTCTGTGTTCAATAACAAAAGATAGAATACAATCTTATTTTAAAAAAAACATAAGCAGTCTCATTCAACCAGTGTTACACTATACAGACACATTACCGTCATGTGATTTAGAACTGGTGCACCACATACAATTTTGGTGGGGTTTGCTCAGGCGGTTAAATTACATTAACTGTATACATTGTGCCATTGAACATTTAGGTGGAGAACAACAGCCCGTTGTTGGCTATAGGTCACATATGGCGTTGAGTGTCAAAAGTATTACAGTGACAGTGTTGTGCGTAGTGTTTGTAAGCATACATTCCTTATACTAGTGGTGTCAGCAGTCGTTGATATTAAAAGTGTTGTGTTGTGTTGTGTGTGTGTGTGACTGGTGATCCGGTTTGTGGTTTCCATGAGAACTGGTGCAGAGACACGTGTGGCTTAGTAGCGACGGGCGTTGCCGTCCCGCCCCTCCTTCTTGATGATAATTCGTTGGTCGTCGCTGGCATCATCAGGTGACTCCGCTACCTCCTCATCCTCCTCCCCCTCTCCCTCAGTGTCAGCAGAGATGCCCATACGAGACTCATAGGACTGTGTGAAAGAGCGACATGCCAGATGAAAAGAGGGTCAACAGCAGTGGTTATTTATCACTATCACATAATTCAGCAACAATAACTTGTCTGTTTTTTTTAACCTCCATTGGGTTGACGATGATGGTGAGGGCAGAGTCGTCCCATTGGCTGCTCCCTTCCTTAGGGCCGCCCCTGGCACCTTCACCGCGACGATGGATGGAGCGGATTCGGAACACTCCGAGGATCACCATGACAACCAGGAAACCCACACACACCATAATGATGACAGTAGCTGCTCCTGGCACCACTGTCAAGAAAAAGCAGCGAGATGGTTAAGTGTGATAAAATTGTTGTAAGGATAAGTTTTTTTTGGTATTCTGTATTATTTCCATAAAATTAACATAACCAGTGATGAACTGATCCCATCACCAGATACTGTCTGTGCAGCTGAGACCTGATGTAGCTTTTTCCTCTTTGCCTTTAAGCTCTGTTGTTGTCCAACAACTACCTAAAACACCTTTGAGTCACCATGTTGCAACGGTAAGTTTTAACATGTGTTATAAGTTAGACTTAAAAAACTGCTATGTATTGAAGTCTAGAAATAACACAATTAACTAATCTAACCATCTCATTTAAAGGCAAATATGAAACCAAACATTTGCTGAAAGATTGTGTAGGAAACATGATTTAGTCTGATAATCCTATCAGTTGTGTAGCTGTAATTATCACACAAGTTAAACAGCAGAGGTGTGGTATACAACTTAAAAAATCCTTATATCACAACTCAAATTTGGAATAAAATTTAAGAGTCTTGTGATTTATCTCAGAGCTTTGCAGGTTCAGGCTTCTGTGTGCATCAGAGTTCTGCTGCAGTGATTTATCACTAGTGCATCTCTGGGGTCTTTTGATTGGTGTTTGTTGGCTGTTCCTCGCCCAAGGCTTTCAACTAAAGAAGACTGAGTCTTTTTGGATTCGGCTCCAGCTCCCAAACTTTAAAAATTCTCTCCCTTAAGACTTAAAGAGGCCTTTTTGAGTTTTCTTGTAAACAAACTTCAAAATTATGTTTACAATCAGTGTTATTTACCAAAGGTTATTGTGTGTCTACTTGAAATCTAACAAATATATCAAGTATGTTGCCTTCCTCATAAAACATTTGCAAAGCTGATTCTCTGCATTAAATCCAGACATGTTTAAATTCATATTTAAAAGCATGCAGTCTTTTGGCATATTGCAGCATATCTTGGCATGTAACTTTCACTGGTTGATAAATAAAACAGTGTGACACCATTTGTAGGACAATGTATCTCATATTTAACACATTAACCCTGTAAAAACTTTCAAAAAGCAGTTCAAGACAAACACACTAACTTTGTTTAATTCTAATTTAAATTCTATTTTTTCACTTTTATCCATCATTCTTTTTATGATGATTTTTTGCATTTTTGCCTCCATTTGATAGCCGCAGTGTACAGAGGGACAGGAAACAAGGTGAGAGGTGTACTTTACATCTTTCTTTTTGTATTTCATTGTGAAGCACTCTCTGTCTGCAGGAAAGCGCAGTAGTAAAAAACGTAGCAAGGTGGAGAAAGTTGTTGGAGGGAAATGTCACCTGAGTTGCGGTGTGGATTTGGTAGGGTGTGTCCACTCAGCTCTCCAGCGTGGTGGGATGGATGAAGGAACTGCTGCTGAGAGGCCAGCAGGTGGGATGGGTGGTACAGGCTGTCCAGAGAGTGGAGGAAGTTTACCTGAAGGAAGAACGAGAGAAGCAAACCAAATTAAATTAAAAAAAAAAAGGAATGAGCACAAAAATGGGCAATGGGCCTTTTTCTAGCTTTTGTACATATTGTGTTTCTAAAGTTCAAGGCTGGACTTCTATGCTCATATCTAAAGGATATGTCTATCTTCATGCCAGTAGCAGAGGCGTAATGTGAATGATGTTTTTTCTCACCTCCAGGGTCAACTCATTGCTGGTGTATCTGCCATTCATCTCAGAGCAGGACAGGCGGAACCGCCTCTCAAAGCGAGCTGAGCCTTTGGCCAGTCGGTAGCGAACTGAGCGAAGGACGTCCTCGTATACAGAGATGGATTCAGCACCTGGAGGGAGCGCAGAGATAAAAGAGCACAAAATGAAAAGAATTCAGGGTGTCAATACTGAGTCAAAAACTGAAGAGAAAAGGAGTTGGCAGCCTCTTATTGACAGGTGACAGTGGCTGTTCCTCATCTGTAACTAATTTCTGCCTTACTGGGCCAGGAGAAGATATTCTTAACATCAGTGATGTTTTTCTGGTTAAAAAGCAAAAAAACACTTTGAATACATATAACATAACATAAAATGTTGAATGTCTTCATGCTTTGTACCTGTGATGGCAATGTAAGCAGTAGTATTGATAATTTCTAATCCTCTCTCTCGCACGACATCCATGTCCACCAGAAGCTCCTCCCTCTCTGGGTTTAGCTCCTCCCCAAGTGGTTGGACCTCACAGCCGTCCAGAGTGTGAGCCACGGCGTCAGACATCAGAGCTGAGAGAAGGTGGAAAGGAGACAAATGGCAACATTATTACTCCAATTTAAGGAAGAAGGATGCAAACAACAGGTGGTCTCTCATTTCCAGCACATAGTCTGTTGTATGCTGTATGACCCCATGCCTGTAGTCAGCCATAACAAAACCATCAAAGGTCCTTTCATTAAGCTTCCTTGTTGTTTTTATTGATAAATCATTTACCTGAAACACCCAGGTGGATAGTACACAAAGCAAATTACAACTAATCCACTTTCTCTGTTGATTTAGAGTTCATAGTGTTAATCAAAAATTGATGTTTGGATTTTCACAGGCAGTTTTGGGTATCTGAGCCTTATCAGAAATGGATTCACGCCTTGGTTTCATAACTTATCTGTGAACCTAAGGTCCAAACTAGTCTGTTTGATGCAAACTGCATGAAAGATTATAAGGATACAACAGCACAGGTCCCTGCAGTCCACCTATGATCAATCTACCAACAGAATATTAAATGACCCATCCCAGATTTTATGCCTTACTAGTATCAGCTATTGTACTCTGGTAGGAGTTCAGAGTCCTGTCCAGCAGGCTAAAAAGATTTCAAAATTACTTTCTTTTGGCATAAATAAAACTATATAGATAGTTGCATAGACACTGTATGAATATAAGAAAGATATTTCTATGGAATAGGCACTCTGTGAACTTTGATGTGTTAATTACTTTCATTTTTATTAATTCCACTGTATTTTTCCTGGGTGTTAAATTTTGCTTATGGTCCTAAATATGTTGTATGTTATTTATGTTAATATACAATATTGTTTCCTTTTGCAGCGGTAGCATGGGTTCAGTGCCCATGAATAAATTCCCACTATGTGTCAGAATAAATCTTAAATCTAATCAAATACAAAAAAATCTTTTAATTTTCCTTAATAAGGAGTTATTATTGGAGTTATTTACTGGGTCACTTACCTCCACCCTCCATTCCCTGTGCAGCTGTGTTGACGGCATGAGACAGGGAGCAGACGATCCGGAGCTCTGGGAAAAGGGGGACACCACGGGGGCTTTCAAACTCAGGGGCAGGACGGGCCAGGTGAGGGCCGACCCCAGAGAGCGAGATCTGAGGGGCGTCAGGCTGGAGAACCACCAGGTATCCTTCCAGCTGCTTGAGGGACAGGCAGCTCTCCTCGTTGAAACATCTGGCAGGGAGAAAGAACACGTGGTCAGAGGAAAAGAGGAATAAAAGGAGAAGTGAAAAATGTCATTTGCTGTAACTCAGCTGTCTGCGGTGCATACCAAAGCAACTTTTTTTATTCTTTTGCCATGCCAACCACATGGCCTCTCTCAGTTAGTCCACCACTTTGGTCCAGACTGTACAAAACGAAATTTTGTAAAGAATTCATGGTGATAATTCCTACTGATTTTGGTTACCCTCTGGACTTTTTATCTAGCGCCACCTTGATATTAGCAATTTTGTTATTTAGTTAAGAATCTTACTGTTGGATTGTGTGATTTAGTGCATGGATGTAACTCCTCCTCAAGCTGGTATAACAACTTTAGTAATCCCTTGAGAGTTAACTTCACTAATTAGCTCTGTACATCTATCTACATTATTAGACTCAAGGTGGACAAAAAATCAAAATTAATGCAGCAGAACCAGATCCAGATGATTTCATTTACCTGACATTTATATCCAATGGAATTTTACAGTAATAAATGAAAAAAAAAAACAAAATTTCAAATTTGTGGCTCAATTTTTACATGCACTTCCAGTAATAAGTTAACTGCAGCCATCAAGGTTACTAGGCGACATGAGCAGTTCATCAATAAGAAGAGGAACAGCTGGTGACAAACACTGTGAAATGCTGTGTACACAAGACCGTCTCAGATAACAAGGCTTCAGTTAGGTATAGGGTTAAGGTTACGGGTTAGGGGGCCTGTAAATGTTCATGAAGCGCCACCATTTGGTCAAAATCTTTTTAAATTTGTCACTGTTTCAGAAAACAGCTGCTTATATTCTCACCTGTGTCAGCTGTACTGTGTTAACATTAATGCTAATTAGCACATTTTAGTAAGTAAATGTCACTAAAATCATGATCGTTGTCACTCTAAGCATGTTAGCACACTAACGTTAGCATTTAACAAAAATAGACCACAAAAATTTGGCTGTAAAGCTCTTGGTTTTGCTCTCAAATTAGCAACGCTATGGCTGAATGATGTTAAGAAAGTTAGCTTGACTGTCACGCACAAAAAAGTCTTAATCCAGTGCATTGCTTCTCAATCTGATTTCCTAATTTTTTGCTATGCCTGTGGTTAAAATCAGCCTGTTGTGACACTGAAAATAGCAAATTTCAAACCCCAGCAGCTCTGCTGTTACAAATTCAATTTCCCCGTCAGAAAAGGAAGAGCAAATCAGATTGATGACAGGATGCTTACATATATTTATTCATCTGCACTGTAATTCAGCATCATATTTGAAAGGGGATTAAACAAAGTGTGTTTGCGCATGTGTTTGTGTTACATTTTCTCTATCAGAGTGAGCAGCTGCTTCTATCGGCTTCTCCAGAAGGGCCTGCTGTTCAGCCATCTGGGTAACTCCTGGCCTTAAATCAGTCTTATCTTCACACACGCAATAAAACAAGCGAGAAAAAAAAAAAAAGCTCTGGTACACTTGAGCTGAAACCAAGGAAAAGGAAATCGTCTACGACCTTGAAATGTCTGGATCTCAAAAACAGTCATTGGAAAAAAAAACTCCAGCAACGACTTGATGCCTCGTAATTGTTTTAATCTACAAATATGCGACAAAAACAGCAGCCTGAAAAGACAGCAATAAGAATATCTGCACCACCAGAGAGTCTGATAAGATCTGATTTGTCGCCAGGCAGCTGGTTTTAGTATAAATACATACTATAGCACATACAGTACATGCACTGGACTGTACTTCCCAAGGTGATTTAATATTTCATCAGTTAAAAGTGACTGCTAAAGCCAGCGAGTCGGTTCACAGTTGTTAAGCATGCTTGAGCACTGACCCGGAAACAGAGTTTGTGAGCCTTTTATTTTCACAGCCAGGTGATTCGGCGTGATGCCGACTGAACCGGGGCTGCAGTGATTGTTCAGGAGCTGCACAGCCTGGTGCTGTCAGTCTGTCTGGCACCATTAAGGATCCAGAGAAACATCTTGGCTTATGTTTTTCTTCCCCCCTTCCTCCCAAAGTGAAAATGAGTAACATGGTTGAGACAGTTAATTTATAACTGAGTGATGCTACAAAGGCAGTGACACGGTTTCTTATAGTTAATCCTTCGACAAGCTCAGTTACTGTAAAACCAGGCAGAATTAATTTGTTATCTTCAGGTTTACTCTTTAAAAGCTAAACTTACATTGTGGCTGAATGAACCAAGAGATAAGATATTCCTTGTTATCTCTTGCTGTGACATATGCTCTATTTAATCATCTCTTCAACACCCCTTCAGCTCTTATCACAGTCAAGGCAAGGTCCATGTTTGATGAGTTCGGTGTCAGAGAAGTAAGTGGTGTCATAGTCCAGAGAGAGACATTTCATTTGAGACAATGAAACAGACAAACTCTCAGGGGCCCTGTTTACACCCGCTATTAATATGGTCCTTGAGTGATCTAATCACAAGTGGACAGCTCTGAATTCATCAGTGCACACCTGAAATTTCCATGCATCTCCTCCAACATCTTAGTGACAACATAAGATTATATCTCACTTTCTGCTCTTTGTGCAAATAAACATTTACATGTTTCTGTTTGCAACAACAAGAGTAGCTGAAACATGGGGAGTTTGAGTTTTTGAAACAACTTCCTGAATAACAAGTAGAATTGGTCGATGAAAACCAGTCTAAATAGTGTTCAAACAGCCTCTTAAAATGGTAAAATATACTTAAAACTGATGCGGTGATAAACTAATATAATAAGATTAAAAGGAAATAAACAACTTAATGTATTGCATTTATGGTGAATTTAGATGACAGCACAAGTGAATAACAATATACTGTAGCTATTGTTATTTCTTCAGTCAATAACTTTCAAAACTGCATTATTTTCTTAAGGGAGTCTGTGATACTGCAGTTAGTAGTTAGTTTGGTTGTTGATCTGCCTGTAAAATTGTAAGAAGAGACCCTGCTATTATGTATGTGTGTGTTTTTGTACCTGAGCGAGGTGGTTAGTTTGAGGGGTCGGACTCCGGGGGTGGCGAAGCGTAGAGAGTTTCTGTAGGTGACCTGCTGCACTGCACGGTTAAAGCTCTCAATGTCGTCTCCTTCCAGCACTAAAACTGACTGGCTGGGATTCACATGAACCTGCAAGGTCAAAAACAGAAGCTTGAAAATCCCATTCAGCAACTTAAGCAGACATCATCTTACTAAAGCCCAAGACAAACTGGACACTAAACAATAATTTCTGAATCTATCTGTGAGAAATTAAAAAAAGAGAAACTTTAGAAAAGCTAATCTTCTTTAATCTAATTCAATAGCAAAGGAATAAAGGTATATAAACTTTTGCTTGGTGTTATAACTTCTCCTGTTCACACCTGATAAATTATTAAGTTATCCTTCTAACTTTTAATCTGTGACCAAAAAGAACAAGAATGAAAACAAAAAAAATAATAATTTGAATAAAAATGAAGCAAATGGAGGCAAATTGAAGAGTGACTTCCCTTCTGGCAAAACTGTACTTTTCTGGTTTTACAGAAAGCAGAGCAGTTTCACATAGAAGCTATTTTTCTTCTACCGAACTGCACAAACCTGTTGGCAGTGACATGTATGTGGGTTTGTAGTTTGGTGTTTTAAGCATCACAAGCTGAGTGCAAGCTTGTTAATCTCTTAGGCTGATATCTCCAGAACTGGGCAGCTCACTGCAAAACAACCTAGATGATTAAACTGCACCACAGGTGAGAGGAAAATGATGTATTTTTGATTTCTTGGATGAAGTCCCCCTTTTTCATCAAAAATTCTTTGCAATTCTTTTTTATATTATATTATTATACATTGTTTTGTATTTGCAGTTATATATGATCTTGAAAACGTATTTATCCCCTAAGAACAAAAAGTTCTTTCTAAATTCTAATTTATTTTCTAGACGGATGAAGGTTATGTTTTTTTCAAGATGGCTGAAAATATCTGATGACTGAAACATGGCGCACTGGAGAAAAGTTGTGTAATATGTTTTAATTTTGCATGTTGTAGATTTTACAAACCCGAGTGTAATTATTACATGTGCGTATGCGAGACAAATGTTCATTCCAAATAATAAACAGGATGCTTTAAACGTCTTTCTCTCCATCATGTGGGAGTCGTCACTTTGGTCAGTCTTTACCTTCATGCCAGAGCCCAGAGTCTCCAGGTCTCCAAAGTCCAGGCCCTCTCTGCAGGCGTACAGACACTCCACCACGCTGTGAGGCTCCACACTGCCAGGACGGACCGTCACGCCTGACAGCAGGCCGTGGTAACCGCCCACGTACTTCACTAAAGGCCAGAGACGGTCCAGTGTTAACACCACATTTATATTCTGATATGCACATGAATAAGACACCAACAATGACAAAGCAAAATAAACAGACTGCACACCCTCATGCCGACAACAGAGTGAAAACAAAGAGGTCACCTGAGTCTTTACCCTCTGGGATGGTGTTGTTTAGTATCTCCTTCTGCTTCTCTTCAGGCTCTGCAGGGAAAACCAGTGAGGAGGCAAAGGGGAATAGACAAAGAGAAAACAAAAGGCACACTGAAAAAGCTGCTGAAATGTAGTAAGGCGTGAAAAGAAAGTGAGAGAGAGACTGAAGGTGAAGAAAGTTAACGCCTGCACACTTGGATCTTCATCAAGTTCGGCAGACGGAGGACCGAAACATTGTCATTGTTAAACTTTTGTGGCATGGCGAAGGTCTGCAGGCAATCTTTATTTCATTAATGCTGTTTTTCTGACTGCGTTGCACATACGCTACGATGTGTGTATAATTACTCCCCTTCAACAGGATGACTGAAGGTGCCAGAGATTGACAGGAAGGAAAGGGAAAAAAAACAACATGAACGGGCATGAGTGAGAATACGCAACACAGAAAAACTGTGGAGATATTCAAAAATGCACCGTCTCCTCATTATCTAGCAGCAGCTGTTGCCAAGCAGGCAGCCGAGCAACTTCAAATGTGGAGGGCATATGTGTGTTTCTCTGTGTGTGCATGTGTGTGTGTGTGTGTGTGTGAGTGCATTTCACTGCTAATTGGCAGCCAGAGTTTCCCTGTTTAACCAGCGGTTCGGGTATAAGTGGCTGATAGCTGTCTGGCCCTCGTGTTGTTCAGCTGCCCTGAATAATTGATAAGTCAGTTATATTATTAGCCCTCAAAGACAAAATGCATCAACCAAATTGTAACTGAGTGGAAAGAGGGAGTGAGGCGAAATGTCTCGGGTGATCATCTTAATGTGTCTTATGAGGATTCATGTGTTGCTGGTGCTTATGCCAGAAATGTCAGCCTGCTATCTTTAGTGATGTGTGACATTTTAGCGATGGAGGAAGCAAACTGTTACTCAAAGCACTTATGCAAAAGAAAAACCAACAACAGGCTTTCTTGCTTTCTGTTGACGAAGTCCATCATTAAGCTGAAATTAAGTCAACTTTTCTGTTGTGGAAGAACAAATTGTTGTGAGCATAAATGTCTTTACCCCAGCAGGCGCCGATAAACATCCTCTGGCGGGGGGCAGGGTTAGGGATGGCTCCGTTGTCATGGATGAGGGCAGGGTAGAAGGTCACACCATCGACATACAGGGTCACTGAGGGGAATTGGACGCTAAGTGAAAGATGATGCCACTCGCTGTCACACACCTGTTAGAGAGAAGCAACACAAGCCTGAACAAAGGACACAGTTGGAACATCTTACAGAGTGTATGAAGGTCTGCACATGAAGAAGCATCCAGACATTTAGGTCAATACAACAACGTCAGATTTTACGAGAAAAACTCCTGCATTCATAACCAAATAAAATGCACTTAAAGTATTTAAAGCAAAGGTGCTCTCTCTGGAGAAAAACTGCTCCTGGGACATAATTGCTCTGTTGTTTTGTGTTGTTGTAGCTTGTTAAAGAGCTTGTTTTTTGTTTTGTAGTGCAGTGGTTTACAACCAAATGTTTCAGCCTCCTCCACAGGGTCACTGGGTAAATCTGTAGGTTGATTAAGAAAGGAGGAAAAACAAAGTTCCTTTGGACACATAGTCTTCCCTCTTTTATTGGAAAAATTCACCATGACAGCGAATGTGGAGGTCCGGACAGCGCTGATGTTAAATGAATTAAATTAATGTAATAAATTCCTCCTGCTCGCTGAGCTGTGCTTGCAGTGCCCACAAGTGCCAGGATGTGCTGTGCATGAGCTTCTGATGCCCACAAGCACCGAGCAAAGCAAAAGCTAAGAGAGCAATTTTTGTTTTTTTCAAGTAGCAGCCACCCAAAGCTGTTACCCAACCTGAAATAGCCTGTAGTAGTTCCTTAATGCCAGTGACATAACCGGTGTCAGAAGGAGAACAGATTTCGTAGCAGGGAAACTCTGCTCTTTCATTTAATACTGTAAACATAAAGGAATTTACTGCTTTGAGTTACTACATCAACCATCAACACTGTCTGCACACCGACATAAAATGTAGTGAATTCCTCCTATATCTTTGCTTTTCTGAGGGCCTTGAATAGTAAAATAAGACCATCTGATTAGTTTTAAGGGAAAATCTCTTCCTAATGGAAACAGCTAACAGCACATAGACATATAAAACATGACAAGGGGCCATAACTTTTATTTTGTAAGGGGCCCCATCCAAAAGGTTTTGGAACCACTGGTTTAATGTCTAGCAGTGTTGTGTATTTTGCATACTAATCAGGTTCCTATACTGAAATACAGTATTTAAGTAAATATACGTAGTCACACTCCAACATCTATGCACACAGGGCTGTCTCTACAGAGGCAGTGACATTAGAAGAAATACAGTGGAGAAAGACGAGACTGGGTTAATAAGATATCTTGGTTCAGACGGAGGGATTTGATAAATCTTCTCTGTATTAGCTCAGCATCCTTTAATCCTTCCTGGTTCAATCTGTCTGAGACCTTTTTTGACTTTAGTCAAAACAAAAACCCCTCAGCTGCCCCCCAAAACTCCCCAAACGAAACCAGACATACCCACATGAATGCAGGTATGTAACTCAGTTTTTCAACCTAATGATGTAAATCAAATTATACAATGCTAAGAAGTGTACTGTGTTTAATTTGTGTAAAAAGCAAAGTTATATATGTTACCAGCTGAGATCAGATATTTTGCCACCTCATGTTGAGACTGTCTGGATGATAAAGGAAATCAGTCCCATGGGCACTGCACTATATTTAATTTGTTATGATTAAAAGAAATCGTTTTTTGTGCATATAGATGATGCACAAAAACTGAGCTGGCAGTTCACAAAGAGACATTTAAAGTAGCTTGTTTCCTTCAGAGAGAACATTGGAGATGTGGAAAAAGCTCATTATCATGATAAACTTTGGTCTTCCAGCAGTTCTTTTAATGTGGAAATGTTTCTACATAAATATATCATCTGAAAGTATATAAAACTACTTGAATTACATTTGAAGCCCTTTTTTTGTTCTTTGGGGTTTTTTTTTGCATTACTTGGGAGATTTTGCATTTCATCCATTTCAGTTTAATTTCAAGGTACAAATACAAAAGAAACAAGAGCAAGTGGAGAACATCAAAGCTAAGCACTGCAGTTCCCTCAGTACCTGCTCCAGTTTCCATAAGAACTTGACGGGCCGTGCTGCCGAGACGTCGGGCCAGTAGAAGAGAGAGAGGCGGCAGCCGTGGACGGAGAGGGAATAATGGGAGAAGGAGTCGTCTGTGGAGCAGAGGAAGAGTAAATAATTGGTGGGTCAGCTGGGTCTTGTCAAGCTGTCTGTTAGCAGGCATTTCTTCAGAGAATAACCGCTGAGAGAAATATAAAAGAGCAATGAGTTTATTTTAGATTTTACATTTTGATTTATCTTCCTCGCTTGTGATTTTTATTGCTTTTTTTTTTTTTACTGAGGGAAAGTTTGCTGAACGAACTGCTTTTTAATGCCGCAAAAGCCAAAGTCATACAGTTCATATGATGCACACACACAATATTCTGCCTGGCACAATTACAGTGGTTTACTGTTCTTCTGCTGTCCACTTGGCTGCTCAAGTGGAGCAGCTTGGTTTAAGTGTCTCTCTCAAGAGCACCATAGTTGTTGAAGCTATAAACAGTTTTACTTTTTTTCTCTCCCTCGTTCTGGGGATTTGACCTTCTGGGGGTTTAATGTCTGATGTGCAAATAAAAAAAAAGGAAAAGACGTTTCTCACTATAATTGTCTGCTATGTTCTGTAAAGCCTTTTAGACTCGACGATATAACGCACCGTTCCTGACGGTGCTGCACACAATCGTCTCCTCCTCCTTGCGACTCCCTCTGGTCTGCGTGGTCGCAGGTTGGATGTTGGCGCCGCCCCTTCTCATCCACAGCTGCAGAGTGAAGTGGTCACCAGATAACGCGGAGACGACCGAATCGGGCACCACGGCGACGTGGTTGGACCCGTTGAAGGAGAAGACCAGAGACGAATCAGAGGAGGGGAGGGTTGGCAAGGCTGAGGTCCAGTTTGCAGCAGGAGATGGAGGTGGGAGGAGGTCTACTTCACCCCTGACAGCACCTAACAGATAAAACAAAAAGAACAAAGAGAGGAGGATGTTAGGGAAAAAAAAGGATCCTTCCCTCTGAATATTAACGTGTTGTGATCCGTAGACCAGAACTCACCACACAGTCGCCGCACAGATCTGTCAGAGTAGCTGTCTCTGTCGCAGCCCTTCCCGATGTGGCCGGTCTGGAGCTCTACGGTGGCCTGGATGTTCCACACGGTCTCTTCACAGGTCTCCAGATGCAGGCTGGGGAACAGGGGGATGCTTCCTGAGCCAGGTGTGTACTCTACGCGCTTGGTCCATCCTGAAAAAAATGTAACAACCAGACCCTTTATCATAAAATATCTGGACTTCAGGAACGAGCTGGAGAAAATAACAGATGCACTTAGACCTTAAACTTTTAAAAAGATGAAGGCCTGTTAATGCAAAAAAAATATTCAATCAATTTCAAACTCAAACTACTTACAGGCTCTCATTCTCTAAGAACTAACGTAATGTTTTCAATCAGATAAGATAGTGTGACATGAGATAATCCTTTATTGATCCCCAAGAAGGTAAATTCCAAAAAGATAATATTTTGATGCATTTACAGCTGAATAAATCTCAAAACAATTGGACACTGGAAAGCCAAAGTTGGAAACTGTGTTTAAACATTAGTGTGTTGTATGACATTCTAAAATTAAAAATAAAATGTAAGTAAAAAAAACAAAAACAAACAGATCCTCAAACCAGAAAGGCTGTCAATAAACTGTGGCTGCACATCGTGTGAAGGAAACAAATGTCAGGGAAAGAGTAGCAGTAGTATGTATGAGTCTATAAACACGCTGTCACAGTTTAATTAATTGCCTTCCCTTGATATTACTTAAAACTCAGCTTGATATAAACATGCAAAGGTGATTCATCTCAGCAGCAGCCCACGCACATTACAGCTAAAAGTGACAGTTTCAACCAAAAAGCAGCAGATTAAACAACTGAAACACATCTCTGAGGCCCCACCAGAGTCATCCAGGGACGATAATCAGGACAGATATGTAACATTGTTTACCGATCCAGCCGGGTTTGCAGGACGGTTTGACCGTGACGACAACCTGGGCGTCAGCCTGAGCACGGTTCTTCCCACAGTCGAAGGCGGTCACCCAGAAGGTGTGAACACGCTGACGCTTTGAATCCAGCGGCTCCGTGTTCTTGATGTTACCTAGGAGACGAAGAGAGACAAAGCAAGAAAGAAAGGACGAGAAATAATGAAACAAAAGAGTAAAAGGGAATATAAATGAAAGGGGGTTAGTCATCAACAACAGGCTTGTGTAACTGAAAGCCTGGCACAAATGAACACTCATTGATAAAGCGTCCAAAACTGCATACACACATTAACAAAAGCCCCTATCCTGTTCAGCGCTCCATATTTTGGAATCAGAGGACGAAAACAAAAAGCAGAGGAGGATAAAATGCGTGGAGCGAAATGAAAACTGATGGTTTTTCTTGTTTTTAAGAAATAAAGGTAACAGCCAGTAACAGCTATGGGCTGACAGCGCTCAGCATGCCAGCTGTCAAACAATAGGTGAGACAGAAGATGCTGTGCATGGCGAGGAGAAACAGAGGGATGAAAGAGATAGAGGCTGCAACAGAAAAAGACAGAGTAAGGAAAAACAGACAATGACAAGCCCACAACATCTGAACAAGGTTTGGAACAAAAGGTCTCTGTGCTGCTGTGCCAGCCTGACCCAAAAAAAAAGGGAAAAAAGAAGCTGCCCATCCTCTGCAAAAAACCACCGAGCCCAGGACAGTTGTGCAGAGTCATGCTAAAACAGGGTCCTGCTCAGCTGCTGTGTCACAGTACGGCTGATCTCCCACCAGCCAGTCAATGGATGCAACAACGACAAAAAAATCTACAAGCTGTAAGGAACAAAGGGTTCCTATAATAAAGCACCCAGCTGCTGCAGTGTTTATGCAGTGATAGTCCGCCCACACTAAGTCTATTTTAACATCTTTTGGTTTCTACCTGAGAGAGGGATTAAGTACCTTCAATTCACTCTGTCACACATTATCAATATCTCAGCAGTGTCTGGCATGCGTGTTTTTTCATGTATTGGGGACATCCGGAGTCTAGGAGCTGAACACTGAGCTGGATATTGAATTTAATGGTTATGGCACAGAATGCAGACAGCATAAAAGGAAAATAATAAGATGACTGGTGGAGTTATTGTATTTCTGTTGCAGAGAAAGACAAGTATTAATAGGTCTGCGCGTCCAACACTTGTTAATTTACTGCCACGAGATAAAACACGTCTCACCATCGTTGTCAATAGCGAAGGGCACATTGGGAGTGATGATGTCATAGAAGCAGATCTGGCTGTACTGCGGGGAGCAGTCGGCATCCAGAGCCTCCACGCGCACAATTCGGTCAAACAGACGTCCTTCTGGGACCGAAGCCTCATAGCGACGTTCAACAAACACGGGGGAGAACTCATTGACGTCGTTCACACGAACATGAACGGTGGCCCTGAGGGGGGGAGGAGGAGAGGCGGGAGAGAGATGGATTATTGTAACAACAGGAAGCAGAATGGCTGGATGGATGGTCTGCACGCAGCACACAGCCAGAGGAGCCTCAGATAGCGACTGTGATTAAAAACATTAAAATATCTGCTGTGCAAAAATTGGGAGGAGAGAGAGAGAGACAGTCGACTCACTTGTGGGATTTCTTGCTGTTGACCCCGTCGGGTCCCTCTCCGCAGTCGTAGGCCTGGATGGTGAAGCTGTGTTCCCGCTGGCTCTCACAGTCCAGCGGCTCCTTGGACCGGACCAGACCCTCGCCAGTGGAGCGGTCCAGAACCACCGCTTCAAACTGGACCGAACCTGAACCCGAGGGGCCATTATGAACACGGAAGCCACAGATTTCACCTTGGAGAGGAGAAGGAGACATTTTGAACTGTGAATCATGGGATCCATTCATTCAAGTTTAATCAAATGTAATTTTTTAATAAAGATTTGTAAAATATTTAGAACATAAAACAAATTTTTACAATTTCTACCTTTTTTTTTTACAAATTAGAGAGGTTCTAACAACATTTTTTTCTTTCTTGATATCCATTTGAACATGTGAAGTTTGTGAATCAGCTTATATTGAGGATTAACAAACAAAATATAAATATTGTTATTATTTTTTAAAAGCTGTATACAAAAGAACTCAGTATGTGCTGTGTGCTTTGGATAGGAGAGCAGCGGAGCTCCATTTCTAATAAAGTACACAGAACTGGATTTGTGCATGCAGGCTTGTGTCTTCACTGTTACCCTATGAACAAAAGAAATGTGATTATTTGTATCATTCTCTGACTTGGAGAAAGCTTTTCATGCTTTTATTTTCCTTCAATTTGATTGTTATGACTCAAGCGGTGAAGTCTGCTCACAGTTCACAGAATGTTGCAGCTTCAACTCAAACAAATAAAGAAATACAGAGAAATGATGCAACTCTACATTGATTCCCAAGTTCCAACAAGAACATTTTTTTTAAGGTTTTACTCACTTACTTTTAAAGCACTCAGGCTCCAGCATACAATTGTGAGTCTGTGCCCTCGTACCTGCACTCAGCTTTAGATCCTGCTGCAAAACTGCTGCAGTGCAGACTCAAAACTGAAGGACTTTAAAACTTTGGAACAACCATCCTATTAAAATTCATCTGTCTGCCTCAGTTACTCCTTAAAAACTCCACTTAAAGCTGCAGTATTAAATAGTTTTTCTTTCCAGCATCACTTCTTCTTATTTTAATGTCCTTATAATTTGTGTTTTTTTAATGTTCTGCTTTCTCTATCTTTTTTTTTTGGTTTTCCCTATTTTAATTGGGAAGCTGTTTGCAATTTTGATTTAAAAAGTGCTATTCAAATTTTAAGTTGTATTTTTTATTGCAACAGCTATACCAACCAATGGCATATTAACAGAAATTCAATCAGTCAATCAGTTCCAGTTGAAATGTTCACAATCTAAGTGAGGAAGAAGGAAAAAATCAGGCATCAATCAGTTTACAACTAATTGGGACAATTTATCCTAATATTTAGTAGATTTTAAGTCATATTTTTAATTTCAGATAATCCGATGAATGCAGACGGATATCTGGAGGATTCCCTCGAGTGGCACTTTATCTTATACAAGAAAACATTATAATGACAGAATAAAATGGATTGCAGCTGAGTGTGTAAGTGTAAGTGAAGTGTGGCGGAGATTCTTGCTCAAACAGCTAATTTTCTCTTCCTTCTTGACACCAGCCCAATAAATTTCAAGGAAGGCTTGAGTAATTCTAGTTGATCTATTATAAATTGACTGAACATGGTTATTTCCAGGAGTGCAAACGCGATAACCTTATTTCATCAGGCTGCAGAGGCAGAGCGCTGCCGACTGCTCCTGAGATGAAGGGTTGAATTACACTATGATGGTCTAAAAATAGTGGACTCTGTGTCTGAATGCACCGCTGTTAATATTTGGACCGTGTACTGGGAAATATGGCCGTAAATGGCAGCAGTCTGATAGCTCTGAACTTCTGCATCATGTTTACTATGAAAGGCCGAGCAAGGCCTGGTGAGGGAATTTTCAATTTTGGCTGGGCGGGCACTCGGTCTGACCTATTTTTCGGATGTTCAAGCCATTTCATGGAATATTTCCAACATTTTCAAATTATTTTGCCAGCTATCTCATCTTATATTCCTCCATGCTGTTTTTTTTCTCTGCTATTGGTGTTACCAGCATAGTGTAGTGGAGCATCTTTGTCCAGGGCAAAGAGAGGGGGATTGAGCAGCACGGTGTTGTCGTTCTCCATGACAATCCCCTGGTACTCTGTCTCGATCCATGGCTTATGCTTATTGGCTGAACAGCGCAGAGAAGAGAAGAGAAGAGGAGAGACCAAAGAGGCTTTGGGTTAAATGGAGCAATTAGAAGAAAGCAACGTGTCTATTTTTAACACTCCATTATGGGCGAGGACATGGTGAGAGTGTGCATGAGGGGATAAATACACAATGTATGTATGTGTGTGACCACAAAGACACTGTTTAATCACATTCACACTCTTACAGACTTCCCCCTTTCTTTCCTTTCTTCATAAAGACCTCCCATCAAAGTGCCACTCTGCACACCTCCCAGGTTGGCAGCGTAATTAAAGCCAGTCAGATTTTGCCTTATCACACACAGAGAGGTATATTGCTCATATCAATCAGGCAAACTGACCTGCCACAGGCGCCGCACAATAACGCACTGGAAAAACAGCCAAGTCAAAATGAGAAGCCCGGGGTTTACTGTGAATTTAACCTTTAATTGCAAATTAATTATTCATCCCTGTGCTGAATGTTTAGTGCTGAATGATCAAAGGCCAAGTTAATGAGCCAGAAGGATGACGATTTTACACTCCAGCAAAGAGCCAAAACAAAAGCCTGAGTGCCTCCCCTCTGTTGTCCTCAATCCTTTAACGCTGAAGCTACACAGTCTGAAATCAGACAGAGGCACAAGAGTTGTGTTAAGCAACTGCTTTGTTGTCTACACAGTGAATTTTCCAGAAAATCTGTCCGGAACTAATTTCACCGTCTTGTCTGTGAGATGAGAGTCAACAGAGGAAAAATGCTGCCGGTTCAGAATCTGATCAAACTTTTCTCTCTTCAAAGACAAAGCTGGATACGGTGCGAAATGTTACGATTTTAGAGTCGATAAATGATACTTGAGATTAACCTTTTGACCTGGTACATTAGTTTAGTAATAACCTTTAATAGCCTGTCTTTTTTATTACCAAAGCAACTACTGAAGGTGTGTAAGTACAGTTTGAGGTACTTAACTTTGACATTTCTCTTTGATTTTCTTTGTTTCTTTTATTCCACCACAGTTCAGAGAAAAATGTTGTACTTTTAACTCCAGAACTTTTATTTGACCGATACAACCACTAGTTTAACCTAGCCAAAACTCAACCAGCTACAACATACTAATGTATGCTGAACAGTACCAGTCACTAATGATAATCCTGATTTAATAAAACACATTCTGCTGCCTAATGAGCGTGACTCGGAGCTACAGCACATCTTACTAATATACTTTCGAGATACATTTTAAATGTAAGATTTGAACTTGTAATGAGTTATTTATATGGCTACCTTTCGACCTGAAACACTTAAATTAGAGCCAATTGATAAAAAGTCATATGGGACTATTTCTATATGAGTAATTATTTAAGTAATTTTTAATGCAAAAACACACATTATTACTTGTTTTTTTCCCCCCTATAGGAGGATTTGTTGCTTTTATTCATCACTTGTCATAATAAAGTCAGCATTTCCGTGGTTTCTTCTATTTTCTAAGCATTTTTTGTATAAAAAAAAAATTACCTAGGTGGGAATCTCTATTGGGCTCTAAAAACTAAAAAAGGTGTGTTGCTGTTTGCTGTTTATAACCATGTAATTAATAATTGGCAAAGTAATCAATAAAAAATATCTATTAGTTATCATCCTCTGGCTACTTTAATTTAAGGAAAAAAGTCTTAAAAGGCTTATCTCCTCCACTATGTCTTTTTTTCCCCTGAAAAATGAGTTTTTAATTAAACAAAAGAAGCTAATTTTCTCAGATATTGTCAAATGTTCTGACTTGCTCTGCAGGTCTGAAATTTGAAGAAACTATTATTTAGGAAATATCTAATTATAGAAAAGCAAAGAGCACGAATCTGAACACCATTTACATGTTGGATGATTTTTGATAATCATACAAATTTTGGTCCAAAACTGATAGAAGTTTGGTACCAAACCCCAATCAAAGGTATCAATCGTCTCAAGGTCCAGCAAGACGCCACCTCCACCTTCTCCAACTCCTCCACCTCCTTCACCTCCTTAATTTCCACAGTTCTCTGCAATGTCTCTTTTTGGTCATTTATATCCCACCCTCTGTCCCCTCATCTGATCTCCTCCCTCCCTCCCTCCTCTGCTATATAGCATTAATCTGAGCATCAGGCCTGTGGATTACATCCGGGATTACAGATTGAGAGGCATCCCATTCCATCTCTGTCTGCCTCTCCTGGCACTCTTCCTCTCTCTGTCACTCTATCGCTCCACAACACTCACCCACCCCTCCTGCTATGCCACCCTCACACACCCACACACTCACACACACACGTATATATATATACATACACACACACAAAAGCTCCAGTATCTCGAGCTTTGCCTTTTCCCTCAAGTCACCTGATCTCACGTTCCACCACCTCCTCCTCCCGTCTCACCGGCCTGCGTCTTTTCGGCCACGTCCTCTCCTGTCACAGCTCCTTCTCCTCTGCACCCCCCCACCCCACCCCCCTCCACCAACATCACCCTCCCACCTCCTGTGTTTCTCTGACACTCCATCTCTCCTTCTTCTCTGCATCACTCTCCTCTACCTCCTTCTCTGACATTCTCCCTCCACGCTGTCTGTTTCATTCGCCTTCCCTCAGCATGATAATCATTGGAACAATGACGTTGAATCAGAGTCACGGTTATCCTGGATGATAAATCTGCCATAGAGGAGCAAACAGATTTATCATCCTTGCAGAGTCACAGGCACGTGCACACTGGGTCACGAAACACAAATGTATGAACACGTATGAATGTTGTATCAAATGCATCGTCTGTGTGATGACAGAAATGAACATGTATCTTGTTATTACAGTTATGAAGAATAGCAGTAAAGCCATCGGGAGCATTTCAGGGCAAAGCAGCCATGGCCCTGCCCAAGCACCTTGACAGGTCTGCGTGCTCCCATGACGATCGAAACCATCATCTCAACACTTCACAATTAACAGTCAAAAGGATGAGGAACTGACCTTTGTTGCCACTGGCAACCGAAGTCAAGCAAAGGAGGAAGAAGGAGAGAAAACTCATTCTGTCCATCTGAGGGAGGAAAGCAAAGGTAGAGGGGGGCAACAGGGTGGGGTGAGGAAGGGAGGAAGGGAGGAGGAGGGGTGGATACAGTACATGCATCAACAACTGATCAGCACTGAAGAGACAAGACAGAGAGAGAGTGTGACAGAAACAGATCAGGCCTATCAGACGGTGCACAGAGGCTTTGGTGCCACTGTGTTTTGTGCATAACTCATGTGTCATGTATGCAACGTCTGGAGGCCTGCAGGAGAGGCCCCACATAATGAACTTTGGAGCTGCGGACTGAATCAGCTCTAATAAACCAATAATCAATAATTGTTCAATAATGCTGCTTTCCTCCTCTCCTCAAACCCCGTGGACGAGCTTGCAGTCGCAGAGAATACATGAAACATGCACGTACCTGCTCTGTCACTACAACACGTTTCGCATGTGTCTGTGTGGGTGTTTTCTCGTTTTAATTGTGGTTTGTTAGGTTAGAAAAATGCAGCTGGTGTCTGGTGGCAGTGGCCACAACTGAAAAAAAAATGAGTCCTTGGGGCTTTTCAGCTCTCATTGGCATAACGAGCCTCTACGTTTTTTCAATTGCTGCAGTCCTTGATGGGCTACAGGACAACATATGCTGAAGATTCCACCAAAAAATAAAGATAAAATGTATGACAGGAGACTCCATCTGTGCACAGGTTGTTCAGGCTACACATACATTCAAGAGCGGAGAGACATGCTATGCGACAATAATCAGCCGATTTACATTACAGGCTGGTACTGACACACATTACCAGCTTTCGCTTCATGACCGCCTATAGCCATGTTAAGAGCCTTTTACTAGAGTCAGGAGAGGACATGTCGCAGAAATGAAGGTTAGCCGAAAAAAGGAACGAACCCTGTCGATTTTTACATTACCGTGGTGAGTGCGGTGATGCTCCTGGTTTGGTACCCAGCCTCTACGCTCGCAGCATCCGCCTCTCACGCCCCTGCCGCTCGGCTCGGCGATGCCCCGCAGGCTGGAAACAAACCTCCAGGTAGAGAGGACACGCAGATACGCTTTGACGCGGCGGCTCGAGAGATGACAGCGGCGAGGTTTCAGCCTGACGTTAGACTCGGTGATGAGATGTGAGGAAGATTAGGAGACCGATGGATGCCCTTGTTTTTTCGGCTCTACGAAGGAGAGGGAGGAAAAAAAAGACGGTGGGAATATTACGATGCGTCCCCTCCCTCTTGGCGTTTCTTAACCCGCCCACACTGCGTCCTTCTCCCTCTCCGTTTCTCTCTCTCTCTCTCTCTCTCTCTCCGGCCCCCACCAGCTCTGAACCAGACTGCTGCTCTGGCTTTTTTTTTTTTTTTTTTTTTTTTTTTTGATGAAAGTTTAGTTAAAAATAAT
>JAPZDV010000025.1:9314775-9334807 GCA_029814665.1 Acanthurus lineatus
CCCCGCCCCCCACCCCCTCTTAACCCCCCTTCTGCTTTGGTTTTTTTTTTTTTTTTTTTTTTTTTTGGCTGAACGTTGAGTGACTCAGACTTCAACACAGCAATTCATCTCATCACGTTACTTTTCTGTTCTGGTCCTGCTCTGTAAACCCTCCTTTTTTTTAAAAAAAACCCCCCAAAATTTCCTTATTTTCCATTACAAAAGCTTCACCATTAACCACACTGCAAAATGACGTCACATTACCCCTTTTTTTGCCCTGTGCTCATGTCAGACACATGAATATGACACACATACACACACAAAAACAACAGAGTCCTTGTTTGAAATGCAGCATTTTAATGAACATTATAAAATTGTGTTTGAAAATCATCCTCCCCCCTCTGTCCCAAGTTTTCTTTTCCTTTGTACATTTGGTAGGAATAAGGCAAAGAAGTAGTCTCTTGAAAGAGCAGTTTACATCAATTAATAATCACCATGTTATGTATAAATATGACTAAAATCTGTGCTGTTGCTACAGTGAGGTTCGTCCTCTCCACACGTGTTAGTATCAGCGAGAGGGCAGCAGCAGCAGCAACAGCGCTGGGCCTTCCTCCAGCATGTGGTAGATCAGACAGTACAGCCCCCCCTCCCAAAAAAATGGTCAAATTAACCAAAATCAAGAGGCACTCCCACAGTGGGATGGGTTGCTTCTACTTCTGCACTTTTCTGAATCACCGCCTGCTGTTAAAGCAGGAAAAATAGGCCATAGGTGAAGCAAAAAAGTGTTTTCTTTCCTCAAATTATGTTTTGTTTGTTCCAGTTCAAAATGAGACCATTTCTTGGAGATCAGAGTGAATACAGGATTTAAAAAACAAACAACTGTAGTGACTGTATGTTTGGGCAGTGTGCAGGTCTCCATAAATGCTTCACTTTTGCATCTGTGCATTTCAGAGCCGAGGGGCCGAAGGAGGAGTGGTGTCGAATGAACTGAGGGTGAAGAGGATACACGGCGAGAAAAAAAAACACAGCAACATCAAAAGAGGAAAAGGCAAGAGAACAATGCAAATATTTCCAATGAAATCTTATCCAAAGCTACAAAATGTTCTTTTTCATAAAAGCTGTAAAAAGCTATAAAATCAAGTATTTTTTTCCATCAAAATTCAAATTAAATCCAAAACAAACAAATTTAAAAACATTCATTAATACAAGGCCATTTGGAGTTGAGGGTTAGTGTTCAGTGTGTGAATTACAGTGCTTGTATTAACACTGGCAGCCAGTTTCAAGAAACAACCCCCCTAATCATTATTATCAATACTAATAATATCATTATATTATTATCTTTTGCAAAAAGCTGTGTGCATTTTACATTCTTAGATTAGATAGTGCCACATATAGTTGCCCTGTGCTTAAACCTCCTGTGAAGCCTTGCTGCTGCTTTTAAATGTGAGTGTTAGACATGAAACAGATATGAAAAAAAAATTTAAACAAAAGAAAAACACATCTGAACCCGTGACTGCTGAGTGCAAATCTGTGTCGACAGCATGAAATTCTCTCAAGTCCTGCAAGTCTCAAACTTCTTTAAAAAAAAAAAAAAAACAGCAGGAAAACGCCCCTGAATGGCTCACAATTACTCCATGTGGCACGATGGTCATTTCCTGTAAACATTTCTCCAAATGTTTATAAAAACACCCCCCCCTCCCAATTAAAACACAAAAATATATAGAAATTTATTTTTACATGGACATATATATATATATTTGTGTGTAATTATATATATATGTATATATTAATAAAGGCCTTAAAATATTTTCCATTCTGCTCCTTGAAAGTCACAGTTCCCTTCAGTGGATATTTAGCCTTTGACAGACCTGGAAGAAAAGACAGATGTCTTAAAATAAAAACATTCATTCACAGCTTTTAATTTTTTTTTCTTCACAAAAAGGCACAAACTATAAGGTCTGCGCTCACTTACCTTGCCAGGTCTTACTATTAAGTTTTAATCCTGCTTCTGGCTCCTTTCTTTCTTAGGCACAAGCGCCTTACGGAGGTATGGCATGATTAAATAGGCAGCAAGGAAAAAGACGTGTCCACAGAAATAGATGGACAAATACACCTGAAAAAAAACAAAAACAGTCAAATTCAATGTGTTGTCCAATCAAATCCTTGCAAGTGCACTTTCCTGGCAGATTATGTTGTGACATAAATACTTTGTAATGCTGTTCACTAGCCCTGTTCAAAATATATCGCAATTTAGAAGCAATAGTAGTAATTTCACTTTTCACACAACATTATTGCACCTCTGAAAAGAGCATTCCTTGTCTGTTGGTCTTCCCAGTGTTACTTTCATTTTTTTAATGAGATTTCCATCTTTGAGTAAAGGATCTAAGGGTACAGAGGGTCTATGCAGACTATAAAGCACCAAGACATATTTGACATTTTAGGTTGTATAAATAAAGTTGCCTTGACTTTATCTGTAATGACCAAATATTAAAGTGATTGCTGATTTGTAAAACCTCTGTCATGCAGTCATTTACAGCTTTGCAGTGCTTCTGTTTGGTTACTGGCCTTCAAACCAAGGATTTTTTTCACAGAAGTGATTTTTGAGCATGACGTAAATGCAGATCACAAATGCAGATAAACTGACAAAATAAAATCAAGGGACTGTCATACTCAAAGCTTAGAAGTGAACAACCGGATCTGTCATGTGACCCGTTTTGTCTCTGAGAACAGTAAGTCACCTTGAGCCACTTATCATAGGTGAAGAGGCAGAATGGCACCAGGGCGTAGCCCATGAACAGCCAGTGGATGAACTGCTGGACCACATAGACAAGAGGGTAGAGTGCGCTGTTGGCCACCTTCGACAGCAAGGGACTGTCCCTCACAAGAGCCTGGGCCTACACACATACATACACACACGCACGCACGCACGCACGCACGCACGCACGCACGCACGCACGCGCGAAAAGACACGAAGACACACATTCCATAGTGGTTTTAGTAATACAATAAAAGAATGGTTATATATTAAACTGATGTCAATTTGTGACAGCAGTCAATATTTAATTAAAAGTACATTCAGCAGTGAGGCTCATTTCAACAATATTGCTTTGCAATGTAATAACAACAGACTGTCTCTTGATAAAAAGTAAACAATAAGTTTATATGATGCAGATAAATGTCACGCTTTACAGGAGAAAGTTAGTGCAATACAACAAGAAATTTACCACCTACTGAGGTAAATGCCAAGAAGGGTTTGAGCTTTCGGCTCATATGTATTTTTAACTTGTTTCCCCACTGTGTCCTGTATTTGTAACACACCTGTCTCTCTACATTGATGATGAAGAACTCCATTGAGAAGCACAAGAAGTACCCGGAGTAAAGGCCATGCCAAATTGTCAGAAAGAAGAGTGTGGTCACATGAGACAGGGATTTATTGCCCAAGAACTTCAACCTCTTGAAGACATGTCTAAGAAAGAAAAGAGAGAAAAAGGTGTGAGGAATTGTGGATCATCTCTTTTTTGACTACACATCTGGATAAGGGCCCTCAGAAACACTTAATGCATCAGCTATCACTGCCTACATGGAAAGCACTCACTTACCTGGATGGAAGTTGTTGTTGCATAGCAACTGAGGTGAGGTTATATTAAAACATTTTAACGTCTCTGCATCTTCTACTCATCAGTGCAATGCTGGCCCAGACTCTGTGCTATAATATCCTAGGCAAATAAATACACATTATGTTTTCAATTCCCAAATCAATGTTGTTTTTTTCCTCACAGTACTTTGGTGACAGGCTGCAGTTATTAACTCAGGGGAGCAGGGCCAGGTAGCACAGAAAGCACTGCTGTTTAAAAGCCTTGATCAGAGCTCTTCTCTTAATGCAGTGATTGGCCAGTCGACAGGATGTATGCAGAGATTTGAATTTCCTTCTCAAGCCTTATTTCTCCATGCTTCACACAGACATACGCTATATAAATCAGTTTTCATGTGTACAACAGAAAACAGCAGTGTGAATGCCTTTGATCAAAGATAATTTTACAATTCAGTGCTGTCAGCTGACTTTGCTGGCCTCTGAATGTGGGAAATTTAAAAAAAAAAAAAAGATTACGTCAAGTATGTTGTCACATTACACAGGGTGCAACATGGAGCAAAAACATCAGATTTGTCTCTGTATTGATCTCATCCTAGGCACTAGGAGCATCGAGTGGCCAGTGTGCAGCATCCAGGGACAAACTCCAGTGCCTTGGTCAAGGACAAATAAGAGGAGAATTCACCTCACATGCATGTTTTTGATGGTGGAGGAAACCACAGCACCCCAAGGGAAAAAAAAAAACAAAACACAAGCACAAGCACATGATGGTTGCCCCAACATAGGATTTGAACCCAGGACTTTCTTGCTGCGAGGTGACAGTGCTGAGCCACCGTGAGCTTTGAATTGCTATAATTGGTGTTTCTGATGGAACTAGTTTGTTTGAAGCGCAGTGGCTCCTTGAGGAGCGTCTCCATATACATATCAAACAATGTCCTTCTCACACTAGTCAAGCCTCTCTGATTTACAGTGGTTTCTTCCTCTCTATGTTGTCTGAATTTAAATGCCTCATGAAAAGCTTACATGTTTATGCCTCTACCCAGTCAGGTGCCAGAGGCAAAAGCTTACAGAAGTATAATGTCAAACTTAACCCATTTAATACTAAACTGCTTTTATGTGTATTCTGAGAGTTTTAACTCAGAGGTGCCGCTTATGTGACTATAAATAGAAGGAGTTTTTTTTTTAGGTCAAACAATGGGAGCATTTTAAAGGGTAATTCTAATATTTTTAAACCCTAGCCATATTTTTTTTATACAGTTTGAGGTCTGAATGACTAATAGGTACAAAAATTTGTGCAGCCACAAAACAGGCTGCACAGAAAATCTTGCTGTTGTCAAACCACGCCCAATAAAAGTGCTTGTTTTTCAACGACAAGCTCAGATTGTTACTCTAAGTGTCTGACAACATTTTGGGGGAGACAGACCATTTTGTTATATAACCTTCATTGTTTTAACCAGAAACAGCGATTATCTGTCTCTGTTTGAAGCTACCAGACTCTTACTATAAGAAGCATTTCCACGAGTGCATTTTGGATTGGGCTGTCATCACCTTCTTCTTCACTGTTATCATCTAAGTAAATATTTAACTTCTAGTGAACTATTCTTAATACAAACCAGAGAGCTCCACAGATTTCAGGCTTCACACTGACCTGGCAGCCCAGGCGTTTGTGTTGATGTTGAAGGAAGCGATGGTTCCTCCAAAAAGCGGCGTGGTCTCATAGAGCCACAACTTCATATTGGCACAGGCGTTCCACTGGTGCTTTCCATCCACCACACCGTTATAGCCAAGCCCAGTCAATATACATACACCCTCCTGTGACACAAAAAAAACACATCATTCTGACCTAAGCTCACACCAGAAAGCACAAGAACCTGTTTAACTGGAACTGCACCTGTTACTTGCTGCCGCTCAAGGTGAAAAAATCATATGCAGGTATATGCAAAGTTATGGAAAGAGCAGTGTTTTACTGGTAATTCTCTCTCATAGCAAGTTTTAAGCAAGTTACTTTATGTAAATACAGCTTATGAATGAGTTTTATTTTGGTAACCAAATCAGAGGGCTGTTAGCCGTTTGCCATCAAGGCAAAACTCCACTTTTTCAGACACATTTCATGAACATATTTGCAGATCCAGAAGCTACTTACCGCTATGACCCAACAGCTGACATATTTATACAAACTGAGTTTGGCCCAAATCAGGATAAACACAAAGCGATACCAGAGGGGCTGCGCCTATGGAAACAACACAGTTTTACATTTTAAACAATGAGAAACGTATTCTAAAACAATAAAAATATAAGCACACACAATGGTTATTTTTGAACACATAGTTGCTCTCACCTCAAACTCATCTGTTAAGAGGTAGCTGTCCTGATAGTAGGGACTAAATATTGCATAAATCACCAGGCAGAGAAAACCTAAAGCAAACCTCTTCATAGCTGGTATTACACTGGAAGACAAAGGAACAAGATGAGGATGGAAGAAAGGAGGGTAATTATGTTAACTGTGACACTTACAGAGATATAATAAAGATTTTCTTTCAGCTCATTTTTGCTTTAATCACTCATCACTTTCCCGCTCTTTTACCTGTTTGGAGGTTCTCCAGGGCAGTCTGTGAGCTCCCTTGCCACCAGCCTCTGATAGCTGCGCATTGTAAACTGAGGCCCCACCAGGAAGCCTCCATAGTAATAGGAAAAGCCATACACTTCGAGCAGAGAGGGCACAGACGGCAAGGCTGATTGCTTCTGTTCTGAATTCAGCTTTGACTGGAATTTAAGAATATGAGAGGAAAAAGACAAAAAACAATAAAAAAAGAAATGAAAGAGGGTTAAATGTAGTGAGGGAAGTAAACAAAAATGGTCAGAGAAGTTATTTTAAAAGCACACTAATCAGCTCCAGCTACAGAAAATTCTTAAAGAATCTGACCAAAATCTAAACTGACCACAAATTCATTGTGACTGCAGTGAATACTGACATTTAACTGCAGGCTGTAAACTGAACTGAATAGTGACCTTTAACATTAATTTAGCACAGTGATAAAATTAACCAGATGGGAGCACATGCATATATTTATAAAAAGATAAAGCGTTAAGACCAAATGATGGCACTGTGGAGACAGGACTGGTCATGTGAGACTGATGCCGGCATTTTTGTGCTCTTTGTTGTGTCCTTGTACATGTGTTTTAGATGTGTTTTATCTGGTCTGTTCCTCCAAAAAGCCTTTAATGGGAAAATAAAGAGTGCCTGTGACGACTGAGTCATCCTACTGTATGAAGGACAGAAGGCAGAGAATCTCCTCACCACATAAAGCCCTTTTGTTATGTTTAAGATATTTTTACTTTTGATTTTGGTTGCTAGTAAACCCATTTTCAGTGTTTTGGTTTGGTTTTACAGTAACACTGGTTTTAAGATTGCCTGCAGTGTCCAATGCTCCTTTGCAACAAACCAATATTTAAGGTAACTTTGTGGTTATGTCTGATGCCTTATTGTCTCTGTTTGAGTCAAAGTAACAAAAATCCACTCCCACACACTGTGGATTTATCATGAAAGCTATGTTTCTACACAAACAGCTACTCACCTATTATTCTCCTGCACATCTAGGCTGATAGGATTCTTTTGCTTTCAGTTAGTTAGTGTAAGTCTTTTTTTTAATCAAACAGTTCAAAATTGTCTGATTTCAGCTTCTCAGAGGTGAGGGTTTTCAGTTTTTCTTTATTTTCTTTGAAGGTAAACCTAATATGTTCTGAGTTTTATAGTAGCAGAGGACCAAAACATCAGAAAAATATTATTTGCATCCTAAGTTTAGTGAAACTGTAATGAGCCCTGTTGGCTATTCTCTAGTATCTTACAAATCAAACAATTAATTGATTAACTAAGAAAATATTTGGCTGAATAATCAATGATAAAATAATCTTTTGGCACAGCAAAGAAAGTGTGCAAAGATCACTTTTTTGGTGCTTGGTCTTTGAACAAATATTGCATTGAAAAGGGTTGTTTAAAAAAAAAAAAGATCAACCAACTCACTGAGTCAGTCCCGCCGTCAAAGTAATCAAATGACAAACCTGTAATCAGAAAATGACACTGATCAGACTGTCAGAAACTAAGTTAGGGTGACTAACACGCTCATAATCACTAAAATGAACACAAAAAGCAAAAGTCATCTCAGCAGTGTGTTAATTGTTCATTTAAGTACAATAGGTAAGCACAACGACAGTAATGGGAAGATATTAAAGATGTGAAAACAGAAGAGTATAAATAGAGCTGCAGTCAACGCACCAACAAGTTTGAGTGTAAGGACACAATGAGGCATTGTCCATTTGATGTCATACTCCCCTGACGCTGTGTAGTAATACCCTGCCAGCAGGTATATCTACAGGGAGACAGAATGAGAGGATTGAGAAACATTCAATAAGCAAAACTTTGCAATATTAGATGTTTATCACAGGTCTGTGTGACAGAACACTTCAGGAAAATAAAATGAAAACAAGGCAATCTCCATAACATAACACAGACAGAGGGCCATAAAAAAAAAAAAAAATCTGAAGTGGGAATATTTGGTTAGTTTCATTGCCGTATTTTCTTGAAGTGTGAGCAATAAATGCACGAGCACATTCCCACAGGAAACATGTGACTATATCATAGCATAATAGGACAACAGTGTGTGGGCACGAGGAAGGCAATTAAAGGAAGTGGCAGAATGCAGATGCAGAAATCAGATATTAAACCGTGCAGACAAACTGGAGGGCAACACCTGCATCACTGCAGTAAAATCCTGACACCGGACAAAAGGGAGCTAACGCTATAAAGTAAGCCTAGACACAAGGAGACAAATAATGCCGGGACATCTCACCATCTGAAATGTAAAGCTGCTCAGGACAGCTGTTATCGTCCTTCCCATGAGCCTCAGCATCAAAAACTGGACGAGGATGCATACTGCGGAGTGATAGATCTGAGAGCCTGGGAGAGACACAGACAGAGGGGGGATGATTGTAAGTGCAGTCATGTGTGACCTGCCGGACTGGACATGACAACAGCGTTTTTCCTTCACAGTTCAGTTACAGGCAGAAATGACAAGAGGACAACAAGACAAACTTCATGACACACATGCGACTTAAAATAAGCTTTAAAATAGGGTTGGAGGAATAAAGTACATGACAAGAAGTGAAATGAAACAACAGACCTGCTGTAAAATCCAAATGCAGCCACAACAGAACAAAGGAAAGATATCAGAGTTAACAGTTTGTGTTTTGTCCAGCATGCCAATGTCATCCTTTCATCTTACATCTAGAGGAGCATTACCCACCATTTTTGTCACTTAGTTAAATATGACAGTTAATTTAATTACATGACATGCATAAACTAATGGTTAATGACTGGAAGAGTCTGCCTGTTACACTTTACCAAAAGCCCAAGGTAAAAAAAAATATCTTGTTTTATTTAACAGGTAATAAAAATCTAAAGGACATTAAGTTCCCAAGGCAAAAAAGCATGAAAAAAAAAACAACCAAAAACATACTTTCTTTGAAAGGCAGGGTCTAAGCCTTAAACTTTGAGGAAAGTCGCATCATGACGTTTAGGGCAGAAACACAAACAAGTGACAGTTTGCAAAACTTATTTCTCTATATACACTATAAACATATTTTGAATTGACTGGTTGCAAATTGGTTTGCTTTGATAAGTGAAAGAAGTGTATATTCACAAGCTAAATGGGATCCCAGAAGTAGTGGAGTATAATTCATCTTGGAATATAATTTACATTAAATTAACCGCTGTAACATCTAGAAGAAACACTAGACTTCAACATAAAGCATCTTTGACCAATTTATTTTGGAACATAATGACTGAGGGATGTCTAGTTGAAGACAAAATCTTTTTTACATGAATGAGTCATCAATAATTGTTCAGCCATCCCTTAACAGACAAGACAGTAAATGTGGTGGCCTTTAACAAACCATCCTAGCAGGTTAGACAGCCAGAGCTTAACATTTAAATGTGGTTTTTATCCATGTAGCCTTGACTCCTCCTGTGTTAACAAATCTACAGTATCAGGAGTATTCCAAGGGTTGCAACTAACAGTTACTTTTATAGTCAACTATGGTGCTGATTCTTTTCCCCTTTTAATAGTAGTTAGCTCATAAATTGTTTTTTAAAAAAAATTAAGTTCAAGGGGCCTAATGAGGTGTTTTAGCTTTTTTTGTTCAACCAGCAGTCTAAGCCTACAGATATTAAATCTAGAGCTGGAAATTAAGGCTATGATTAATATCTCTTTTTTTCAACCATCTGTCATCATATTTTATGGCATCATCACATTAGCCTTGCTTTGAGACTTGACTCAGGACTTTATAGCAAAAAAATTGTGACTTCCAAAACACTGACTCGCACTAATGTACTGAGCTTGGCTTCAACAGCTTTAGAGCTTGCAGCTGGTGCAAATTTACAATGTAAGCAGAGTAAGAGGTAACACTTTTAAACTACCACTTTTTGACTGTGAGTAGTTTTTCTGACCTGAGCAGTTTTTTAATCAGCCCATCCCTGATTTGTCTGTCTCTAGTATGAGGAGCATCACGAAGCCATTTTTAAAAAAGGGGGTCCACATTTTGTTCATGTGTTGTGTACACACAAAAGATGTACAACAAAGCAGAACTTAAAATTCTACAAAAAAATAATCTTGCTACATCCCCACAAGGCAGAAAATGCAGGTTGGGTAATAGGAACTTGCAATAGATTATTTAAAAGAGAGGTAATGGTAAGAGAACACAACTAAATGTTTCTTTTATTATTTTCCTAATAACAATAATAATGTATGCCCTTATTCTCCCTCTTCATCTCACCAAAGTTGAATGCTGCTAGAGCCAGTCCAGAGATAGTGTGGAACAAGTGTATAACCGTGGCAGGCTGATAGAACAAAAACCGTCGGTACACCAGAGCACAGGGATATCCTGCAGGAGACACAGAGAGAGAACAAAAATGTTAATGGAGCTTCAGTGTGTGTTTTTATATCAACTAAGTGAGCCACTGCTGACACCTCCTGATATCAAAAACACTGACCTTGTGGTACAAACACACACAGACACAGTGGCACATTAACACCATTGGTTCGTATGTGTTGCTACAAATCTGACATCTCAAGGAGAAAGATAACCGCCCTAAGTCACACAACAGAAAGGTCAAACAGTGATAACAGTACAAATCCTTTCACAGAGGGTCAACCAGTTCAGTCTGGCTTCTTCTTGTTTAAATTTTTACTTAATAAGATGTAGATTTTTGTCACCTTTATTACAAGTGAATATGTGAAATGTAAACTCTCATTTCCAACTGCAAATACAAGCTGTAATACAAAATGTAAATGAAAAATGTATTTGTGTCAATTTTTTTTTTGATGGATGAGAAACCCTTGAACATCAGCCCTTACTGGGTCTAGCGAAGATCTATAATTGGGGGATACTGAGAGGGGTATAACATATTCACACTAACTGCAGAAACTTTTTTGCAGTTTAATGTAAAAAAAAAGGTTCAATTTAATATGAATTGCAAGTTAACATCCACATATTTTTTTGCTTATACTGGATTACTAAGAACATTAAAGGCAATTTCTATATTCTTCTTATTGTCAACAAATCTTATGAAAAGACCAAAACCAACAAAGCTGATCCAACAACTACTATTGCGATAGCCAAAGCCTGGTATTATTGCTCTTTTCAAGAGACCTCTATTGCTGTCCAGACACTATACAAACATGAGCAGGCCAAGAGGTTACACTAGGTAACATGTTCTTTCAAAGGGAGCACTGTGGTTTATGTTGAATCAATCCAATATGCACCATCCTGCTGCCATAAATATTAACCAGTGCATACCAGTTATTATATTCAGCTGAAAAATGCACTGTTCTTTTCTGCTTGAGTAATGTTTGATTGCAGAGTAGTGCTGTATTAGGGGTTGTCCTTCTAAAAAAAACCCCACTAAACTCTGTATTTCTGATCTATTTATTTCCAAGAGCCACAGTAAGAGTAGGGAAGTAGAACATCACTAAGAGACTGATTAATGCTTGTTTTTCATGGGATTTGTGGATATTAGAGAAAAACAAGCATAACATCAGCCTTAAAAAACTTACGCAATCTAGTAAGCAAAGTGTCAAGTCACGGCAGGGCTAATCATCTCGTGCACTTGGATTCAGATTCTTGCAAGCTTCTTTTTAAACGGTTTTGCAGCTGTAGTTGTGCATTGTCAGTAGATTTTAGATATATAATGCTATGAATCTACTGGTGTCAAATATCATGTTCCGCACAGTGCATTACTATGTAGCTGCTCTTGCAAAACAGTTGGCTAACCAAAGCCTAAATTATATCTGCCTATATATAGCAAAGGAAACACTGACAAAAACCACCTGACAGTTTTAGTACCCCCTGTTATACTGGAAGGCAGTTACATATGACTTAAATATTATGCAAGACAGGTTAAGCAACCCTGGGATAAGAGGCATGCAAAAGGGTCAGCTGGAGAGTTTAAGGCATTGGCCAACCAGTCAGATATGAATCTTCACGATCAGTTTGTTGTTATGTTGGTGTGAGAAACACAGACGTGTCCTTGTGTCAGAACAAAGTTCAGAGGCAGCAGCATGAAGAAGCCCTCCCCCACTGCATCCACACACACACGACACACACGCGACAACCCAACCCTGTACTTGGTACTACCCACATGCTACAATGTACAATTAACAACAGCAGATCTTAAGTTAAAGTTGCAACCATGTGCACTTTTATGAGGAGTCACAGTAGTATGCGGCCTTGTTTGAACATGTATAACCCCGACAGTGTCTGTCGCCCCTCTACTCAACTGAGTGGAAAATGGAGGGGTTGGGGGACATATTTTGGCAGTCTGAGCTCATTCTCCTTGTCAAAGCATCTCCCTCCCCCAACAACATAGGAGCTGTTATGGTCACCAAGCTCAATGCCAACAGTTTCATACAATTATGCTAACAGTGTAGAAACGAGTTCATCAAAATGTAGGCCTGTGCTTTGTGGTAGTCTGTAATTTGTTGCTGTCAAGCCCACTCTACCTAGTTATCTACTTTGTAAAATGGCCCAACAGTTTGAAAGTTGATAAGAGGGGAGATTTCTTCGTTTAAACATATTTAGCACGAAGCTAGCAATAAAACCAAACTAGCAGTAATGCCAAACGAGCCAAACAACTCTGTCTTCCTCATGTCAGTTAATAAACACACGTTAGCCGCTACTGAGATTTTAAAGCAGGAAACACAGTCAGATTTTTACTATTTATGTAGATATTTTATTACAAATTGACGGGTTCGTTAGGGAAAGCCCATTACGGATTTATCTGGACACATATTTAGCTAGCTAAACATCAGTGAACCAAAACAACTGGTTTACACCCTGTGGCAATGTGTCACACTTTGTACCTGACTGAGCCCAATGTTAGCAGTGAGTAACACTTTTACAGATAAATATGACCAGTTTTGAATTCAAACCGGCCGCAGGGACAGTTGTCATTTCGGCTAGCTAAGCCCGGTTTGAGAGGCGAAACTCACCGATTAATATAGATAAGAGGAGTCGAACCGCTGGCTCCGGGGAACCAAGGGACTCCGACAGACTCTCCAGCCAGGGAGCCGCCATGTTTCTTGTGGGCGGAAACCTTCAAGAAGGAAACGTCTCTTCGCGACGGTTCAGTGAACTCTATTGCCTCACATCCCCACATTTAAGGCCTCTTCGCGGTTCAACCTCCTTCAAAGTTACACTGTGTGATTCTCCTCCCACCTTCCCTCCCCTCCCCTCCCATCTCGTCCCCCTTTAACGTCCATTTACTGGTATTAATTTACAAGTATTATTGTTTTTTTTTGCAAAGATTGGATTCATGAGCTGAGAGATGGGCTAAGGCCAAAAGCACACCTGAAATGATAAAGCTATCAAATCCGCAGGCAGTAGAACGTGTATTTTAATTTGGGGGGAAAAGTGGAACAGTAATGTAAGTACGCCTCCATGTGGTGACATGCTAAAACAGCAATTAGTGTCTGATATGGGTTACCGGGTGATCAGTTGTCTGACTAAGTATTATAAAAGCTATTAAAATGTTGTTGTTCATTTTTATGTCTTTTGAATAACCTCTCTTAAATAACCTGAATTTATAAATATGTTACTTTAAAAGTTAGACCAATGGACGCAAATGCCACTTAGAAGTTAACTAAAAAGTCCAGCTAATGTCAGCAGGAGTTTTGATCTCACTTATATTCTGTTTTTATCATTATGATATATAACCATTATAAATGTAGTTCAATGGCAAAATAAATGTATATGTTATCATACTTTATAAAATGCAAACACGGTTTAATATGTTAGTATTAAACACAGAAAACAAAAGTGGCACAAAGATAAGTACATGAAAATTGAAGTTACATATAAATTCCACATGGAGACAGGATGCAAGCATGTGGTTTTACTTAAACTTTTGGATTGTTTAATCTATTAAAAGTTCTAAATCATTTTTATTATATTTAAAAATGTTTACTTTCACTTTCAGAAAATTGCTACTTCCATTACAGGTTTATGACTGCTGTCAATGATGCTAATTTTGCAGATATGATTTTATATACAAAGTGTACTAACACAAAAGCCTCCCCTTGATCAATTTAAAGTCAAAATGTGGATTACGGTGTCAATGTATGTGAATCAGTAATGCTATTTCTCTGACACTACAATGTGGGAGAGAGACATTCATGATGCAGAATCGCCTTCTATTTCAGTGTAATAAGGTGATCAGACACCAACAATTTATTTTTTGACAAAATGTGTGGGTTTCTCATTAAGAGAAACCTGCTAGAAAAATACAAAAGAGCAATTATTCCTACTTGTCTTCACTATCTGACATGCGTTAGTTCACTATACACATACCTTTCTGCTATGGTGTGACGTTGCATTTATTGAACGGAGCGAGGGTTTAACCAAAAACATATTATGTACACATCATGATAAACCTTACATATTATGTAAGGTTGCCGTGTAGCCCTGTAAATTAAGCTTTATCTGTGTAAAGACGATATTTTTACCGCACGGCTTGCCGGGTATGCAAAATTGAGCTGAATGTCCTCCTATCAGAAAGCGTCGAACTTTGACGTGAGTAAGAGGGGGTGGGACATCTGTACATTTCAGCCAATGGAACGGTGCTTCGTCATAGATTTTAACCACTCAGTCACGGAACACAACGGTTCATATCTTACAGATTTTTGTGAGATGATATGTGTGTGTTGCAGGCAATACAGAGTACTTTCTACATGTGCTGTGGTCAGATCGATATGTGGACCGTTTTGCTTAGAACTTCTTTACTAAATAAGTTCAGTTCCTTCTAACTATAGAAATATTACTTATATTTGTATAATTGAAAACAACTCATTGCTGTGGTGTTGTCATTGGCCTCTATCAGATTTTGACAAAGAGGAGTAGAACCATGCATGTTAATTTTTGTATGAGCAACATATTTAACGCTTTTATTTAAAGATGCAAGAAACATATCTAAGGTAATGACAGTCTTTTTGATCAGTTTTTAATGCAACTGATTGGCATTTTATTACAAAATGTTTTAATTAGTGCACTTACATTATGACAAGTAGAAATTGTATTGCTCAGTTGAAGAGTTAAACTGGGCTCGTTTTCCTATTTTCCCTTTGACAACAATGAAAATTTGGATCTGTAAAGATGGACATAAATTTCAGTGGGTCTTTATAGACCATTTAGAAAAAGGTTTCCTTAAAGTAAAGAGGGTGAAATGAAGGAATGAAAAAAAATCTGTGTTTTATGTATTGCTGTAAGTTTTTAATTCAGTGCTTATTAATAACAAAAAGAATTAATTTGCAGTTTATGTTTTTACAGTTATTATAATGTTGCCAATATTTTCCATTTGGTTTAATCTCTTTTTCTTTTTAACTTTTAAAATTTGAATGGGTAATTTATCAGTATATGAGTATGAACCTTATATTGTGTATTTATACCATATCACAATATGTCATTATTGTTCCCACCCACAGCAATTAAAAGTCAGTCAGGGGGCCTGTGTCATCAAGAGGCCAGAAATCCTAATATTTATTTACATTTAACAACATGTTTCTCATTTTCATTATATCAACTTAAAATGAACAGAACACAACAACAACTCACGCCCAGAAATGCATCATGCCTCCATAGTCAAAGTGCTTTCCACATCTTCACCGCTTCTATTCCTTGTGCTTCCGGTCTTTGTTTACCAAACTTAATGGACGCTATAGATGCACAACATTACTGTTATGTTTAGAGGAACCATAGTTGTAATGTAAAGTAGCCTAACTAAGTAGACAACATTTACTCAAGTGCTGTAATCACGTGCAGTTTTAAGGGACATAAAGTTTTGTTTGTTTGGTTTTTTTCGGTTTTGTTCTTCACTACTCTTCTACCCTGCTAAATTTTAGAGGAAAATGCTGTAGCTGTAACTCCACTTTATTCATTTGGTGACTTCAGCCACTTCAAATTAGTATAATTAAGTGTTCAAAACATTATTAGGAAACAATTTTATTACTGTACGTTTGAATTAAACTTTAATGTTCTTGAGGGAATTTGGGGTCACAAGCTAACCAGCGACACATCTTGCCTCATCTCTAGCCCACCTTTCAACAGGTTAATCCTTAAGTGGGAGAGTTTAAAGCGCAGCACTTGAACGCAGCATGACATTTTGCTCTTCCCCTTCCTCAAATAAGAGACGTGTTTGCGGGCGTGCCGCCATAAACCAATGAAGCTGAGGGGAGGGGTTTAACATTTTCATGGTTATAAAAACTCACAGCAGCACTTTTTTGTCCGCTCTCTTGCCTTGGACGAAGTGTACCCTGGTGGGACATCGTTGCCGTTTTAATTCTTAGCAAAAAAATACAAACTAAGCCGCAACAATGAGCAGGAAATTCTTCGTTGGTGGAAACTGGAAGATGAACGGCGACAAGAAAAGCCTCGGGGAGTTGATTCAGACCGTGAACGGGGCCAAGGTGGACCCCAATGTCGGTAAGCGGGTTTAAACAACGTCTACACAAAACCTCCTTTTAAATATTAAGTATTTTAGCCACCTGTTTCCTGCTCATCATGGTCATATTGTTTGCTAGTTTAGCCGCATGTCTGCATTTTGTTTGCTCTTTATTATGTCACAAGCGCATTTTCATCCAGAGTCAAAATGGCTCAGTCATTCAATAAATCAATGACACCATTAGCATCTCAGACCTACATCTCGTGCATTTAATTCACTAATTAAGATACAGTCAGTGTGAACTTCGTCTGTTCCCGTTTAATAACCGAGCTGACACATAACCGTGGACAGACAGAAATGTCTGAATGCAGATGACGGTTTTGTCGGTCGTGTCGGTGGCGGTGGGTGTGCGTTTGCCGCGGCACGTAGTCCAGCAGACAGCTGAGCCTCTGCTGTGGAAGTGCAGGCTGCATTCAATGGAGGCTGCTCGATACTGACCCTCTTTCATCTGTAAACTGATTTACGACAGCCTAACGTGAGCTTCCCTTGCAAGTTTGTCTTAAGTTTCGTTTGTCGCTCGTTTGTAAAGGCGGTCTGAAAGAAAGGCAGCGCCACTTCACGGTCACGGAAGTATAAAACAACTCTGAAGGCCACAGAAAACACTGATAAATGTCTCCTCAACGATTTTCCGGCATGACATGAATGCAGCAGAGGACATTTGCCCTGTTGCTGTCCGCTTGGACACAAATTACACAGTGTGCTGCTGCTGTTTTATCAGGACGTTGCTCTGTTTTTTAGTTGTGGCGAAGTGCTCTGCTGTAAAGTAGCACAAGCAGGGAGATGTTAAATTAAATGTGTCCAGGCCTGTTTCCACTGTCATCAAGCCAGTCGTGCTCCTCCTGCAAGCTGGTGTTATGCAACCCCAGTGTTGTGTATACCAGTCACAAGTCTGATCAGCTCTGAAGCACACTGTCACTGTATTCAGCCTGCCACAGTCCAGTTTCCTTGAACCTTGTTCCTTTATGCATCCACCCCTTTGCAGCGCCAGAATGAAATTCTAGCAGGCTTTTCCCACTGTTCTCTAAATACAGCTTTAAAGTCAAAGTTCAGCCGTTTGGTCCCCAGACTGTCCTCAGAGTTTTTTTTTTTCACATGTAGTATATTTAAACTCTGGTTCCTGTATTTGACCCTTTTTGGAGTACTGTCTGGTGACGTCTGTCTGACCTCTATAGAATGTGACCATGTGAGCGACCTTTAGGAGGCTGAACTCAGACCTTTAGTGTAGGGGGGCTTGACTGTGGCAAGGAGAAATGACCTTTACCAAACCAATTATAACAGGAGGCCTTTTAATATAGAAGCTTAACCCCAAGATATAGTTACATTTTGAATGTCAGTGTCTTGAGTTTACTGTACTCTGGTTGACCCATGCAGACTGTACTGCTACTGGAAATTATGTGTGCACATGTGGGCAAACATTTAATTTTTTCTACACAGTGCAATTAAAAAAAAAGTGTTCAAAACTTTTTTGCTGGTAATGTGAGGAAGCCTTTAACAGCATCTGTAAAACTAATAACTGAGATATAACTGTTGCACAGTGATGTAACTTAAATGCCTTTCAGTTGAAATTGAGGGTCTTTTCCAGAGCTGTGTTTTGATTTTTGGTGGTTGCTGATCCTTTTGGTTTACATTTGAAATATGGATGTAGCCTTTACAAACATCCTGTTTGGGGAAAAAAAACTGAACAGAATTGGTCCCTTTAGTTTCGAATGGTTGTCCAGAAGTTTTACATGCTTTCCCTTTAACAGACAGGCTGATGTCCAAGCATGCATTTTGGCATACTGTTGAAATGTCTTAAAGCAAGGCCTGGAAGCCTTTGACATTAAGGAAGTTACGTGGAACACACAAAAACCTAACCCCTTCATTCTTCTGTTCTTCTGTGTCAACAGAGGTTGTCTTCGGTGCTCCATCCATCTACCTGGACTTTACCAGGTCCAAGCTGGATGCCAAGTTCAGCGTTGCTGCACAGAACTGCTACAAAGTTCCCAAGGGTGCCTTCACAGGCGAGATCAGGTACATAATGTGTCCCTTGAATGAAAATAAGGGTTGAAAATGAGCAAATACAGATGATTGATTAAATAATTTCATCTCACAGATGCAGCTAAAATGTAGGAAGTAGCTTTGCAGTCAATTGCAGAATCCACAGTCTTAAAACTGTGTTTATTGTTTGAATGTTCTGTCTGCAGCCCTGCGATGATCAAGGACTGTGGTGTGAACTGGGTGATCCTTGGACACTCTGAGAGGCGCCACGTCTTCGGAGAGAGTGATGAGGTAACTGGACGATTTTCTTTTTTAAATCTTTATGGTTTTCTGTAATGACACCCTTTTATGTGAGCAAGGAATACATCATTCCTCTGGCGTACACTTTGTGACCAGCAGCCTGTTTATGTGTTGTGTTAGCTCATTGGTCAGAAGACAGCTCATGCTCTTGAGAGTGGTCTTGGTGTTATCGCCTGCATCGGAGAGAAGCTGGACGAGAGAGAGGGCGGCATCACCGAAAAGGTCGTCTTTGCCCAGACCAAGTTCATCGCAGGTAGATTACTCTGACAAATGCTGCTATAGAGCTGAACATGCACAGGACAGAGTCTGAATATTGTGACACACACTTCATGAACAGTTTGTGCAAGCTTGACTAGAAATGAGGAAGCTTGCGAAATACAAATTCAGGTCTTATCACACGTCTCTTTCGCAGACAATGTAAAGGACTGGAGCAAGGTTGTGCTTGCTTACGAGCCTGTGTGGGCCATTGGCACCGGCAAGACTGCTTCCCCACAGCAGGTAAATATGAGCAACTGCTGATGACGATTATAGAAATCTTTTCCTATGACCCATTGTAATTTGTCTGTTTCTTGTGAAATATCTCAGGCTCAGGAAGTTCATGAGAAACTGAGGGATTGGCTGAAGACCCACGTGTCTGAGGCTGTAGCCAACTCTGTGAGGATCATCTACGGAGGTCAGTCAGCGCAACCGGATAAAGTTTGTTTATTCTCACTTTGATTTCCTGGTTCTGTCCCCTCCTCATGAATTTGTGCTTCTTCTCAGGGTCCGTGACTGGTGGTACCTGCAAAGAGCTCGCCTCCCAGAAGGATGTTGATGGTTTCCTTGTGGGTGGAGCCTCACTCAAGCCAGAGTTTATCGACATCATCAACGCCAAGGCATAAATAAGCTCCGGCAGCTGCAACAAGACCATGTCCAGATCAGAGGCCAGATCCATTCAGACGATCCAGCTCCATCATCCCTCACTCTCAGCACTTAGTCCTCTTCCCCTTTTTATTAAAAGTATTTGTGTAATGACGTCATTCCCTCCTTTTCCCTTATTTTTCTGGGTATATTTTGTCATGAAGAAAAGGGACAGGTTGACACATACACTGTACTGCACTGAATAGAGTTAAGTCACTGAGAAAAGCCCGTGTGCATACTAA
>JAPZDV010000025.1:9352890-9374426 GCA_029814665.1 Acanthurus lineatus
GACATCATCCATAAACAATAACCTCTTAAAAAATGCACATTTTGAAAGGCTTATGGTGTTAGAATTCTTGACAAACATAGTGTTAATGTTTTACACTGAATTATATTACGAGGGGTTCCTTTTAATTTGTCCACCTTCCTCTGTACCCTGGAAACTATTGAAGAATCAGTGTCTTACCTTTGCACACCCGGTCCAGCAGGGGGTGGTAGTGCTTCACATTGAACACTGAACGTGGCTCAGTCTCACGTCCGTGTTTACAAGTGAAGCGTGACGTTCACGGACTCGCAAGAATACGTCTCCAAGCGCAACTGAAAGCTGTTCATTTCCTTTATAAACGTACAAAGATGCATTCACTGAAAGCTTTCCTCAACGAGAGACTGGCGGCGGCAGCGGAGGAGATATTTGAAGCGGTTGAAAAGACAATGGCCGGATACAAAGAGGAGATTTCTCGTTCAAAAGATCTAGAAATCAGTCGTCTCAGGATGCAGCTGAAGCTTCTCAAGTCAGGTCGGTTTAAAAAAAATCTGCTTAAAGTCAAACCCTGTGTATCTTAGTTTTTATTTGGTGTTGATTAAAGTGATTAACTGAGATCTTTTAACATGTCTTGTACTCAGAGCCCCGGTTGGTTGGATGCCTTGGAGCCCAGCTGCAGCAGCACACCCATCACCATCACCACCATCCTCCTCCTGCTCCTCCTCCTCCTCAGCTGCAGCAGCACCACCAGCCAGTCCCTTCAGTGGAGACATCAGAGTCCCAGCATTGCGAAGAGGATGGAGGCAGCAGCATGGAGCAGGAGCATCCCGACCCGTCACAGGTGAAGAAGGAGCAGCAGCAGCAGCAGAGGGGCCACAGGGACTTCTGGTTGGGTCCCAACGCAGAGCAGCTCGAGAGCCTCCAATCAGACATTAAAGACTTCATCTCATCTCCATCCGGTCTGAGGAGCAGTCTGCAGGACCCTACCTTACCCTTCCACCACAACAACCAGAACAACAACCAAAACAACAACAACAACAATGGCGAGGAGAGCAAAGAGAAACCCTACTGCTGCTCTGTTTGTGAGAAGCGCTTCAGCAACTGTTCCCACCTCGCAGCTCACATCAGGACACACACAGGAGAGAGGCCGTACGAGTGTGAAATATGCAGGAAGACTTTTATCACAACAAGCGCTCTGAACAGACACCAGACGATCCACACCGAGGGGAAACACTTTGTCTGCAACTACTGTGGTAAATCCTTCAAGTGGATGGAGTCTCTCGGCAGGCACATTAGAAGTGTTCATAAGAGAGACAGTATGCCTGTATGACTCTCACTGAATGTTTATAAGAGCAGTACTGTGACTGTATGATAGCTGCGAACAAAGAATGTAGCCTAATGTCTGTTTTTTTGGTGTGTTTAGTCCTGTTGGTAGTCCTACGTGGACCTCATGAAGCCATGTGCCCATAGCTGCAGTAAATAATGTGCAAAGGAACTGTAAAAAATACATTTTATAAAGAAATTCTAATAAAATGTTAATAATTTCAATAGTTTGGCATGAATGTTTCCTGCTCTTTTTCTTTTCTTTTTTTTCTTCTTTTTCTTTTTCTTTTTTTTTTGCAGGAATGTTTGTAAGGGGAGGTTGCACGGTGCTCCAGTAGGTGGCAGTAACAGCATTTCATTCACAATTTCCCATCAATCTAGTGTACTTGGCAGTGTACAGACTCCAGTGTCTGATGTACTGAGTGTGTACTGCATTTCTGGGAACTGAGAGCACTCGCAGTCTGTAGTCTTCTGACAGTCAAAAAATTAAAAATATGAAGGGGGTCATAACTTGATTCTCAGTTTTGAAATGTAATTTACACACAGAGTACATTTACTCAAACATAGTACATTACAAATTTGAGGTAGTACCATTTTCAGGTTCTTTATTCATTACTCCAATACATTTCAGAGTATAATTGTGAAACACAAATAAACAAAATAAAACAGAATATATTTTACAGTCAGTATTTAAACTCAAGAATGTGATTTCCATTCAATAAAAAATATTCTAGATGTCTTGTGTATCATTTTACAGATTTTTTTTTCAAAACACAATTTGGTGTCTTTAGACACTTTGGGGTCCTCACTAAAATTTAAAAGAAATTTATGGGGCTTTAAACTGTATTTCAGCAGGGTTTTGTAATAATTGAACCACTACTTGCTCAGTTGCAGTGAACAGTCTTTATGATTTATACTTGACAAATCACTGTATTACAACCTTAATAGGCATTTTTTCGCAGTAGACATTTCGACTTGTAATAAGACACACAGGTGTTACCAAAAACAGTCTGTTCAAGTGTCCCAGTAAGCCGTGAAAATGTGAGCATGAGCCAACAGGCACAATAACAGAACAGCTTTTCTAGTTTGTGTTAACCTGTAAAAACATTTTACACCTTCCAAATGTCTCACTGGACAAACAACATGGTTAATGGTTCTTCGTGGCCTGAGTGGAAAGCATAGCAAAAAGGGCCTTATATTAGGGACTAATAGCAGTGGAAATTATGAGCTTATGAGTTTAGGCAGAGAATGAAACAGGTGGTTGAAGGAGCAGGGATCCAAAAGCACAGTGGTATTAATTAGCATGAATTAATTTTAACTTGGCAGCTAATGGAAGGTGGGTTGGTAGCACAGTGTTTGTCCTGGCTGACGGTGTGTGTAGTAACGTCTGAGCTTACTGGTGGTTTGGCAGCCACACTTATGACCGTAAATAGTTTTTTTTTTTCCTCAAAATTTTAATTCTTAACTGTAGTTTACAGAACATAGCCAAAAGTATGTGGACGCTCCTTTGACTAGGACTCTTATTTCCTACAGGCATTTTTTAAGGGAAGATAACCTGCAAAATATGAAATTAATAGCTGCTGAATTTCATTCAGCCACCTTAACGTCCAAGGTCCCGGTGCTGTGCATGCTCTCTCACTGTCATAACTCACTGGAACACTTCAAATTCATTGGAGAAATGGTTTTCTGAGTTTGTTGTGGAAAAGCGCCTTCGGGATGAACTGGAACGCCGGTTGTGGGCCAGACCCTCTTGCCCAACATCAGTGTCCAACCTCAACAGTGCGCTTTTGGCCTGATGGGGGAAAATCCCTGCACTCGCTCTCCAAAGACTTGTGGAAAACCTTTTTTGTAAAGAGAGTGAAGGCTCTTATAGCAGCATATTAAACGGGTTTGGGATGAGATGTTCAGCAAACATGTAGGTCTAATGTTTGGGTGTCTGCACATTTAGCTACGCAGTATATTTGGCACAAACTATTAGCTGTGGTCGTTGCTCTGGTCTCATAAGAAACACATAGCTGCCTCCTCAGGGTGAAATTAGATGGGGCTTCCCCCTGCTGCCCTTTTTATTTGCTGTCATTATGAAGCCATTAGTTATAGTCAGGGGTGAAATTGGGATTTGTAATGGGGAGCTGAGAGTTGGCCAGTGGTGGAAGAAGAATTCAGATCCTGTAGTGAAGTAAAAGTACTGTAGGTGTTTCACATAAAAATAAGTCTAGATTTAAGTGTTTGACATTTTTGCTTAAAAAATGTCTTAATGATATAAGTTTCCAATTTAAAATGTTCTTTTAATTAGCTAATTACCAAATTTCGTAAGCTGCACAAACACTTGTATTTTATGAGATTGTCGTATCTTTTGTATGAAAGAATCTTTGTAAAATAACTAAAACTGTCAAAAAAAAGTGCTGATGCAAAAAGCAGGCTTGTAATTTTTTTGTAGTGTAGTAAAAAGAAGTAGAGAAGAATATGAAAAGAAAAGATCCAAGTAAAGTACAAGTACCTCATAATTGTCCAGTGGAACAGTTGAATGTGTTGTGTTATAAATAGCAAATAGTAAAAAGTCTTTAATGATCTCATTCACAGCTAAAGGTTCAGTTTTGATATATAGTTCACTGAGTTCATTGTTATTGTAATGAGGTTCAAGGAGCTACACATATTTCAACAGTATTTCTTTCAGTTTACACATTTCTTTTTCATAAGTAAGCTAAATTGATTACAAAAAAATAATGAGGGTGGTGAGTGGCCAGCAGCTTCACTTCATCCATGTCTCACAATGTTGTAGAGCATCTTATCATTATTTCAGGGTGCTCTCACTTGTTGAAGAGAGATTTCCTGAGAGCTCTTATGTACATGCGGGTGCTCTGTGCAGTAAGCCACTTAAGACAAGTGTGCAGGATTGAAAAGATGAAACAATATTTCTTTGAACTTGAAAATCTGGATTAATGTGAATGTGAATATAAATTATGTACCAGAGCTGTGCTCCAAAGCACGTGGCTTTGCCCAAGGACTGCAGTGTTGCTCTCCTTTGGCTAAACTGAGAAGTTATGTGAGGAGAAAGGTTAAAAACAACTACTAACGTGCTCCTACAGTGTAGATGACTTGTTGTTTAATTTTACAACCTAGTCTGCAGCTTCTCTGAAGTTTGGTTAATTGATTCGGAAAATACCAGAGATAGATTTTACACCAAAACTCCATAGAGCAATGTGCTTCACATTAACTCTGTGGCCAAAGGGCTCCCTCACTCTTTGTTCTCATTTAATGGGTACATAATGTTTCTGGTGTCTGAGGAAACAAATGTATTTGCTGAAAACATCCTTGAAAAAAGGAAAGATGTCTGGAATCGGTGGCCTCACTTATCTAATCAAGAATATCGTTCTTCACAAATTATAACCATTTTTTCCACTGATTTTTGTTTGATAAATACATTTTTTCTGCATTTTATCATCATTATTTCAACACATCCACACTAACCCTTGGAAACAACAGACCTGTAAGACTGATTGATGTTATTATAAACAGTTTACACCCTTTGTGCAACGTAACACTTACGCCAAACCTTGACCTTGTGATTATTTTCCAGCTGCTGATGTGCTTGACGCTGAAAAAAATGTTCTCATGGACTGTAAATTTATTGTACTGCAATTAAAAGCCATTTTTTCACTTCTTGACACATCCTCAGTGCAAATCCAGCAGCAAATAAAGCTTTCGAAATGTTCCTTCAATTTCATAAATATTTGATATCCAACCACATTATCTTTAATAACAGCTTTCTACCATGTTCAAGTTCAACATTGTGTGTCGTGTAAACAGAAGCTTTACAAGAAATTAATGATCCTCACAGCAATGGAGTTTTTTTCTCATCCTTTTCTACGCCAACAATTCAAAGTTTCCATTCCTATTAGAGTAAACTCTTTACAAACTTAGCTCTTCACATTCTAATCACACACTCATCAGATTTTAGAAGGCCACTGCAGAGGGCACTGCATTGCATTTTCTCTTTTATAAGGTTACCCATTAGTGCACTGCATCACATTTTCTCTACTACAAGGGCACCCAAGAGGCACTTTACCATGTTTTCTTGCACACAGGGTTACCTTGAAGGGCATTTTATCATGTTTTCATCATGTTTTATCTAACACAAAAGCTTCCAAAAGAACTCTTTCGACACCAATGACAGAAACTAATGAACTACTGAACTTAATTAATTAGGAGCGATGGGATTAATAAGAGCCACATGGTCACTTAAGAGCAGATGCACACAGAAAATTTTATCCTTTTGTTTTTAGAACTGTTGATGATGTTGTTGTACAAAAACATATCCTCTTACAAACATACATCCACCCATCTTTTTCTAAATCTGTGGGGCCTCTCCCAGCATGTATTGGGCGCTGGGCAGGGAAACATGTTGTACAGGTCTCAGGTAATAGAAAAACATCATGAAAAAAGGAAAAACAGTAGGATGGAAAGTCTAGCTGAGCCTAGCTTAACTTACTTTTTGCCATGGAAAATTTTAAGGCAGACAGTTTCAAAGTGGGATGAACCTGAGTATAAAACAGAAACAATAGCTGCTTCTCCATCTGTAGTTGTCATCATGTGTCAAGCAGCAGTTGTATGTAGGTATTTTATTCAACTATGTCCTCAGACTCAGTGGACCCAAGTCAGCTATCCATTTTCTCCATTTTGGACCGGTTTGAGCAAGCTGGCAAACTGTGGGCAGAGAGCTCTGCTCAGCCACATGTTGTGTCGAACCTCTTCAAAATGCTCAGATGTTCCTGTGGGATTATCTTCGGCAGGCTGGAATGGAAGTGAGCAAGAGGTCGGAAGAGGTTGATTGTGTGGTTGAGAGGAGGTGGAAGAGGTGACAGATCCTCCTCTCAGCCAGCACTTGTGTCACTTTGCAGTTTGTCTGCTGATGCTGCTGCTGCTGGCAGAAACGTTACTACTGCAGATGAATGGGATGTGGGCAGATTTGCACAAGTTTCATTATTCATGGTGAGTATCTTCCATGACTTTGAATAAACAATGTGTATCTAATTAAAAACAACAAAACAAAACAAAACAAAAAAGGAGCACGGATGTGAATCCGCATTGTAGTGGCCATGGTGACAGCCTGGTACAAATAAAACACAAGAGAAGCTGAGTATCAACTGCAGTTGACAAGGGTTGCAGTCATAAGGCAAACTTTATGAAGTACGACAGCTGCAGCAGGGGGAGAAAAGGCAAATATGTTAGCAAGAAGACAAGAAGTGTGTTAAAACTTTCTCTCTAAGGCAAAACAAAGCTTGAATGAGAAAGGCAAAGTGGAGACAGTAAGATATTTTTGCTGGAGGGAACTTTGGGAAAGGGAGTAAACTAAATTAGTCACCGTTTGTGCAAGGTATGCTGTGCTAGCTTAAGATCTATGACTGGATCTTGATAGAGTCTCTGGTAACATCTGAAGGTGAGTGTGTCTGTGTGAATGCTTTCTTTGGATAAAGGCACAGGGGGGGGTAGCTAAATCCCATCATATGCAGAGCCAGCTTCATATTCATCCTCCAACAGTGCAAAACAAATGTGAGGGCGTTTTGTTATTATTTCTGTTTTGAATTTCAGTTCATTTGGAACTTGTTTGGGCTTCACATTCATAGAGTTACAATCATCAGCAGCTTTAAAAAGCACATAAAAAGATATTCAGACATACATAATGCATCATTATGCTAAGAGTTTGAGTCTGTTAATTTTGATGCAAAGCAGAGTACATCATATTATTTAGGGAAGGTTTTAAACCAGTGCTTTCAAAAGAGGGTAAAGGTATTGCAGGTGGGCTGCAGCCTGGTCAATAAAAAATTCTTCCATGTAAAAAATTCATCACAATATATACTCTTTGTTCTGGGAAAGAAACCTCTGCATCTAGCTGTGTGTCTCTCCCTCTTTCTCTCTGAATTAAAATTATGATGTGTAAATATTCATTTTGGTGTCTGTATTTTAATCAAAACCTTTGCTACTATTAAATAAATGACATTATTGAGCAATCTCCTCCTCAGTGTTTATTATATATGTATGGGCCCATGAAAAAATAAGATGGATGGTGGGCTCTGGAGGTTTTTGCTGAATATTTCCTGGGCCCCAAGTATCCAAAGTTTGAGAAGCTCTGTTTTAGTTTTTAATAAGCTTGAATAACTTTGGTATCACCTCTTAATTGAAACTTTTACTATGTAGATAAAAACTGTCTCCAACTTGATGAGAGTGTGACTTTAATCATCATAAAATAAGAGAAGGGTGTTGATCTGTGGCCTTGTTTGTTTAATCAACACAACTTGGTATCGCATGTGGGACCAAACGTGTTTTTAATCTTGCCGCTGGCAGATTGGGGTCTGTCACCACTGACAGTACAATTAATTTCACTTCATTTACAAAAAAACCACAGGGATGTACTTATAAGTTTTGTGATTCAAACTTTATTTGACATTGTGCACTTTCCTGATGGGGAAAACCATTCATATCTGGTACTTAAAGTAGGAAAAAATGACAATGATAATTGGAATTATTTGTCATGGAAAGATCCCAGATTTGAAAACAACCGTTGCTCATAACAATCCTTATTTTACATCCAAATTTACCATAGAGGCTGTAGTTCTATCTCTAAATGAAATGCATTGTTCAAATGTCTTCTATCTTTCATCCACACCTTTCACAACATGCCAAGAAAGGACTGATGAAGTGCTAAGAATATCCCCCAGATGTGTTGTCACCAGAGGGGAAAATCAGATTTGTCCTGCTTGAAGATACTTTACATTATGTTGACACACTTACTCAAGGTGACTTCTAATGACACACAACCTACATACCAACTCACAGGCATGCCCTCTACAGTATATATTTCACATACTGAAGTATGCCTCACACACACGCACATGCCTCTAATATCCCTGTCCTGACTGAGATGGTTCCTACAGATAAGGCTATCAATCAGCACCACAGTGTGAGGAGTTTCTGTTACATTAAAAAGAGAAGAGATGCAGAGTTTTAGGCATCCAAAAAAACCTGTAAAACAATTAAAATAGACAAAGTAAATTGTTATAGCAAAAAAATAAAAACTGCTTTATTATGAAGTTCAGTCAGATCTTTACGTCCCCAAATCTGCGAGCCAGCAGTGATTCTGTCTGCAATGTGACGGCCGTATTCACTGATCCATGTCCGTTTGAAGGAGATTCCTCCAGCCGGACACGGCGAGAACACACACACACACACACACACACACAGCCCTGAGCCTTCGGCAGTGTCCGTAAATCACACTCTCACAGCTCCTCCTCTTTCTCTCCTTTTCATTTTCTCTCTTTATATTTCTTTTCTTTTCTTTTTCATTTTTACAGTGCAGTAAGGAATGCTCGCTCTACAGGGTGGCTGGTGTTCAATGGAGCGACTCAACTCCCATGTCTCACACTCATCCCATGTGTCTCCTATTAGCTACACTCACCAAGAGAGGAGGAGGGACGGAATGACGGGGAGAGAGAGAGATAGAGGGGGGAGTCAGAAAGAGAGGAGAGGGGGGAGGGGGAGGGGAGTGAGGAATTTGATATGCTTTGTGCATGAGTGACTTGTATAAAACAAAGAAAGGGCATATAGTCTGAATGTATGTGAGGGGGGGGGAAAACAGTGTACACATGAATACACAAGACACTAGCAAAAAAGATTATAATTTATTTCCAGATTTTTTTGCCTTCATTTGCATCTTGTTTCACAAGGTAAATTGAAAATAAAAAATAAAAATAAAAACCAACTGCCATACCATGAAAATGTAAAAAAATAATACAAATAATATGTACTGTATATATAATTATATCATTATCAACAAACAGACAACATTAATCATAATAACAATACCATTGATCATAAACATAACACTAAATTGCTGGTTTCATGCATATAGAACACCCCTCGTATACAAAAGAGGGGGGGGGTTACTAAAAATAGAACCAAAAGTTCCACCAGTTCAGAATAAGCGCCTAGCTACATGCAATGACATAAAAGAGACTCATGTACACATTCCTTCTGGCATCAAGTATTTTACACATACTGTACTTGACTATTGCGGCCCCAAACTAATATACTGTACAGAGCACGATACAAAAATGGGACTGGAGTTTGAGGACGGGATGCAGGGAAGCGCTGGAGCCGGAGCTTCATGGTGGTGCAGTTAGCCGAGACTGTGTGCAACATTTCCTCGTCCTCCTTCACTCTTTTGTTAATCCTTCCAAACCTTCCTGTTTTTCTAAAGTGAATTCCCCGTCCATTAGTCCAGCTTTTGTTTTTTAAAGTCTTTATTCAATTCATTGTTTTCAGTGCTTTTGTTGTTTCACGTCATTTGTTTAATTTTTTGCACACATTCTCCCTCAGTTTTCCTCCATGCTGATCTTCGTCATGCCCCTCCCTCACAGGGTCTTGTCACTTTCTTTCTTCAGGTGACTAAAAAAGGTCAAAGGAGAAATAATGTTGGAGTGAAATTTAAAATTTGGACAGATGCCACAGCTAATTGTTTTAGGATACATTTGACATAGTTTGGAATTGACAGGATTCATATATGTACAAAGTTATGCACAGTTGTACAGAAATCAGAAATCAGCTCATGTGCCATAAAGCCAATCTACCTTTTACAGATGAAATGCAAAATTTTGCCACCTTTTTACTACTTTAAAAACAACCAACAGAATAATCAACAGTGTAAACACTCATTAAACACAACCTTACAGAACGGAAATTCAGTTTTATCAGCATTAACAGTGGCAGTTACGATAAAAACACACGAATACGAACAGCATCTGTACCTGTAATACTCGTCCTGGGTGAGGGAGTGGTGGTGGTGGTGATGGATCCACTGTTGTTCCAGGGCCAGTCTCTGGATCTGCAGCTCTGCGCTCTGGGCCTGCTGCATGGCCTGGAGCTGATGGGCTGCTGACATGGGACCAGTGAGGGAGGACGGCTGGGGCAGGTCACGGAAAGGAGCACCTGTGAAGGAAACAGAGAGGACAGAGGAGGAGCGGGTGGGGACATGAAAAGAAAATGGAGGGAAAAAAAGGTGGAGAAAGGGAATCGAGGTCAATCATCGTCATCGTATTTAAAAAGTCTCTACGAAAACTTTCAGCACTGTTGAGTTTTTAGAGAAAAAAAACTGAGCAAGTACATGGACGAGGAGCCTTCTCCTCACCGAACAGCTGTTGGCGGAGCACCTCGCTGTCAGTGAGGGGGTGAGCCAGGATTGGGGTGCCGAGTGTGGCTCCTGGGTAAGGGAGGCGTGCCAAAGGAGACCCCGACGCCAATGGGTCCATCAGGGGGTGAACCCCGCCCGTCGCTGAATGCCAATGATGTAATAGGAAATACAGGTATATTCAATAAGAGTCAAAGCATTGAATTAAAACAAAGATGATACAGTTGAAGACGCATTAATGCAACATTTAACTGACTGATGTCAGATTCTTCATAACACTGTCAAAGTTCTGTCAAAGTGGCCATTAATACACAAGGACTATTTTTTTATAAAAAAAAAAAAACAAAACTTATATGATCAAAACAAGAATACAAACATTAATTAGAGAAATTAAATACTTTACTCTCAAGAAACCTGCACTTTTCAAAATGTGCTGTCAGTGTGTTTTGTTAGTTTTGAAAGGATTTGTTTGTCTGATATTTTTTGTTATAACTGAACTGACTTTATCAAACATCTAAAACAAGTGATCTCTTACAAAAGGGTCATGACTTAAAACTATGACTCAATATCACTTGAAATCATAAATTCTTTTCAATACTTAACCACACTAATACAAAAAAGATTTGTATTTGAGATAAAAGATAAGGCTAGCATTGTTCTATGTTTTTCTTAGCATCCTTATCCTGAGAAAAGACAAAGGCCATCAGTGTGTTAGTACATCTCTCAGTACTTTCCTACTTCCCTGCCCTGGTGATGGAAAACAACACAGACATCATTTGTTTGTACTGAAGATTTGAATCTTAAAAAAAAGGGTTACAAATGTATAGTGTGATTTGAAAAAAAAAAAAAAGTTCAGTAATATTCTTCAACAGCTGGCAACTGTGGTTTTTACAGGGGCACCAAAGAAGTAAATAACGCATTTGTTTGGATCCATTTGGTGTTTTAAATCCTACGTCCAGAACAATGTATGTGCCAAAGGACCACAATGCGGGTCTACGGGTGAAAGAATATTTCTAGCCTTATCCTTTGTTTTTTCAGTACTAAACACAAGGCAGTTCACACTGATAAAGACAGCAGTGTTAGTAGCAGTGGGTACCTGTGTCTTGCTGGTGCAGGTGAAGATGCGAGTGGATGTGTGAATGCTGGTGATGATGAGGTGTCACGTTTAACATCTGAAGACGCCCCAGATTCTCTCCTCCACCTCCTCCACCCGTTCCTCCTCCACTTCCCCCTCCTCCTGTACTTCCACCACTTCCTCCCCTTTCTCTCTCCCTCTCTCTTTCCCGCTCTCTGTCACCAAAGGCTGGCAAAGTTGCTCTGTCTCTCTCCCTCTCCCGCTCCCTCTCTCCACTCCTGTCTCGCTCATAAGAGGCAGGAGAGCGAGTTGGAGTGGGGTAGGTCTCAGGGGGAGCGGTTGGGGCAGGGGCCGGTGGCAGATGAGTGGACAGGGAGCTGGGAAAAGAAGAATGGGGGACTGGGTGATGAAGTGAGGCTGCGTTGGAGGTCGGCGGAGCAGGTGGAGGAGGAGCTGGCGGAGGAGCAGAAGGGCCTGTTGGGGCTGGAGGGGCAGCCGGTGGTGCAGATGATGGGTGAGAGGGGAGAGATGGTGGGAGGAGAGATGAAGGGGGTGGATTGGACAGGGACTGAGGGGCAGGTGGGTTGGGAGGTCGAGTCACTGGTGCCAGAGTTGGGTTTTGGAGATGTGGGGGGCCAGCAGGAGCTGGGGGAGGAGGAGTGCCATAGAGCGACACCTCATTAGCTGCTGCTGCACCTCCTCCAAGGAGCAGGGAGTGTGCATGTGCTTGGGCATTGGCATGGACATGATGGGAATGAGAGTGAGCGAGGGCGAGAGCTGCAGCATCCGGTATGGACCCTGGTGGGTAAACCCGCTCGTCACTCTTAAATTCAAACCCTGGCTTTATTCGATCTCGATGTGCAGCCACTGCATGTGGAAAACCAACTCCTCCTAACCCCGCACCCCCAATCCCACCAGGTATTGGGCCTCCTGCCACCCCAGCGTGGCCTCCGACACCTGGACCCCCCTCAAGGCTGCCACCATACAAAAAGCCCAAGATGGCAGCAGCTGTAGCTGCATCAGTAGGCAGGTGATGCGGATGGCCTAAAGCGTGATTCTGAAACTGAGGGAGGAAGAATGATGGGTGGACATGAGGGTGGCCATGGTGAACTTGTGGGTGGTGTGCCTGGGCACGACTTGCTGCCCCCAGTGGAGACATAGCATGGGGGCGGGCATACTCGCTTAGGGTTCTCAGAGCTGGGGTGTCGGGGCCCAGATATGGTCCTCCTAAGCCTATTCCCAGGGCCCCCTGAGGGCCAACCACTGTTGTTGCACCACCCATGGAAGGCAGGAGGAGGGAGTGGGGGATAGAGTGAGCGAGGGTGGGGTGGAGATGGTGTGTCGGAGGAAGGTGAGCATGAGGGTGTGACGGATGATGCTGGGGGTTAGGGTGAGGGTGGGAGACAGAGTTGCCCGAGGAAGACGAGGAAGAAGATGAAGGGTCGAGGATGATAGAAGACGAGGAGGGGAAGAAGAGAGAGGAGCCTTGGCGACACGCTCCGGCGGCGGCGTTGACATCCTTTTGCTGCTGCAGAGGAAAAAGCGAAAGACAGTAAATCACGTCTGCCCCGATCTGCTTTACTCCCCACCCATTAAAGTGATCAATTTAATCTACAGCTAATCCATTAAATCTTACACGCTACATAATTATCACGCTCAGATGTGCACACCTGTAGATGTCGATCCAGTTCCCTCTCCCGCTCACGCTCCCTCTCTCGCTCCCTCTCTTTTTCTCTCAGGTCTCTGGCCCGCTGCTCGACCTCCCTTCGCGCCCTCTCAATCACCTCATTTCTCTTCTTCCACAGTTTGGAGCCATCCAACGGCACAAAGAGAACATCACTGCGAGCACAGGAATTTCCACTGCCACGGTCAAGAACCTTGTGAAACCTAGACATGGGGGACACAGCAGTGAAGTACATCATTACTACAACCATCAGGAGTCAGAATCACCATCATTATAGTCACCATAACTGTTAATTACATCTGATCACATATAGAAGGGCTGAACAGAGTGACATATTGATTAAAAAAAAGGATGATTATTTCGTTTCGACTTTACCGTGCTGACTGGCTGGCATGGATGGGAATGTCTACAGGTTTGGGTTCAGGAGAGGGGCTTCTCAGCACGGGTGGAGGGCTTTCACTGTCTTCCCTCTCTTCTATTGGCTCCTCTTTGATAACAGGTGTGGGAGGCGGGCCTGAATCTGAATGTCCATCTCCACTAGGGAGTGAAGAACTAGAGGCAGGGTTTGAGATGCTGTTGTTGGCTGAGTTACTAAGAGGTGGAGGTCCTTTTGAGACATTTTGAGGCGAGAGGGATTGTGGGTTGGTATTGCTGCTATTGGGCACGCTACTGTTGCTATTGCTGTTGGCCATGTTACTGCTGCTGTTCCCGTTGGAGTGGTAGGTCCCACTGAATGGAGGGTGGCTATTCAAAGTGCCATGGAAAGGGGAAGGGCGACACCCAGGTGAACAGCTGGATGACACACCTGGTCCAGGAAGTGGCATGTTGGGCCCAGATGAGGAGCCAGGAGGGAAAGATGAGAAGCCTCCCATTTGATTTGTGGATGGGCTGGGTAATGGGGATAGGGGTGTTGGAGGAGTCTGGTTGGAGGACTGGTAATGTGGGGGACGTACATTGGGTGCCATGCCTGATGGAGTCGGCTGGGTGTGGGAGGTTTGAGGAGGAGGTAAAGGAGGCTGAGGTGGTGGAGGGGGATAAGGGGCATTGGGAGGGTGTCCATGATGGCTGGAAGAGGAGGAAGGAGAGAGTGCAGGAGGTTGATTTGGCCCTCCACGGTTTTGGTACAGAGCAGACTCTCGCAGGTTTGAGTCTCTGTCTCTGTCTCTGTCTCTGTCCCTGTCCCTGTCTCTAGGCCCAGACTGGTAGTGGGGGTGAGGTGGGTGGGGGTGATGGGTTCCTCCAGGCCCTGAATACTCTCGTCCCAGGTTTGGGGTCACCCCAGGAGGGCTGAGGTACTCTCGATTTGTGCCAGTGGAAGGAGGCACCCCAGCAGGAAAGTCTTTTCCTCCAGTGGATGGATATTCTCTGTGAAAGTGGTCTGCTCCAGAGGAGGGGGTTTGTGTCTGGTCCATGGGAGGAGGAAAGTCTCGGTTGGACGAGTTTGGAGGATGTGGGTGGGGTGGTAGAGAAGAATGGGAAGGGTGACTGGGGTTATTTTGGGGTGATGCAGGTGGGTCTCTGTTTAGCATGGGGGTGACAGGTAGACCACTTGTCGAACTTGGGGGGTTTCCCTGGGGGATGGAGTTGTTGTTTGGATTACTGTTGCCTACAACATCTCTTGTCTGGCCCCCAAACTCACCCCATCTGCCTCCATCTTTGTCTCTGGGATGCCCCCCTCCAGTTCCATTGGGGCCAAAGTCTCTACTCTGATTTTGGTTTTGCAGAGGAAACTCCCTCCCTGCATCCCGCTCCCTCTCTCGCTCTCTGTCTCTGAAAGCTTGACCAAAGTCTCTTCTTTCAGATCCATCCCTTCCAGAAGCTTGAAAGTCCCTGTTCTGACCCACTGAAATACCCCCGAACTCCCTGCCTTGGATGCTGTTGGACCCACCCATCCCACTACAAGTATTATTACTATTACCCCCGCTACTATTGTTGCTGCTGTTGCCAATGGTAGCAGAGAACTCCCTGTTGATCTCCCTCCCCCCACACTCCCCCCTCACTCCCCTCTCCCTCTCTCCTGCTGCCCCCCTCTCTCTGTCCCCTCCCCCTCCAGCGTACCTGGGAAGGTACTCCCTGTGGGGGTGAGGGTGAGGATGGGGGAGGTAAGAGGGGTGGGAGGAGGAGTGGCGAGAGGACGGAGGGTTGTAAACAGAGGGAAGTTGCTGCTGCTGCACCGGGGGCTGGTGTTGTGGCTGGTGTGGGTGGTGGTTTCCAGGGTAACGGGTGTAGCCCCAGCTCCCCTGGCAGCTAGCTGCTGTGCCACCCTGCCAGCTGGTGGAGCTGTAGTGGTGAGGGTGGGTGGAGGGTTGGGTCTGAGGCTGGGACTGTGGGCCGGTCTGTGGCAGCAGAGAAGGAGGAGTGGACTGAGCCTTGTCCAGGAGTTTGTCTGCCTTTTCTATTTTGTCTCTTTCTGTCTTAACCTCAGCAGGCAAGTTTTGTCCCCCGAGCTCCAAAGGCTTCAGTGCAGGTGGAGGAGGAAGAGGAGGGGCCAGGGAGTGGGGAATGTTGGGGCTGTTATGGGAAAAATCTCCTCCCGAGATAGTTGTCTTGGTCACGCACTGTGTGCTGGCTTTGGAATTCATTCTGTTGCCACTGAGCGCACCGTCAACACCCGTCGGTCCACCGTACTCGACTTTGCACATCAGTTTGGAGTCCAGGGAGAAATAGGACTTCCTCCCACTATTGCTGTCATTTGATGAATCCCCTGCTCCTCGGAGAGAGGGTGTCAGACCAGAGGAGGAACATGGAGTGGAGGGGGGCTTAAGAGATGCACGATCTTCAATTCGTGCATCCACGTCCCGCTTTTCTCCGTCTCCACAGGACTCCTCCCCTCTCCCCTCTCGTAGGACTCTCCGATCCTCTCCTACAACCTTCCCTGCTCCTCCCTCTTTGCCTTTATCCCGTTCCCTCTCTCCTTGCTTTGGTGAGTCAGGGCCATCAGAATCAGAGTCCAGGCTACCCAAGGGGGAAGCGGAAAGACTAGGGGATGAGGAACGATTGTCCTGGTCTATATCCCTCCCACTGCTCAGACTACTGCTGCTATTGGCCAGGCTCCCTACGACTGAACTCCTACTGCCTTGGGATTGGCCGTCCTCGTTGTCACTCTCACGAGATTGGCTGGCAACTGAAGTTGGAGGTGGGACAGTGGAAGGAGCCGAGCTGTCAGTCGAATGCGTCGATGTCGGAGGGTTTGGTGTAGAAGCAGGATCCTGACGAAAAAGAAAATTAGTAGATGAGCCAAAAAATAATTAAATTGACTGTATATTTGTGGAAACAAAGAATACAACTCTCTCTGTCTTCGACAGGACCTCTTGGATGAATTAGCTGAATCAAAACTTTGTAATTAGTCTTTATATAACAGGTTGATGAAATGTAACACAAACCTGAACTTTCTGCCTCTTTGGAGGAGACACAAGTTCCTCCCCCTCACTCTCTGATGAATCATGGCCTTGTGATCTGCGACTGAAGCGATTTCCAGCCAATTCCTCACCAGCACCTCTTTGCTAAAACAACACAAGACTTTTAATTCTGTAGTGATGTCTTTGAATCCCTAACAGGCCGAAGACTGTTTTTAGAACAAAGCCACACTTGCATGCACTAACACACGCGCACTCACACACACACACACAAACACACACACACACACACACAGAAAACATCAATGTCAAACATGAAACATCAAAGATTTCAAAGTGCTAAGCTGTAAAACACACAATCGAACAATACCGACACGGCGAGGGTATGTCTGTGGCAATCATACTGATGACTCATACACAGACAGCACAGCACAGCACACACACACATTCACACACACACAATTCAATACAAAGAGACAGTTTTTCATTCTTCATGACTCTTAGACTTATATGCAAATACATTAACTTAAGGCCAAAACAATGAGTGGAAAAACACAGGTGGGCTCTAACCGTCTGTCTATCGTTGCGTTCGGGGCGAGTGGGGCTGGGGTGCGGGCGTCTACCCCTTCGCTCCTCACTTGCCCCCCGCCGTCGCCCACTGCGCATGGGCATCTGCAGAACCCAAAGTCCAGCAAAGGAAGCGAATATGAAAGGGAGGAGAAAAGCATTAAATGTTAAATCAATGCAGATTGAAAGAAATTAGATATACTGGGAGAGGTAAGGAGGTGTGCTGATCATCGTGAAAATAGAGTTAACACAAGCCAGAAGAATGTCAAGTTCGTTCAATTCAAGGTGGAATGTAGCAAGGGCAACAACAAGGGAGGAACAAGAATAAAAAAAGGGGAGGGAGGTGAAAAGAAGAACACGGCATAATAGAGAGAAGGCAGAAGGACACAGAGAGGAGGGAGAAATTGTAAGCAGAGGAAAGAGTAAAATAAAAACGTGGAGACTCACAACTGAATAAATAATTTAGAGCTTAGTCATCCCATTTATTTTGAAATACTATCACATATTGAACTAATTATGATGTAGCCATACTCCCAGATGCACTACATACAGTACAAAAATGAGGCAGGTACACAATCCCTGACATCATTGTGAAAAACAGACACAGGCCTAGTTCATACCGATTCTTTGTGTGTCCTTGTTTTCATTATTTCTTCTTTAAAACGTCCATTTTACAACACAAGCCACTGCAGGGACTGAACTGGTTCCTGTTGCTTACTGACTGGGCTGTGTGTTACACCATGAGAGCTACCAAAACCTGTAAAGAAGCATAAACAAAGAAGGCATTATTCAGTCTTTATCTGTATGGAAATCCTACAGAGAATCCATTCCCTTTGCTCAGGAACATCAGTTCAAGTAAGGATCCAGTAATAGGCAGCACCGTTTGCTCTCTGCAAACTGCTGTTGAGTTCAAGAATTTGTGACATTGTAAAAACATCTGAGTTTAAAAACTGCAAAAACACTGCTACAATATTTAAATTCCCAGCATGCTTCACACTGTATTGGCACAACTGCTTTCCACTGCACTCAAAACAGTTTCCTCACGGCCTTCTGTCTTTACCACAGCAGCAAAAAAAAAAAACCCACAGGCACAATGGGTTGACCCACTCACACCAACAGAATGCACTGGTTTGGGTGTAGTATAATTGGGTGCTATGACACTGAAACAAGAGATAATAAGAGCAGAGCAGAGAAGGTGCTGATTGTTAGTCTGCATTTTGGATGGTTTTCTGCAGAAGACTCCAGCAAACATCTTGGGAATATGGAGCCACACCCCCCTCCCTCCACCTTCACCACAACAGCCAAACCCACAGCCACTTGTGGTTAACCCACATGACCTGGTTATGGCCAGCAGAATCGGATGCTTATTTATCCAGCCAGCCAGCCATTAGGGAAGTGTACAATGTCAAGATTCTTTATCCATCCGTGTGTACCTGACTACTTTGCGAGGCCTTGTCTTATCCATTCATTCATGTACCACTATGATGAAAAAATGTCTCATGTATATTGAATGAGGATATAAATAGTGCACACTACTGGATGAAAAAAAAAGGATATATTTGGCAGAAGTTAGCAGAGCTAATGCTAACTCTCCTATGCAGCCAATAAATATAGCAAGTACACACTTATTTGTGTGTCTATGTATATATATATGTGTGTGTGTTTGTCAAAGCAGACAAGTTCTTGTAAATCCTGTATCTGCCCCACTACACATGGCTATGCATTAATTATTAGTGCATGCTGCAGTGACTGATTCAACCAAGAGTAAAATCTCCACTGTCACAATCACTGTTCACACTTAATATGCATAAAAGACCGCACATGTACTTAGGGGCAATGCGGTGTATGTACAGCAAACCTAATTAACATGTCTAAGCTTATCACACAGGAGTGGACAGCGTTCAGTGCCCGGTGGGTTATTGTATACATCATGAATCACAGTTACAGGTGGCAGCTGCTGGCCTGCCTGTGGTCCACTGGCACATCCTTGGCTATGGTCAGTAAACAACAAGGAGGCGACACACATCCAACACCAGCATTCACATCACCAGTCCCTCTGCACGCTCACGCACGGACACACGCGAGCACACGCACACAAGCACATGCATTATCAACAAATTGACTACTGCATGTGATGCAAAGCAGCAGCATGCAGTTGCTCTGCTTACATCACCAGCGAGCGGGCACCGCAACGACTCTTTCTTCTTTCTTCCTGCGAATGTTATTGATACACATGCAGAGGAGACCGGCCAAGGCTGCCTTTTCGTGCCTGCCTCCCAGACTTCCCCCGGCGGAACACGGTCCACCTACGACGGGGAGAGTCGTGTTGAGCTGCACATACATGTTCACAATCAGCATGGATGCCTGTGCAGCGCTGTTTTCTAGACGCTGCACATCTTAAAAGAAAGATGATATGGAATGGCGATTCATAACATTTCGCACCGGCTCTGCTTTCCCCTTTTCCTCGCTGGAATGTTCAGTGCGCGTCGTGCACTCTATTAACATTAATTCACCGGGACATAATTCAGCCATAACGCAGGAGTATGATGATAATTAACGCACAAAGGAAAAAAATGGGAGGGAGAGTACAAACGTGGCCAGCAGCAATAGCTCCAAACACAAAGTATAAGCATCCATTTTTTCCTTCTCCTTACCTATAATATCCAGCGATGCGTGCTCTCACTCTCACTCTCCCTTTCCTTTCTCTCCCTCTGTTTTGTCGTTTTATGTTGCACGCTGACACGCACACCTCAGAGCCCTGGCGTCTGTCAACAGAAGCTTGTGCTGGCTCATATTGCAACGGGCTCCGATAATAACAGTAATGCAGAAGAAACCTTTCTTTTCGTTGCAGGAAAAAAACTGGGGTGCCAACTGAAGACTACAAATTGATGCGTACCCTCGCCTCTTCCCCACCCCCTTTCGCCCCCTTTTTTCTTTTTTTTTTTTTGCCCCCCCTCTCCCACCCTACCTACTCCCCCTCTTCCTCTAAGACGACTTGCACTTTTTTTATACCCCTCTCCGGTCTTACAGTCACAATTTTTTAGCGGAGGGGTGAGCCAGAGAGAGGGATGCACGTCGGGTGAGAGAAAGGGAGAGAGGAGAGGGCGTGATTTGCATGAGGAGAGGGAGAGGGGGGAGGCTGGAGGCGGAGGAGGAGGAGAAGGAGGGAGTAGTGAGGCAGGGAGAAGGAGGAAGAGAGGCGCAGAGAGAGAGAGAGAGAGAGAGAGAGAGAGAGAGAGAGAGAGAGAGAGAGAGGGCCAAAAACTCTGAAGAGGGAGGGGATCAAGAGGGAGGGTCTCTCTCTGTCTCTGTTGCCTAGTCCCTCCAGAGTCACCTTTACTGTATGGAGAGGCTCTGCTTCAGACTGAATAACTCGTTTTGTGGTTTTATCTCGCGATGAAAAAGAAAGAAATATCCATATAGGTCTTTGTTATTAAAGGTATCTCCCTAATTCAACGCCAAACAAGCTGATAGGTGGACAAAAGAGAAAGAAAAAAAAAACACACACACACACATATGGCAGCTAGTTGTGTGAGCATTGTAATGACACTGATGTCAGCGACTTAACAAAGAAAGCTCCAACTCGCTTGAATCAGACAAACAATCAACAAACTGACAGTCGGATCGTCCCCTCTGTTGTGTTGTGTGTCTGTCCAGCAGCTCTCTGGCTGTCTGTCTGTCTGCTGAAAGCTTGCAGCGGTGTGTCCAGTCAAGCGGCTCTGCAGACCTCCTCCTCCTCCTCCTCCTCCTCCTCCTCCTCCCCTCCCTCCCCTCCGCTCCGCTGCTGTCGTTCTCTCCCTCTCTCCCCTTCACGCAGCCCCCTGTCCCGTCTCCTATTGTGTGGTTACCATGGTAACCCGGCCGGAGACTGTACCCTATGCGCATGCGCGGCTCGCAACCTTCCTTTATCATCATCACCAGCAGCCCGGCACGACGGGAACGCAGCCCTCGTTGCGCTCGCGCTCCCTCTGCTGCTCTGTTTGTGTACCGACCAGCGCGTGCAACTGATAAGCGAGCTACAGCGGCGAGCCGTTAAAAATGTATCGACGGTGGCGACACTGTACAGCAAACATATGAACAAGAGATGACAATATTTGTAGTGTGACGACGGGAAATGTGCAACAACGTATCAATTAATGTTACTTTGTCCCATCGTTCATTTTTAACTTATTGTTACTCCTTGCTGTAATGGCGTCTTTTCAAGAGGTTTGTGTGAACATTTTTAATGTTCTACAAGAAAAGTTATAATAAGCCTAAAAATAACAACAATTAATACTGCAGTGCTATCTGTTTATAAAAGCTAAATTAAACTTTTCTTTAATAAGCGGACTTCCATCAGTTTTTGTATGCTATATATGAAAAGTAGTACAAATTTTA
>JAPZDV010000025.1:9374950-9400299 GCA_029814665.1 Acanthurus lineatus
CCAAACAATAGCAATAATTGCTGCAAAACATAAAATAATAATAATAATAATAATAATAATAATAATAATAATAATAATAATAATAATAATAATTCAAAAAGTAGCATTGCATTAGTTTTGAATTGTCATAGAATGAGCACACGTGTAGCTCAGTTTTAGTTTTTCATTGGCATTTGAGGACCTGGAACACCTAAATGAAATGCAGCTTCTACTTTTTTCACATTAAAATGTCTGCTGTGAAAAACGCACATCATTGATTTGACAGCAGCTGTTTTGAAAGCTGACTATATCTATGTATTTTAATGTTGTAGCTTGAATGAAGAACTACATGTAGAACAGATTGCTTCTGGTATATCTTTGCCCTTGTCAACCTGCAGATGCAGAGGCATGAGAAGTGGCCATGAATTATTGCTTTACTTCCCGTAGCTGGTATCATGCAGAAACAATCCCAGCATAGTCCTGCAGGAAAAAATATCTTGGATATTTTGCAGAAAATTCAAAAGATACCTCCTGAGTTTCTGCAGGTTGTGATCACATCTATATTTATAAAGCTTTCTCTCATGATCCTCAAAGAATCCTTAAGAGAAATGAAGACCAAAACACTCTAGAGTAATTCCTTAGCATAATTTTTCTAGCAGGAATGCTTTTTACATTTTACTGCAGTATTTCTGCAAGACTTATTTTTTAAGGAATGTAAAACAACTCCTGTGGCATTAATATTTTGTGTGGCCAGAGATGCAACATCTTTGAATGTTTCTACCTTCAAAACAGCATTACAGAGGTGGTTTTTAGCCATATTACAATTATACATTATTCACCTCATGAGCAAGAGAATGATGATGAACGTGGCAGAGCCTCTCCCTTAAACAAACACACAGAGAGCTTTGGTTTGAGTTAACACGTATCCATTTCTTTTATTTTGCTTATACTCAGACAGACAAAGTATCATACACAATTGTGTGGCAAGCTGCTGAGTGTTCACACCAAAAACAACATGAGGATCAGGAGGAAGAGGAAATGACAGGACACAATAGACCAAAACTGCAGTGAGTCAGAGGGATCAGGAAAGAAAAAGAAACCAACAAGTGCGTCAGGAAAACTGCACGACTGCTGTGAAGTGAAACACTGATTTTTCCTTTCAGGATTTGTTGCAGCAATGTCATGTTTATACTCTGTGTTTTATCTGTGCATTTTAGTTATTTGAAATCAAATCAGTCATAATGCTTTTCTGAACATCTTAGTGTGTTTAGAGCTATGTTGAAACAGGTGTCACTCATGTATGGGGAAATATAACATGGTTTGTGTGTTTGAGTGACTGCTTTTGTGCTAATGTCACTGGCTCTCAAAGGGCACTAGGGTTGCGAAAGTTGTGACCAGCAAAGCGAGCCTGGTCACCTAACTCTTCCTCAATCCTGAGAGGAAGAGAAGGTGAGGAAAGAAAACAGAGAAAACAGAAAGAAATGTAGAGCAGGCAGATGAATGTGAGAGAGGACAAGATACAACAGAGAAGGAAAGAGGAAGAGAAATTTAAAAGTGACATAAGCAATCAAAAAGATTTTCCTAATGTGTTTCTATACACATACATATAAATAAAGCTATAAATACCTCATGAGTTGATTGTACTTGGCCAGACGCTCTGATCGACACGGAGCTCCAGTTTTAATCTGAAGGAAGACAGAAACAATTTACTAAATGATAGGGAACGATAAATAAACAAATTATTTTAGAACTTCAATTGTTTCAGAACAAGTGTACATATTTATTGATTTTTTATTTAAGCTTATCTTCATAAAATTATAATCTATACCTTCTACTTCTGTTTTTTACATGACTCTGTACTTGAGCTGGTTTTGCAGTTTCACAGATTATGTTTTTTTTTGCATCATTTTTTTATGTGTCTTACTTTTAGTTTTGTGTTGTATTATTCACACAACCTCAAATAGGTTGTTTTTTTAAGCATCAAAAAAACAAACGTGTGTATTACCTGTCCAGTGCAGAGACCAACCACCAGGTCGGCTATGAAGGTGTCCTCTGTTTCTCCTGAGCGGTGGCTCACCATCACACCCCAGCCGTTCTCCTGGGCCAGCTTACACCTGAGAGGCAGGGGCAGTACAAATGTGACATATGCTCTCACGTGCAGGCGTATGACAGGTGTGTCTATGTATGTCCATCAAATACAAACAAAACCAACTCACGCCTTGATGGCCTCTGTAACAGAGCCAATCTGATTGACTTTAAGCAGCAGGCAGTTGCAGGCTTTCTCATCCACGGCTCGTTGTATCCTGCGTGGGTTAGTGACCGTCAGATCATCTCCAACCACCTGTACAGTTTATTCAACAAAGTTACAGACAGACAGAAGTGCATTTTGTTACTCACAGTTATAGTATCACTCAACCCTGGAAGTATTGACAGACTGACTCATTTTACGCGTGAAGATCAGCCTGCATTACAAATACATACATTGAGTTTGGTGACGTGGGTGTTTACTGGGTGAGGAGAGTCAATGAAATATGCTGCTGAGTTTCATTTTGAAAACTGCAGAATCTAGTATTTTGCAGTCATACTAGCAGCTAAATATCAGGATGTCTTGACCTCTGCATCATAAATTTCAACCATTTTAAGGAATAATCAGTCGCGAAAGTAACCCTTTGAGGACCAGCTGAACTAAATCTCTTTATGATAAAAAGACAGAGTGTGATATCTTACCTGGATGCCCACTGAGCTTGTGAACTGTGACCAAGCAGGCCAGTCGTCCTGGTCAAAAGGATCCTCAATCGACACCACTGAAGGAAAAGAGAAGAAAAGTGGGTAAGATCATTTATTTACATGTATTGAATAATACCACTGCTACCAATACCTGCTTTGAGATTCCTTCATTTTTTCCCCATTGCTCTCCTCCAAGTCAGATGACCAGTGACATGGCAAACAAAAGTCCACATGGGAATTATCTCTTTAAATATACTCACATGTCACAAAGACACACGCACTTGCCCACACAAACAGGAAGCACACCATTGACAGGGTAAAGAGCCACATCAGAGTAGGTTTCTGCTTACCAAATGTGCACTGTAGCACATAATTAAAATCTCTTTAACAGGCTCGAGTGACAGGAGGAGAGACCAGGCTGTGGAGTCATCAAGCTCTCTTTTTCCCCTGGTTTATCTGTCTAAGAGGTTATGATAGAAATATGGAAGTTGTAGAAATATGAAAAAACAGGCTTGTGTGCCCAATCACTGACAGAAGTTCAGTCAACTGTTAACACTGAACCCTCCTTTCTATGTGCCTGTGTGGATCTTTAATACATTTATTATTATTATTATATTAAATGTCTCCAATGAGTAAAAGTTGTTCATATAATGTTTTCTATCTGATATTGTGCATTTCTGATGTATTCGATCCGTTTCATGGCTGAAATCAGACGCACAAACTCTTACACATCACACACCTGGGTAGTTATTAATGAAGCCCTGGTAGATGCTGGCCAGCTCATCAGCACTGATGTTGCGGGCGGCGTTGGGTGGAGACTTAAAGTCCAGGTCGTACTTGCCCTCTATGAAAAACTCTGAGGCAGCAACATCCATCCCTATCACCACTTTGTCTGTAAAGCCAGCTTTCTCTATGGCCGTCTTTATCAGCTCCAGGGCTGACAGAGAGAAACAGAAAGATGGACGGTAAAATCATAGGATATCAAGAGGACTTTTTAATGTTTCATGTTGTTCTTACCTTCACTGTTCTCTTGTATATTTGGGGCAAATCCTCCCTCATCTCCCACATTTGTAGCATCCTGACCATATTTCTCCTTGATGACACCTCTCAGTGTCTGGTAAAGCTCTGCCCCCACACGCAGAGCATCACGGAAAGACTCCGCCCCTACAGGAAGTACCATGAACTCCTGCATGGCCAGCCTGTTGCCAGCATGGGAGCCACCATTGATCACATTAAAGGCCTGAGTGAAGGCAGAGATAAGGAAGATGAGACTATATTTAGGCTTTGTGTGTTTGGATGAAGTAAACTTTTGCAGAAGAACTCACAGGAACTGGGAGAACCAAATCCCTGTTTCCTGCCAGATCAGCAATGTGACGGTACAGAGGGACACCTTTCTCTGCTGCGCCGGCTTTACAAATGGCCAGTGACACTCCAAGAATAGAATTGGCCCCAAACTTGGCTGGAAGAAAGACAGATGTAATCACACAACACATGGATGCAGTCAGTGGGCACTGGGGTGAAAAACATGTCATCGCACATACATGCCATCACTGTTTATGAGATGTGAATGAGGCTTACATTTGTTTTCAGTGCCGTCCATTTCGATCATCATGTTGTCCAGTTTTTCCTGATCCAAAACACTGATTCCCTGACAAAAAACAGAATGTCACTCACACAATAATTCCTCATTCTTTACTTAATTATTCAGCCATTTCTGCATAAACTAAAGTAAATTCTGCACTGCTACTCACAGACTGGAGAAGGGCAGGTCCAATGGTGTCATTAATGTGGCTAACAGCTTTGGTTACACCTGAAACAGCAGGAGACAAGCAGATATTTAAAGCTGTGGAGAACTAGTGCTGTCAGACTGCATTTATGTCACAAAACCACAAGGGAAAATGCTCAAAGCAAAAGCAAATACACAGGCAAAGACAAGAGACAGAAGCACAGACAACAGATGTTATTATGGGTGTCCACCTTTGCCCTTGTAGCGAGTCTTGTCTCCATCGCGGAGCTCCAGAGCCTCGTAGATGCCAGTGGAGGCACCACTGGGCACAGCAGCCCTGAACAGACCTGGAGAGAAAAAAGGAGGATGGTGGGTTGAGAGAGAGGTACATGTTTAAAGGTGAAAGGATAAGGTGAGAAGGCTTGAAAAGGTGAGGTGTAAATACAACCTTGTGGGTTTTTTTTGAGTCTAGGTTACATAATGTACACTGTCAAGCCCATTTTCAGACAGAAGCACAAGTACACCGTGTGAGTTATGCTTTTTAATGGATTCATTTCTCCACCTTTGCTAGTATGCAGATCTACTTCAACAGTCGGGTTTCCCCTTGAGTCCAGGATCTCCCTGGCAACAATGTTCACTATAGACATCCTGTAAAAAAAAAAAAGCAAAACACATTAGTTTTATTCAAATATTTGTACTACGCCTCATGACTGAGCACTAACAGACAAAATCATACGGACATTTCATCTCATTTTTGCTTTTAAAACGATGACCACGAACAAGGACAGAGGTGGATGAGTATGAAATAAAAGAAATGTCAAAACGGCATTTGATCACAGCTAGCAGCGATGTTGAGATGCTTCAATTTTTACATTAGTCACAAGGACTTCACACCCCTCTCCCTCTTCCTCACACGCACACACATACTGATGATAGTGACGCAGCCTTAGGGATGGAAAGCTGTGGAAAAGATGCTCCCTGGGAAGAGCTGGCACATAAGCACAACACACACAGAGAAGGAAACATAAATCAAAAGCTAATAATGCGTACCTATTTATGGATCTACTGTCAGCCTGTTCCGGACCACAAGCCAGTTCAATTTTCTGTGCTGTTTCAGACAGCAGATTTGAATATGAACCAATGGAGAGATGAGACGGTGAGCAAACACAGAGCAGAGGGAGATGATGAGAAGAAGAGGAAGGAGGAGGAGGATGAAGATGAAGGAGACTTGGAGGGATGGAGAGAACAGAGAAATAGATCAATCTTTTTAAACGTTACCTGCAGCGGGTTTCAAGCCTGGCGGAGAAAGTGTGCGAATGTGGGCGAATGAGAGGGAGAGATGGAGGGACGGGGAGGTGGGAGGAGAAGGGGTGAAAACATATGACACATAGGGGGGAGGGGGAGCATGTGAGTCATTGGAAGATGCAGAGAGGAGGGAGGGAACAGAAGTGGTCATGGAAAAAAAGAGAAGAAGTAGAGAACAAAATAGAGTAGCAAGCGTATGAATTTATTCGGCTTTGGTTAAAAAAAAGCAGCTGGAAAATAAAATGTCTGGGGAAGAACATGACATGTTGTGATTTCCAATGTGACCTTTCTCAGTAAGCTTAATTTTCAACCTTTTCACTTGACATTATCTTCCTGACTTTGTACAAGTCCTGTCATTTGTTTGGCGCTCCTTGCTGAGCATACATCTGCTTGTCTGCTAACTAACTCCAGCAGCACTCATGACATGTGTGCAAATATTTACCCAGCAAACTGCAAACATGAAAAGATAATTTGAGGTTGCTGCCAAATCCAGGTGATGCTGTTATCCTGCAAAGAGTGTCACAACTGGCAGAAAGGTAAAGGCTGTGGAAACGGTAACAAAACATCTGTATCTTTTAATGTGGATGACAGGCAGAAAATATCAAAACAAAGAAATAACAAGGAAGATACATCAAAGCAAAGACAGATGCACAAAATGAGCCGCCATGTAGGAGAATTTTAAAGATCTAATTATGGGGATTAAAGGAGAAAAGAAGACAGGTAGACAGGTGACAAGAGCACTGCATGCCGAGGGGAGGATGTGCATTTAAAAATAGTCGTGGATGTAATTAAAGATACAGCGAGCACAGATGGAGGCAGGCAGGGAGGGAGCCTGCTAAGGGAGTGAATTATCAAAAGAGAAAATGGTTTTCATTGGCTACTTGTGTGCTCCATCTGGATGTCACATGACCTGCAGACATGATGGCACTGGGAGGAGGGAACGTACAAATACCAGCACATGCAGTGGGAAAATAACGTATAATAAGTGCTAAAAGATAACAACCAGTAGCAGAATTAAAGGTTTGCACGCTGCACAGAACCAACAACTCTAAACACAACGACAGAGGAGCAAAAAATTATCGCGAACTTTCGATGCAGATGTTGCAATTCAAGCTGTAAAATGAGAAAATATATTTAAGAAATTTCTCAGACACACACACAACTAGAACAAAGACACACTTTGAAATTATTGAACAATGTTTAATGAACTTTTATTTAGTTTAGATTAATTAGTTAACAGTATACAATTCAAATTCACTGACACACTAGTGTCTTCACAAACATAAAATGGGCTGTACAGCAGATGTACTGTATACTGTAGCACTTTAGTGCAGTGGGAAAAAACACAGGTCAAGTTTTGAGAATGAGTTTATATAAAGTGAGTGTATTTATTACCCATGTTTGCACAGGGGGTGCCAGTGTGTGTGGGTAAGTGTATGTGTGTGTGTGAGTGTTGTATGAGTGTGTACTGGCTGTAACAGTAGAGAAGGAGAACTGTAAATGTAACTGTTAAATGTTTGGGGTTTTGTTGCGTGTGTGTGAGTGTGTTTGGTGTTTTATGTTAAGACAGTCCAGTCATATCAAACATTTACAATGGGTAGCTGTGACGATCATCAACTTCCGTCTTCAGCGTGGTTCACAGCATCGGGGAAATCTTCCCTCAACTCCTTTCATCTGGTCACCCAAGCGTGACACCTGCAGGGACAGTGAGGACGCCACAGTGTTTATGACGACAGGATCATCAAAACCTTCTTTATACAACCAAGTTCTCTGTTAAACACAAATGAAATATAGCTCTAAATCCAGAATTGTTGTTCCTAGATCATCCTCTAAGACAATCCAAGCAGGCAGTTTGATGAAATAAAACAACTCACATCAAATTTCTGACAGTATCACACTGACAGTGTGAAGACTTTAGGAACTGATACTCAGACTGGGACTCTGGTTGGAGGATATATGACAGATGAACTGATGGATAACAAGATGATAATGCTTTTTTTTTACTCTTGCGTTCATATTGTAGAGCTACGATTCAGTGGACAATTAATCACACAATCTGTCACACCCCAAAATTGATTATAGGAGATGATAGCCATGTCTTTGTATCCATTTATCAGCACATCAGTTTTGGCTGGACTTGACTGATCTCTGCAAGAGACTCAAAACTGTAAATACTCAGTTCCTCTGCTCTCTCTTACCTCTCACCAGTCGTAACGTGGACGGGTGTGGGGCTGACGGTGTCTGGGCGACTCGTGCCGATGGCCTGGTGGGGATGTTGAGCTGGGAGGGGCAGTGAGGGCCAGCTGCTGGCCTCCTGCCCGTCGATCTCGGCCATAGTCCATCGCCCGAGTGTTTGGGGGAGCGTATCTCCCTGCCTCCCTCCTCCATTCTTCATCAAATGCTGCAGCGTCACCTAGTGGCAATGCCAGGCAGGTTGTTAAGTGGCACAGAAACCATATATCTAATGTCACTGCAGTATTATTAACTTTGAGGTACTTAGATAACATATATATTCTTCCTTTTACTTAGCCTACAGAATAAGAACACAAATTCTCTTTAATATTCACGGATATTAAAGATCAGTATCTTTCTGGCCCAGCAACTCACTTTCATCAAGGTTTATGAAGTCCTGTCGTTCCTCGCGGTCTCCAGTGCGGCGATTTCGTGAACGCTCCATTATGTGTGCACGATCCCCGATGTGATGACCGATGGCTAGACGCTCGAGGCCGCTCTCACTGTCCCTGATGGACTGCCGCGTCTCACGGATCTGAGGTGACAAGTGACAGCGGTTCAGTTTACCAAAACAACCAGGAAGCTCTGTACTCTGGATGAACTCAGACTGAAATGTTTGTATGACAACTATGATATTTATACTGTACATGATCCATTTATTGTCACTACAATTACAGCTGATTTCATGTGTTAATGGGGCCAGAAGGCCACAGTCATGTCTGAACTAACAGATTATAAAGCCCATGCATCAAGTCAGGCTTTTTCTTAGAGATTTAAAAAAGTAATCAGGTACTAATAATTTCATCAACTGTTATTTCTTCTCACCCCTCCAGGGCCTGTTCTTGTTTCACTGGTCTGCTGATAAACTTCAGGAGTCCCTGAGTCCGAGGAGGAGTAGGAGATCACCGTTGAAGAGGAAAATGTCTGACAGTTTGGAGAACCGGACATTCTTTCCTAAAAGTGAACAATAATAAGAAGTTTGAACACTGCACATACACAGGCGTCATCCATGAGGGTAATTACTTTACTTGTTATTGGTTGAAAGAGCTACTCACCATGTTTCCCATTATTTCTCCCATCATGCCAAACATATCCATGAACCCTCCACCCTGTAGAAATAAATTAAAGGAGAGCTTAATACGTCTAGTTTGATTGAACATCAACCAAAAAGAGAAGGCAGACCTTTAAAACAACTGTGTTAAAAATCAATTTGGTCACTTTTAGAGCAAAAATATACAAATACAACACTCTTATGGAAAAGAAACAATCATATTACTGTAAGCATATTGTAATAACAGCAGAAATAGCTGGTTATCTGTAAAAGAGCATGGATTTAAATAAGTAGTACACACTCATACACTTTATAGCATTGTCCACACAATTTTGGCCGTACATCATATCAATGCATACTCTGGTAAACCCAGCCTAATCTGAAACCTAATCTAGATCCTATCAATACATTAATAAATTCCTGACCCTGCCTCATTCAATTAAACTTGCATACATGTTGACTGCATTTGAAACAATACTGTGATCTCTATTGGATACTCTTTTCAATGTCACCATCAAGTTACTCAGTAGTACATTTGTGTCCTGTAATAGCTCAAGAGACTTTCAAATATGTATGTTTAATTTTTCAGGTATTGAAGAAGGTCATAAATACGTCTACTCACCATTCCCATCATGCCAAAGGGGGCCAGCGGACCAGCCTGAAAGAAAATTGCACCTTTATCTCAAAAACTTAAAAATGCAATATATCAATTATTTCAGATACACAATACATGAAACAACCAAATACATTAATTCTTTAACACAGACTGTTACCTGTCTGCGTGGTGTACGATGTGGCTGCATCTGAGGGGTGAGGGCAAAGGGGTCCATGCCAAATGGTCCAAACAGAGCCCTCATCTGCTGCCTGTGAGCTGCAAATGGGTCCCTACAAGGAAGAAAATCCCAGATAACACTGAAAATGTTTGACTGGGAACTGACGAGTTGATGAGACTCAAATATGGCAGACATGGCAGATCATTGGGGAGTGGGTATCAAAACACTAGAGGGAAATCATATTGTGGTGTTTTAAAACAGTGAGCACTGAAAAATGGCACAGAATAACAATTCAGGATTACAATCTTGCTTACTTTAATTGTTTTATCAAATGTTTAAAGCTTTAAATAATAGTTAAGCAATTTTAATTTTTTTTGTATCATTTCTTCATCATATTTTATTTGAGTATGGTGTGCACAGTGTAAAAATACAAGACTTGGTGATGTTGCAGCTACAAATCACTCTACACCACAGTCACTTTTGCCCAGTAATTTTGTACTTAGTTGGATTTGTATGGCTGTATCTTTATTCAGTCCCAACAGGTCCCCCAAAAAGGGTATAAAGTTTCAGTATAATAGCATTATTTAAAACTATGGCAGTAATAAAAATAAAACTCTCAATGCGACAAGATTTGCTCAGCCCTTTCAAATCAGTTTCTAGTGCAAATATACACCGATTAATGTACATTTCTTGAGCAAAATCTACGGTGGTCGGCAATTTTCGGTGCTATGCATTTGTCATAATCAGAGAATATTCTTCAGATGTAATGTACATATATTGTGGTACCCTAACTAGAAAATCAACTCCTAACTACAATCAATTAACTAAATCTCAATCTCGACGATATATTGGGAGATAGCGCAGCTTTTACTTGGTGACATTATAGAAACTGATGGGTTTAACATGTCCTGTTGAGCTTTGACACCTTTTTTGTTATTGTCTATCCAATATGGTGGACCACTGTAGGCCCCAACAGCTGGCTAGAGTAACGTAAGGTACTTGCTTAAGGCACAGTGAAAAAATGACCTAGCGTGCCGATATGGACATTTCTCAGGTCATGGAAACCAAAAGTGTTAACAGTATCAAAACAAAATACAATTAATGTCGATACTTACATCATGTAGGGGTCGTCATCAACGTCATTCAAGAAACGAAACATGCTAGGTGATTTAACTCAGCTGGCTGATGCTAGCCAGCTAGCAAGGTAATGTTAGACAGTCGTGTTTTTCCAAGGATGAAATAGGATAATGGACTCAAACTCAAATCAGGCTGAAATTAAGTACTTTTTACTATCCATGTAAGGAAAACACTAGAACACTAGAATTGTTTTTGAAAGTGACAGATAACTCAGCTCACAAGATAGTAAATTCCAGAAACCTGGACCAAACATGAAAACGGAAGTCGATCCTCTGACAAAGAGAAGCAATAACGTCAATTTACCATCAGGGCGAACAGCACTAACTTCCGTATTTTTTTTTCAAAATAAAGCATTTCCCTAGAGATTTTTACGTTACTTTTAACATAAAATATTTAATTTTCTGATCATGTGTTTCTGATCATTTTTAATGATCAGTGTTTCTTTGTGATCATTTGATTTGAGATTTGTTTGATTATACTGGATGTACCAGTAAAACAACACATAATCTCTAGTAAATTCACTGGCCAAGTATGTTAAGACCCTGCGGTTCTCAGTAACAATTCTTATTGGAGATATAGACCCATGCAATAAGCAAGCAAATTTAAACATATACCTATTGTATACAATAGTAGTATCTGTGTTTACGTCAGATGTGTGTAATTAAACATATACATTACATGCAAATATATGTACAGTTTACAAAGCTGGTTTGACTTGCACATGTCTATGAAAGTTTATTATGCATTATTGCACATTGTTTTTTTACATTATAACATCCTTCGGAATTAAAAATGCCTTAGGAATTAGTCTTGCACCTTTTATGAGAAGTAACTGTCTATGATTGGTTTGGTGTAAAAAAAAGTGTTAAGAAGTATATGTTGGTTGCTTTGATGCACAGTGTCCTGCAAAAAATACCAGAAGGAATAAGTGGAAACAGGTTATGTCCAGGGTGTGAGAGTAATACAATAATTTCACATACACTGACGTTAAAAGGGCCTTAAGGCCAAACAACATAATTCTAAGGTAAAGCTTGTCTCAAGTAAAGTAGTTGATTGAGACATTTAAAGGAATGATAATGAATGATAACGTATCATGACATTAACTGAGAAATGTTGTTAATTTTTTGTGCATTTTTCAAAACTTTGTCTATCACACATACTCAGCACCCACCTATTGTTTCCTAATTTTAATACCGAGAATGTCAGTGCACTACTGAACATTAACTTTAAGTTACAGTTTCAAAATATAACCATTTTCCTTTTGAGGGCAATTAAATGTTTCTTTTGCCCTTTTTTTTAATCATACATTATAAGATTATTCAGTAATAATTTTACTCCAACCGGGTTATTTTATTCTATATAGTATATCCAATATCCAGTGTAGTGTTACTTAAATAAGATTTTGGACTCTTGATATCTTTAGGCTGTAGTATTTTGTACTTGCACTAGACAGACAAACAGTCAGACGGTCAGACAGACACACAGACAGTTACATACATACACACATCCATATATACATAAATAGATACATGTACATCCATATCGGTAGTCCTGCTGTGCGCAGTTCTGTCCAGCAGGTGGTGGTGTTTCCATTCTACTGTCATAACTATGGCTCGTACTTCTGCGCATGCTCATAAAGATATTCGACCCTCAAACCCGGATGTAACCAACGCCTAACCTGTCTGAAGAAAAACGGTGAGTAGAGTTTTGAAAAACAATCTGAAATAACTTTTTATGCTTTAATACAGCACGGGACACATGTAGTAGAGTTCCCGCAACAATGCAAAGTTTCTACCAAGAGAGAACGCTTGTTTATTGTTTTTTTTGTTTAAAATTTCTCACAGGATTAAACTTCCTAGACATCAGGCTGAATTTAGTGTTGGTTAACATCAATCTGATCAATTCCAATGACGCTGTCATAATTGTTAGTTTTTGTCACAGCTGGTTCTGTGATTATCTTCTCGTATTTGTCATTAACCACTGACGTATTAAGTTTAGGAAGTAAGCAAACTGAGGTAACAATGTGACAGTTGACAGATTTTCTAACTTTATCAATCTGTGCTATTACACTAACTTGACCAATTTCTAACTTCTAGCAACAGCCAAACTTGACTGCAAATTTTTTACTTTATCTCGGAAAATCCTTCTAAATTTCATATTTTTCAAGTTCGGCCCTATTGAGCCCTCATTTTGTCCGATCATTTGCTTATTAAGCGGAAGTGTAGGGCAGGATCCGTTTCTAAATTACACTGAGTTGATAGCCGGCGGTGTTTTTTTTTTTTTTTTAAACATGTCTAGTATGTAGCCTATGCGGAAGTGATTCACTGTCATAAATAATCTTTGGCATGTACATGTATTAACAAGAAAAGAGACACAAATATAATCTTGTTCTCTCTCTCTTTTATGAACGCCATCTTTCCCCTTAGTGAGTTAGAACTCAACTAACCACTAAAAATAAAAAAAGGGAAATAATGAAATGCCTCAAACCTCTGTAAAGTGGTCGGCTAATTGAGAAATTATATAATCCTGTCCACGTGTCTCTAATCCTTTATAAATTGGATTTTTTCCTTTACTAAAAATGGCCTGGAACATAATGAGTCACACACCTGTGGTAGATGAATTGTGCAGATATTTTAAAACTGATTCCAAGTCTGTTAATTTATTAAGAAAATTAGCAAATATTTAAAGGTTCTCTATGTGATATTTTGGAGTATGGCTAAAATTTTTGTCACATCAACTTCGGGTATTTTGTCCAAATCTTAGAGGATGGGACACAGTATAAAGTACACTGGTAAAGCTGTTTAGGTCCTATATGGTCATGCGGTTTGGATTCCTGGTTTTCAACCAGGCGGCTCGGGTTCAGCTGCCAGAATTGGAGCAGTTTTATGTCCCTCAGTCAACATTCATTATGCTGATATAACCTCTTTAACCTCCACTGCACAATTTAAACTAGACAACAACTCTGTACGTAAGGTACATCGAGCTAGTTTGACCTCTAAATAAGGAATTTACTTTTAATTAGTTCTAAAATGTTTTTCATAGAAGCTTCCAAAAAAAAGGGCTAATATCAAGGTTTTGAGTTTATTTTTTCTTCTTTCAGTATGTGGTGAAATGTATGGTATATTGGCATACTGTATTTATCAACACTCTTCTGATGTTTTCCATCTTTCTCTTCATCCCTGTAGATGCAGACTATAAAATGTGTAGTGGTAGGGGACGGTGCTGTAGGAAAGACCTGCTTACTGATCTCCTACACAACCAACAAATTCCCCTCAGAATATGTGCCCACGGTAAGACTTGATCTTACATACATTGACTTAGAACCACTTTATAATATTTTAGTAATATTTCAATATTTATTAATGTCAAAAACACAATGCCTTAAAAACATGCTGCCTTTGTCTTTGTCTAATTATGCTGCTTTCAATTTATTTTTACCAAGGTTTTTGACAATTATGCAGTAACAGTGATGATTGGGGGGGAGCCCTACACTCTTGGCCTGTTTGACACAGCAGGTAACCCAAATGTCTTTTAAAATCTCTCTTTTTATCTCTTATTTTTGCCTCACTAAAACAAACAGTAAAAATTGTTTCTTTTATTGTTGTTCTAAGGTCAGGAGGATTACGACAGGCTGCGTCCTCTCAGCTATCCGCAGACAGACGTGTTCCTTGTATGTTTCTCTGTTGTCTCACCCTCATCATTTGAAAACGTCAAAGAGAAGGTCAGTTTTTCTTTCAATTTTTGCTAAAGAGGAAGAACCTCACCTTATCCTGTGTTGTTAAGTGTGCTGGTTTGGAGAATTTGTCTGACAGACATGTAGGCTAGGAATGTTTTTACTGTCAATTTATGATGACTACTACAACTAAGCAAATGTCTTTTTTTTTTTGTTGCTTTTTTTCTTTGTCTGACCAACAATCTAATCCTCAAAAAATATTAGTTTATTGTTACTGTCACTGTTAGGGTGGCAAATAAATTTTCAGAGTTTTGGTACTGATATTAAAAAATAATTTTTCTTACTTCTGTTTTTTAGAAATATTCACTTTTTTCATTGAACAATTAAGCCAAATATTTCAAATGACAAATATTATATTTTAACAAAAAAGTGAAACAATTATGTTCTTCATTAAATTCATGACCTTGTCAGAAAATTGGCAAAATGTTAATTCAAATCAGGAACTACCAGACCAAAGAATATTACAAAGGCTCTGAATCTGACCTAATAAATTAAATCCCAGCTTACAGTTTAGTATTCACAGTAGCAAGCACCGCTTTTCAGTACAAAAAAAGTATTGAAGCAGCCAGTCTTAGACAGGAAGGAAGAAAATGTAAATTTAATTATTGGGTTATCTTCTTTTCTCCAGTGGGTCCCTGAAATTTCTCACCACTGCCCACGCACACCCTTCCTGTTAGTGGGCACACAAATGGACCTGCGGGAGGACAGCAATACGATCGAGAAGCTGGCAAAGAACAAACAGCGCCCCCTATATCCAGAGAGTGGGGAGAAGCTGGCTCGTGAGCTCAGGGCCGTCAAATACGTGGAGTGCTCTGCTCTGACACAGGTAAAATTTTCTTTCAACTGTCAAACTAAGAGCATGACGATATTTGTTAATTAAGGGAATAAAAACGACTGCATTCTAATTTTCAATCTCTGTTTTGTTTTCTGTTCTTTTCAACCAGCGAGGACTAAAGAATGTATTTGACGAGGCCATCTTGGCTGCCTTGGAGCCTCCTGAGACCAAAGTCAAGAGAAAGTGCATTCTGCTATAAATAAAAAACGATGTGGTGGTGTAAGAAATAGGTGGGGTGAATCAAAACAAGGACAAAGCAGAACGGGAAGGGAGGTACAATGCCATTGAGACTTATTCTGATACACGTGTACACTGATTGTGCCTTCAATATAAACTTTGAAAGAGGCTGCGGGGGCAAAGCTTCAGCATGCAGTAAATGCAGTCAGTTTCACCTTTCTCCCTCTCTGAGAGCTTTTAAAATTGCAGTGTTTTCTCAACATATTCAGGTGGGGCAGGCCCCTCCTGCCTGTCACTGTCACTCCATTTAAAAAAAAAAAAAAGGTTCTTGAATCTAGTTGCCTTTGGCCTCCTCTGTGTTTCATTTAATGTGGCCTATCGGGCTTTTAATCCCAGTTTAGGGACTAATAGATGGGAAACACTTTTAACATTAAGTTCTTAGTAAACTTTGCTTAGAGGTTAGCTTAATGTTAAGTGGTACTCCATTTGCTTTCTTTTCTGACCTTTCTGGATTGAATAATGAAAGCACAAGAGATTTGTTGTCACTCCAAACAAATGTAGATGTCTGTAATGATTACTTTCTCCCAATTCCCAGAGACTACCGGGGAGGCCAAGTGCTTTTTCACCAATTTCCCTTCTTTAGTTGCTTTTTAAATTTCTATTTTATTCTTCTTTTGTGTATATTGTGTTAATTCTGTGACTCTGTTTTGGGAATTTTTTTTAGCAGTTATTCATTTTGAAACTTGAGTTTTTATTTTATCATCTTTTTTATTGCTATACCACCAACTTTAAGTGATTGATAATATAACAAATTGAGCTGTAATTTTTTTTGAATAGATCTTAATCTTGCTGGAGATTGAGATTATGACCTTTGCTTGTAAAATTCTGGGTGTTTGTAATCACAGGATATTTTTAATAAAATGGTTTAATGACATGGATTGTAGTTATTATTGGTATGTCTGAGACGATTCTAGCTGACCATAGATAAGATGTTGTGTGGAGTTTTTTCCTTTGAACAAACAGCTATGTTTACATCAAGTAAAGTAGGTTCACATGTTGCCACTAAAAGTTGTTTCACTGCTTTTTTCTGGCTGAAACTTGACTTTCTAATTAAACATTATTATGTTAGTCTGTCTGAAATCATCAAAGTCAATTTTTTCAGACTAATATATCTAGATAATGCAGCTGGGGGTCCATTTACTAAGACATGTACAGTTCAGTCAGCCAAAATCAGCCTAGATGTTCTATGCATGTTCTGTATCTGATAGTCAGTCCTGCTGCATTCTTTACCCTGAAAGTACACAGTTGAGGGGGGTTATCAAGGCAGACTCTGGGGTGAAAACTATGCATTTCTGGATGGACCAGAAGACTAAACTAATGGTGTTTTAGTTTAATGAGTTAAATATCCTAAAATACATTGATGGACAGAAAAGAAGAGAATGGAACTATTTCAGAAAATTGCAGAAACATTGACACCAGGGTCATCCAACCACCTACTGTCCCAGAGTTAGACATGTTTCCATCAATAAGCAAATTCTTTTCTTACTCTGGTACACTGGGATGATGACAAAGTTAAATCAAACTTCATCTTTTGCCTAACTGACTTATGACTGTAACTGTGCATGGAAACCCACTGAGAGTTTTTCATTATAATACAGTGTATCTTTGAAGCATAACAAATGTGTAAAAAGCTTTTCCTACTTTATAATTTTGAGCTAGTGTAAATATTTTGAAACACGCATAGTTAACTTCAGCTAGCACTCCTCTTTTCCACCTTTTGCTGGTGGATTGCAAGATTGCAACTCAGTGTTTTAAAGGCTTGCATGCATTTACACACAAACACAGTACAAAACCCCAAACAGATTGAAAAAAAAGCCTGTGAATATCTTTAGAAAACAGAAATGTATGCTCATGATTGTCTCATAGTGCCTCTGGTGGTCAAAAACTCCACACGGTACCTTTAACTTCGCAGACACAAGTCAAGAATTCCAAATGTGACAACATTTCACTCCAGAAACAAATAGTTTGGATAAAACTACAGTATTTATTAGATTTTTGAAAGGTAAAAGCACTGCCTGTGAAGGAACATACAGGAGAGTTTCACATGAGGATGAGGCACAAAACACAAGACAGACACTGGTGTAAGTAGAAGTTACTCTTGCTATTTAAGATGTTGCTGTTGAGGGCTGAAGTGCAGCAAAGACTCGGATATGTAAATAAATAAAACAGAATAGAGGAGAAGAAGAAAACATAAATACAGTCAATGTTCCAAGACTTGCTAGTCTATGACACAATGTGAAAATAGTGCTGCAATGTTTTCCTGTTAGTTCTGTTTTAGTTCAGCTTTAAAGCTTTGTCAGTTCAGTGTGATATTAACTGTTGAGTGTGCTCGCATGTATTTGTGTACATGCATGTCTGTGCCTGCCCACCTGTCTGTCTGAAAAGATGATTTTAATTTGTGCCTTGTTCCTGCTGTTGATGCTTTGTCAGGGTTTTTTTTTTTTGGTTTCTTCTACGTTTGCAGCTTTACAACAGAGTCTTCGTACTTAACTCTGGCCTCACCGCTTCACCACAAATGTTAAAAAGTTAAAGTAACACTGATTTTGGCCAGAAATTAAGATCATTTGGTGCTACTGGTGTGAATTAATTACTGTAAAAGTTATTGTCCTTATCCAGTCTTGCATTCATGAGTGTCTGTCCAGTGGTTTGTTGGGGTCTTTCTGCTCAGTTGCTTTGGTCCTGTTTGGACCCTGTTAGACTCTGCAGGTGTGAATGGTGACTGTGTTCTTGCACTGCTGGCAGCGAACTGAGCAGCACCAGGAAAATTTGCAGGAGCAGCGCTGCACCACCTCAGCTCGGCCCGCTCTGTACCCCGGGCCGCAGCACACCAGCTCACAGCCATCAGGTGCAAGCCGAGAGGTTCCTGGATGTGTTTCAGAGGAGAGCAATGTCATGTTTTTATAATCCTTTTGATGGTGAGATTGATCACGTGGATAATGACATTAATCTTACCGTTACATCTCCTACCAGCAGTCCCAGGGATACCATTGTCAGGGTCAAGGTTGCAGAAATCCGGAGAGGGTGCAAGGTACAGAAGGTCTCTGGCAGCAGGAGGTTTGACCTGGGGGTCCCGGGGGAGCAGAGCAGTCCTAGATCCTATACGAGTCAGTCGAACCTAAGATGAGAATGATGTTGAGAGAACTAGACAGACAGCAAAACTTTCAGGGTTTCCCAGCAGGTTGTGGCATATTCTGATACCTCTGTGGCTCCATCAAAACGTTCCTTAAGCACAACGCCAACACGCCTGAATGGAGGCATGACCTTCCAGCAGGTCCTCAACTCACAAGAGCCAGAGACGCCATGACACTTACACTCCACCTGCATGTTGTGAAGGATGGCCTGTGGATGACAGGATAGTGAATTTTAGAAGAATTGGGTTGGAAGTGAAATGTCGTCAAAGATTGCTGCCACTTACCTTTCGACCGGCCTCGTTGTTGTGTAGATTCATGAGAGGGCGCCCTGCAGACAGCCCCTTGGCTCGTTCTGGTTCATCCACAAATGTTTGAGAGAAAGCCACACCATAGGACAGGTTGTCACTGCACCCTGACCACTGGAAGCCTGAAGTTGGGCACACAGTATAGCGAATAATTGCATTGTTAAAAAGAATTGCACATATTAATTTTAAGCCAAGTAAAATGGGTGTTCAAAGGTATATCCAATGCTGAATCACACAAGGCAGAAGCAGCTGCTGCAGTGCTGTCTGTTGAGCTTTCATATGTGATGTAGAATCACATCAGTAATGTCACAGGTTGTTTTGCCCCTTAGAGTTGACTCCATAATACCTGCCATGACAACACTGCCTGAGATGTTTACATTAGTGTTTCATACTTGAATCTTTTAACTCACAGAAAACAGTTTAGCAGCAGTTTGTCTGTTGCGTCTGTGTTTATGACTCAGCGTGGATTTACCCATTACATTTTTATGCAGTGGAATCCAAGCTCACCCTCAGGGCTGACCCCCCTGACCTTCCTGTCACAACCACACCTCTCCAGCTCCCCGCGGGTGCAGGCCCGGGTCACAGCCACCGCCACAGCTGCTGAGGACAGAGCATGCACAAAGGCCGCCTCACGAGTCCCTGAATCCAAAATACAGACACAGGGTTTTCTTGTTTCAAAGTGCATCTGAATGTTGCATAATGTATGAGTTTATCAGCAGGTAATTTTCCATGACAAATTTTCAGTATGAGGGTACCTTGGTTCATGACTCTGCCAAATACGTTGATCCCACGTGGGGTGGTAGAACAGTTCCAGCGGCGATTCCTGAACTGGTGCTGGCACTGAGTAAGACAGTCACATGCATAGCAGTGAGATCATGGACTCTCATGGATAATTAATCAGGTCAAACACTAAAATGCTGATAATGACAGCATCATGACATTTGTCCATTAGACTCTTCCCCCTCTTGACACACCTCTTCTATGACCATCTCGGCTGCCTTGCGTACGGACTCCATGACCTCCCCTCGTGCCCTGCACACCCCCACCTGCCCTGGGGTCAGCCCCCTCAGCCGCGCACATGGGGCAGCACCAGACACAGCCCTGGAGCGTGGCAGCCTCGCCAGGGAGCTGGGGGATTTAAGGTAGAGAGAAGTGTAGTGACTCAGTTTGGGAAGAGAAATTATTGGGCAAGGGGGCAAAAAGAGAGGATGCAATAAGAAGAAAAGGGGAGGGAGCAAAGAGGAAGACCACATGAAGAAAGAGAAAAGAGGGCACAAAAAGGGTGAAGAGGTAACGATCGGGCAGAGTTTTAGAGAGGATGGAAACAAGGGGAAGACAAGGCAGAGAAGGCAGAAAACGCAGAGAGAAAGAAAAGAGAAAAGGTCACCAGGAGTGAGACAAAGAAAGCGAGGGGGGCGACTGAAAGAGATTTAGAGACATGTCACCATCTTTTAAAAGTTATAGCATGACAAACAAACTCCCTCTTTCTCTTCCTCCCTCGCACGCTACACTTACAGCCAGTTGGTTGCCATGGTGGGGTGGGTTGCCCATAGCAACAGGAGGAGGAGTGGTGCCGTGAGATTGACAGTGGAGACAGTTGGCATCAGACTGTCCGTCTGTCCGTCCGTCTCCGTGCGTCAGACTGGGTCTTTGGACAGCACGCTGGCCGCAGTTGAAGTGATCCGTCTGTCTGATTGTTTTGGTGTTGGTTTACGTTTGTGGCCCAGAATCTGGGGATGATCCCCGCATATCTGTTAAAGTGACAAAGTTAACAGGTCAGAGACAAAAACCCTTCTGGAGTCACATAATTTTAATGACCTTATAGTAAACAATAATTTTACACAGCTGCTGCTTTAATAAAACTGACTCTTACCAGTTCATTGTCCTGTGATATCCAGTTATCCTTCTTTTTGATATACAGTTGATCACACTGTAATTTAATCCAAATTTGAATCAATAAAGTGGTTAATCAGTTTCTTCACTTGTGCTGTCAGTGACAGCAAAAGCATGCTCTCAGGAATGTTTTACAAACTGCAGGTAAAACTCATCCTGATATAAGTCCACATGTCCAAATTTAATAGAGCAAGCGTAGAATGTTTCCCCAGAAACCAGAAGTTAAAATCCAGAAGTGCTAGTAAATTTCAGTTTCTACAACAAGCATTGTGTGAGACAGCATTCAGTTTGGTTCCCAAGAAAACAAACGTGTCCATTCCAGGTTGAAACTGCAAGAATGAGTGAGAGCAGTGAGATGGGAGTGATGGGTTATAAAGGAGGTAGAGAATGAGGGTGGGAGAGAGAGGACAGGCGTGATCCAGGGTGTGGAGTGATGGCGAGGGAGGGGGGGGAGGCGACTTTGGGTTGGATAATAGTTGTTCTAAGTAAGTATTAAGTAAGTATGCTTTCTGTCGTGTTTGTTTTGCTTGAGACCTTTAATCTGAGCCTGGAGGTAATTTCCTTTAAGTGATTATTACAAATAAATGTGTGTGTTTTTATCTATGCATGTATGCACATGTGTGCCAGAGTGTATCTGCTGCAGAGAAACACTCAATAAAAACATTAACTGAAGCCTTTTGTTTCCTCTGTGGATATGCTCAGCAGGGGTATTGATCCATTAGATATCCTGCAAAAATCCTCACATCAAAAACTACGACTGGCATTTGTGTTGCTACATATATGTTTATGCATGTGAAAAAAGTGTCTTACCTAATGTTTAATTTTCCCAAACTTTGTTACTCATTTTACGAGCCCACCCCCTCCCCCTTCCTCTATCTCCCCCACATTTGCCCTCTCGTTCTCCCTCACTCTCGTTCCCTACATTGTCTTAGAAGAAGGGGTGACATTTAGACAAGGGGAAGAAAACACACTGCCGACAAATATTGGAACTGAGGCAAATAAATCACAAGATAGGAGGAGAAGGAGGGCATAAGGAGACAGAGAGTTGCACTGGGGTGTTAGGAAAAAGCAGTAAAGAATAACAAAGCAGGTTTGTGACATATGAGAAAAAAATTGAATGACATGTGGATTTAACAGTCCTGAAGAGAGTCTTAAGCACCCTTAACAATGTTTTATTAATTTATGCTAGCACTGAGAAACACGCAGCATGACAAACAAACTGTTCTGCAAAACATTCGTGCTTTGTGATTACAATAATTCAATTTAAATGCATATTTTTTCTGGTTTATTTGCAAGTTTTCTGTAATTTTGTTTCTTTCTGGTTACTTTTTACGCTCTGTTAACTGTTGATAATTTTTTCCTTATGGTGGAAATTGTGTTGTCTTTTTGTCGATTCTGGCTTTTATTTAATTTTAACCAAATTGTAGTTGCTTAATTTTGGCTTAGTTTTGCCTTGTTTTAATCCTGGTTTGATTTTAGGATTTTTTATTTTAATATAACTTCTCTAATTAGGGTTGGCTGATTAAGATGGAAGCATTTTAATTTCCCTGAAGTTTTGCATGAATTAATCCACCTAACAGACATTTCTTTTGCATTTCAGAGGCCGATAATGTGAAAAGTTTGTACCACAGTCTTGTTACATCTGATTACATTTATTAATTGCTCTTAAAGGCTAATGTGTTAAATCAGCAGTGTGGCTGTGAAAATGAAAACATTTGCAGACTCTGTTAAAGTCCCTTTTCAGGATTTGGCGACCCCTTTACCTGAAACCTCTGAGGCCAGTTCTTAAGTAAATGGTCACCTCATCCACACACTTTCTCTGTGTCTCTCTCTCTAATTCAGAAACACAAACACACACACACACACACACACACACACACACACACACTTTCCACTGTCTATATCTGCAGAGACAGGTTTCTTGCAGGCCCCTTTCCCTCTTTTTTTTGTCCTCCTCATGTCGTATTCCTCCTTTGTGTCCCCTGTTTCTCCAAGTGACGTCTTCCGCTGTCTCCCACAGCAACGCCATGGTGATGAGCTGGCCACCGTCATGTCCGGCGCCTCTGTTATGCTCATCCCTTCACCCCTCTCTCGTAAATAACTTGCCCTCGTTTTTATCTTTATCTTTCCCCCATTTTGTGAACATTTTATAATGCTGCGATGGTCCATTACTGATTGACTGTAGCCAGGTTGCGGAGCCTGAAGAGATGCTTGTTAAAGCTTCAGCATGACATATACATTGAGATGACTTGCATTCCCTGTGTTACAGTGGGAGGCAGCAGCAGACTTTCAGAGACTCTGCTGAGGTGAGGCAACTCTAAACTAATCTTACTTTGTCCACTGATGCTTACCACGGGATGGCTGATAGGCCTTATTCAAAGATAGTTGCCTGAGGGCGACTCTGGACTTCATGACCATATTTCCTCCCAAGGTCATTATGACATAGAAATATGACCCACCACCTTTTGCTCCCTCCTTCATTTGCTTTGTTGCCTCTCTGCACTTGAGGGCTACCTGCCTCAGCAGACTGAGTGCGGATGGAATAATCATTGCGGGCAGAAACATGACTGCTGTGCATGAGCACGCTCACATTGCTCAGGCATCTCTGCCAACAAAGAGCTGAATGCACTGCTGTGTATGAATGTGTGTGGAGCGTGTGCATGAATATTATGGGATGGCGGACGGTGGTGTTGTCAGGCAGGGAAGTGGGGGTGGCAAAGTGGGCGGTGAGCTGTGTGCACATGGGGGGAGGGGGCAAGGGGAATGGACGACCCATGAATATTATGGAATGATGGTGGTGGTAGGGGGGGTGGGGGGGTGGGGGGGTTGGAGGGGTTGCAGTACATGTGAGGTGGAAAGATAGCTGTGCATATGGGATACAGGGAGTAGGAGGAGGTGTTGGTGACGGTGTTGCACGTGAGCGCCTGTGCACGCGCATACATGCATGTGTAAGGGGCATTCAAGTGATAGTAACAGACAACGGCCAGACATAGGCCTTTGTTGCTATGCGATCTGCATGCACTGCACTGGGGAATATTGCAGAAGGGCTGTAGTGGTAGAGGAAGCAGTGGAAGGCCTCTGGGCTCACATTTTTGACTGTTCCTGCCCTGTTCTCATACCATATCTACTGAACCACGACCAGGAGAACATACCATCTCTGATACAAGAAAAATCTTTGTTGCAGTGAACCAGAAAAGACCAGAATGCAGCTTATGCATGAATTATTGCTCTTGGTTTCCACAGCACATAAATGTATTTCTGGTCTTCAGGGAGCAAACCACAGACCAACAACTCAAAAGGTATCAACCAAGAAGTTACTGATCACATCCTTGTTTAAGGGGAAAACATTTAATAACATCATTGCTACTGTTTACTGTTGTATCATCTAAAATAAAAGACAATGCACATTTTTAAGAAAAATACCCACCTGTAATCTAGAAAACATAATCGCTAATCTAATCTAATCGCAGTGATCCACAGCAATCCACAGAATACATTCTTAATAGTAACTCGTCTTACTTATGCTGTAACAAGCAGCAGCCTGCCAGTGGGTCAGTAAGTCATTAGAAAACTCTTGATGTGCAGTAAAACACAACTGTACTTATATTACAATAAAGACCCCTGAACAGTTTTGGATACAAAAAATTTGGCTGAAGTTTGAGTAAATGTTTAGAAATTATGCACAATTTATTTGTTTGAAAAAGATTGTGCCACTATAAACACACTGAAAGTAGGGTTTTATTTTTCACAAAGTGTAACTATCATGGAGGTTCGGTAAAGAGCTGGAACAAGATGATATGCATGTATTGTATGTGATCCCTGCAGTGTGGGATGACATGATTTACCTACCAGAAAAACCACCTTAGACTAAACAAAGTAAAAAATGCATCACAAAGGGTTAATTCCTCCCTCCTTATTTTAAAGATTTTATTGGCAGCAGCCAAAACTTGCATGTGTAGACAATTGCCTCTGTATGTTTTTGTGTGTGTGTGAGTGTGACTTAGGCTTCTTTTGGGGACATATTTTAAACTCAAGCTGGTTAGCAGCTGCTTTTTTGGATCAGTGGTTATGGCTGGGGTTAGGTTAAGGGTTATGGTTCGGCAGTAGTAGTAGGGAGGGTTATAGTTAATCTCCTGGAAATTAATCTAAGTGAAGGAGTTTTCCCAAATATGGTCCAAGTCAGTGTGTGTGTGTGTGTGTGTGTGTGTGTGTGTGTGAGACAGGGCATGGCGCTCATACTCTACCCTCAAAGCACATGTCCAAAACAGATTCTGTGTGATAGATC
>JAPZDV010000025.1:9407458-9424521 GCA_029814665.1 Acanthurus lineatus
CCTTGAGCAAACCTGCACACGCACGCAATGCACCCCCACCCCCCACCTCCACACCCCCCCACACACACTCTCGGTGCTCTTGAAAATCACCCCACACCCCCTCCCTTTTTTCCTTTCACTCTGTTCCGCATACCTTCCCTGCCTGTCTGCCCCCCCCCTTCCCCCTCACACTCGCACACACATACACACACGCACACACACATACACACACACACACACACACCACCTCCCTCCGTCTGTAATTCTGCCACCAGGAGAAGGAGGGGATCCAGTGGGAGGCCAGAGATGATCTCTCTGAAGCTGAAGGCGAGGATGAGGAAGACAGGAGGGATGAAGGAGTGGAGGAAGAAGACGACCACCACATTGAGTTTTGCCGGGTGTGCAAGGATGGAGGGGAGCTGCTTTGCTGTGACACCTGCCCCTCCTCCTACCACATCCACTGCCTCAACCCTCCTCTCCCTGAAATCCCCAATGGAGAATGGATCTGCCCCCGCTGCAAGGTGAGTGCTGTGCACTGGTGCGTGAATCTGCACGTGCGTGTGTTCAAGTGGGTGTGCGTGGGGATTCAGATCCCATCATGTGCACACCTACAGTATTTCAAAAAAAAAAACATGGCAAGTTAGTTTTTATATTTTCGATTTTTCATGTCCTAAAAAATGAACTCAATTAATTCATTTAAGTTTTTAAGACAGAATTTACTATTGTGTCAAAAATCTTGTGTTCACTAACGAGCATCCTGTCTTTAATGAACTATTTTTTTTTTCCTACCTCTTAACAGTGTCCACCAATGAAGGGCAAAGTCCAGAAGGTCTTAACATGGCGATGGGGGGAACCACCAGCCCCCACCCCTGTCCCTCGGCCTGCTGACCTCCCTGCTGATGCTCCTGATCCTCCACCACTGGCGGGCCGCAGGGAGAGGGAGTTCTTTGTCAAATGGTGCAACATGTCCTACTGGCACTGCTCCTGGGTGCTGGAGCTACAGGTACCACACACTCCCTAAAACTGTATCCAGTTGAAAATGTGGATATTTCTGTGCACTTACTTCACACACATACACATACACACACACACGCGCACACACACAAACCCAAATAGTCTGTTTCCAACATTCCTGCTGCTCGTCCTCAGTTGGAGCTGAACTGCCAGGTGATGTTTCGAAACTACCAGAGGAAGACTGACATGGATGAGCCACCGCCTGTGGATTTTGGAGGTGAGGGTGATGATGACAAAAGCACCAAGAGGAAGAACAAGGATCCTCTCTTTGTTCGAATGGAGGAGGAATTTTATCGCTATGGAGTCAAGATGGAGTGGCTGATGATCCACCGCATTCTTAACCACAGGTAGGACACATAAAATCTATTATATTAAACACAGTTTGACTTAAAAAAAAGAAGCACGTCTTAAATTTTATTTACTCTGAAAATGTTAAACCATAAGACTAAATTAGTATTGTACTCTTTATATTGATTTCTGTTTTAACAGGTGATTATTTTGTGCGTCACTTTAAGTTAACCCAATAAGAAGGATTAGTGATAATATGTTATTGACCAATAGATAATTGTATGCTGACTCAAAAAACACCTGGAGAGCAAATACTGTAATAGTGCTTTATAATAATTTAATCTTTTTATGTGCAATTCTTTTCCTTGTCAGTGTTGATAAAAAGAACAACGTACATTATTTGATTAAATGGAGAGATCTGCCTTATGACCAGTCCACCTGGGAGAGTGAAGACATGGACATCCCTGAGTTTGACACCTACAAACAGACCTACTGGAATCACAGGTATGCAACCAATTAAAAAAAATGTTTTCTTCTCCCATGATGTGTGCAAACAAGGTGGAAAGCATGTTTTATCTCACATACTGTTATTTTTCTCTAAGGGAGTTGATGGTGGGTGAGGAGGGCAGACCTGGTAAGAAGCTGAAGAAAGCAGTTAAAGTTAAGAAGGCGGAGCGACCACCTGTCAATCCAGTTGTAGATGTAAGTATTTTGAAACTTTTAAGCCCAAAACAAAAATATTTAACTTATTTTCAACAAACACAGCCTTTGTTTTTGTGAAACTTTTATTCTTGCCGTGGCAGAATAAAAGTGGCCTGAATCAAGATAGATGTGGAATTGATATTCTCCTGGTTTCTTCCCTTCAGCCCACCATCAAGTTTGATCGGCAGCCCGACTACCTGGACAGCACAGGAGGCACTCTGCATCCCTACCAGCTGGAGGGGTTGAACTGGCTGAGGTTTTCTTGGGCTCAGGCCACAGACACAATTCTGGCTGATGAGATGGGTTTAGGCAAGACTGTTCAAACTGCTGTATTTCTCTACTCATTATACAAGGAGGTAAGAATGGTTTATATTTATTGTCTTACAAGATTTTTAAGCAATTTTATGGGATTTGTTAGGCTAAATCTTAATATAAGCCGACTTTTGCTCAAATGATTGTTAAATATAAAACAGATAAAGGTATATTTCCAGCATGTTTTTGATGTTGTTTGGTCTAGTCTGCTCTCCCCTGTCAAACACTGTCAGTGGGTGAGTTTTCAGACACGTGACACACAGTAAATCAGTCCAGTAAAGGGGGTGAGTTCTAAGTAAGGAACTTTATCCTAAAGGCAGGGCAAAACAAATACAGCTGTTTACATGTGTTGTAGTTCATTTAATAAACTACATTTGTGGCTCAGGAGGTAGAGCCGGTCTGCTGGTCAAAGGGTTGCCTTTCAGTCAACATTGGGAAAGACACAAATCCCTGAATTCCTTTCAGTAGTCAGGCCATCACCAGTAAAGTCTCTAAATAAAAGCGCTATATAAACAACATCCTGACATGTTGATGCTGACTTTGTCTTCCACTGTAACAGGGTCACTCAAAAGGTCCCTTCCTGGTTAGTGCTCCCCTGTCCACCATCATTAACTGGGAGAGAGAGTTTGAGATGTGGGCTCCTGACATGTATGTGGTGACATACGTAGGGGACAAAGACAGCCGAGCTGTCATCCGAGAGAACGAGTTCTCCTTTGAGGGAAATGCCATCCGAGGCGGCAAAAAAGCTTCCAAGATGAAGGTAAAGAGAAAGTACAGAAAAGAGAATGAATGATGATTAAAGAATTAAAAGGAAGTAATGATAAAAAAGTGTACTCAGTTTGAATTAGTGGCTTGATTCTTGCTCTTGCTTTCTAAAATTTAATAGATTTTTCATTACAAAAATATAAACACCGCCATATTAAATGAAGTGTGAAAATGTTTTTAGTTTTTTTGCCCTGTGTTGCTAAAGGAAATTATTACTTACAGCCCTCCTAAGTTTGTTTTTAAAAAAATCTACTTCTCTCTCTGTTTGGTAGCTCACTTTTTAACTCTGTGCTTTACAGAAAGATTCACCAGTCAAGTTCCACGTCCTGCTGACATCCTATGAGTTGATTACCATTGACCAGGCTGTGCTGGGCTCCATTGAGTGGGCCTGTCTGGTTGTGGACGAGGCTCACAGACTTAAGAACAACCAGTCCAAGGTAATAACTCTGAATACTTCTTAGAAGTGTTGGTTTATCCATTTTCCAAATATTGTTCTCATTTCTCTCACCTTTCTCCCTGCCTGTTAGTTCTTTCGAGTGTTGAACAACTACCCGCTTCAACACAAGCTGCTGCTGACTGGCACGCCTCTTCAGAACAACCTGGAGGAGCTCTTCCATTTGTTGAACTTCCTGACCCCAGAGAGATTCAAGTCAGTAGCCCCACATGTAGCTACATCATGTGCAACTGTTTAGGCAGGTACAACAAGAACTCCCCCTCGCCCTATATTTATGTGGTTTTCCTCATTCTCCCCTCAGCAACCTGGAAGGGTTTCTGGAGGAGTTTGCAGATATTGCTAAAGAGGACCAGATCAAGAAGCTCCACGACATGCTGGGTCCACACATGCTCAGGAGGCTGAAGGCTGATGTTTTCAAACACATGCCTTCAAAGACTGAGCTCATTGTCAGAGTGGAGCTGAGTCCCATGCAGAAGTAAGTTGAGATACAATATTTCAACAGATGTTTTAGTATGAAAATCCCAAATATAAAGCTGCATAGTAATAATTAAGGATGGACAAATCATTTTTTTAAGTTTTAAAGAGTGATTTAAAGTCTGACCTCTGAACATGTGATAGTATATTCACCCTTTGTTCTCTGAAGTTTCTCTCTCATTTTTTTGACATTGTTGTTTTGTTTTAACCCAGAAAATATTACAAGTTCATCCTTACACGTAACTTTGAGGCCCTGAACACTCGAGGAGGAGGAAACCAAGTCTCTCTGCTCAACGTGGTGATGGACCTGAAGAAGTGTTGCAATCATCCCTACCTCTTTCCTGCAGCCGCAACAGTACGATCCAAACCTTTTTCTCTCAGTTATACTGAAACAATTGTTTTTCCTTGGGGTGCATGTCGCATAGTAGCACTGCTGTATGTTTTTGTATTAAAACATGTCGAAAGCAGCCATTTTATTCAGATCTCCTCTCTACATTGCAGGAGGCCCCAAAACTTCCAAATGGCATGTATGAGGGCACTGCCCTGACCAAGTCTTCAGGAAAACTGATGCTGCTTCAGAAAATGATGAGGAAGCTGAAGGAGGGGGGGCACAGGGTTCTTGTCTTCTCTCAGATGACCAAAATGTTGGATCTGCTGGAGGACTTTCTGGAGAATGAAGGGTACAAATATGAGAGAATTGATGGAGGAGTCACTGGCAACTTGAGACAGGAGGCCATTGACCGCTTTAATGGTGAGCGACATACACGAATAGTGTTTCTATTGCATCACAATGCTGCTATGGTAAATAGTTGGTGTTCTAACTTTTTTTTTCTCTGTGTTTTTATGTTGTTCATCCTGACAGCTCCTGGCGCTCCTCAGTTTGCTTTCCTCCTCTCCACCAGAGCTGGTGGTTTGGGTATTAATCTTGCATCTGCTGACACCGTCATCATCTACGACTCTGACTGGAACCCCCACAATGACATCCAGGTTGGCAAACCCCAAGCTTAACCTCACATCCATGTCAGCATGTTTGTTTATTTGGGTGGTAGGTGATTATGTTGTTTGTTTAATGCATGTGCTTTGTAGGCGTTCAGCAGAGCTCACCGTATCGGCCAGAACAGAAAAGTGATGATTTATCGCTTTGTTACCAAAGCCTCAGTGGAGGAGAGGATCACACAGGTCAGTGGAGAGAAACACTGCTGGAAATTTAAATATCAACCATGTCAAGATTCTGTAAAAACACCTGCTCACCACTTGTTTTTCTTCCACCCACTTCTCTGTACCAGGTGGCGAAGAAGAAGATGATGCTCACCCATCTGGTGGTGCGACCTGGTCTCGGCTCCAAGACAGGCTCCATGTCGAAGCAGGAACTCGATGACATCCTGAAGTTTGGAACTGAAGAGCTGTTCAAGGATGAAGTCGGAGATGGTCAGTTGACTTTTGATTGCTAACACGAACGTACTGCACTTGTGTTTCTGAGTCAAGAAGGGGACAAAGATGGTTGGATCACTTTACCAATGGAATGCCTGATCTCTGATTTTTGTTTCCCTTTTTTCCCTGCATTGACAAAAACCAGAGACACTATGTCTGAGGTTGTCCATCCATCCCGTTTTAATGACTACAATATGTGAGGAACACCTCAAAGTAGTTTCTTCAAATTTAGCAAATTTAGCCGCTTTAGACTGACAGATGAACTGATTTTGTGGTTAACAGTCAAGGTTACTGTGACTTCTCAAAACACATTTGACCATAACTCAAGAGTTCATATGCTGATTATGATAAAACTTTAGATTAATGTCTAAAAAGAATAAAATGATGAAGTGATGATCTTTGTCTCCAAATCAAAGGTCACCTTGAGTTTGACACTGTTATGTTCTGCAAAAACACTTTTCTGGTTATTATTCAACCCCTTAACTTAGAAAAGAAGGAGAGACTGTGACCATTTTTCACATTTCTTTAGATTCTGCCTGGTTGAAGATGTGTGCGTGAGGCATCATCATTTTAAATTTTGAAGCTGCTTTGCAGCAACATCTGTATCTAAAGCATTATTTGCTATCGTTGTTACAACAACTAAGTATGTTGCTACTTTTAAAGAACTTAAACACTAATAGCCCTACAGCAATCCTCCTCTTTAAGCTCACTGGTTTTGTTTATTGTTAGCCTCAGGTTATTATTGTTGTTCTATATCAAGTTATTTATTGGAATCAAAATGTCCATATAGAAAAAAAGAAACTTCCCTTTCACCCACTGAAAATACACTTTATACCTTTTATTTCAGAGTGTCTTTGTGTGATTCTGGACAGACAGAAATGTAAACTGCAACTTATTCCCAGAGGCATGTGACAGCAAGTTGGTAATTCTAGTTTGACTTATCCTGCTTTCAGGGGACAACAAAGAGGATGACAGCAGTGTGATCCACTACGATGACCATGCAATTGATCGCCTGCTAGACAGGAACCAGGATGCCACAGATGACACTGAGCTTCAAAGCATGAACGAATACCTCAGCTCCTTCAAAGTGGCTCAGTATGTGGTCAAAGATGAAGATGACGAGGTATGAACATGTATATTAAATGTGTTTTACTTATTTTGAATGGCATTTGAGCTTAAACTTGTCAAAAAATCTAAATCCACAGGATTTCTCTGCATCCCTAAATATTTATCACAGTAACTATTACTTTCTTACCTTTAGGAGGAGGAGGTGGAAAGGGAGGTGATTAAGCAGGAGGAAAGTGTTGATCCTGATTACTGGGAGAAGCTGCTTCGTCACCACTACGAGCAGCAGCAAGAGGATCTCGCCCGAAATCTGGGCAAAGGCAAAAGAACTCGAAAGCCAGTCAACTACAATGACGGCTCCCAGGAGGACCGAGGTATAAGACAGGGTACAGAACAACATATAATGCAACCTCTCCGTGTGTGTACGTGCAGTTGGTGGACTTGTGTTTGTGTGTTGTTGGTGTATTGTGTTATAGGAGAATAGGTGAGTGCATGGCATGAAGTTTTATTCTAATATTGTGGCTTAAGATTAGATTTAGAAATATGTTAGTTATGTGTTGTTAAATATTTGTTTTCTTTTTTTCTTCAATCATGCATAATTAAAAAAATTGGAATCAAGGTGACAGTTTTAAAAAGTAAAATTACAAAGTTGTGCAGGTAGATTTTGCTTAATTGAAACGATTTGAATCCATTAAGTCTCGAGGATTGGGCAGTGTTTGGCAGTCTTTTCAAATGTATGTAGATAGCTCTGTAATCCTGCTTCATGAGATGTGAGCACACAAAATAAGCAGAAATTGACTGAAAATGAGGATCGAGATCCTTTTAAATTTATATATAATCCAAACTAATTAAAGAAAATGACCCCAAATAGGAGGTCTGCTTTCCTATGTATTTTGTTGTAGGATCAGAGTAGTCTCAACAACATTATGTCGGTGTTAAATAAGAATAAAAACTTTTCTCTTGATAATTTTGAAATACTTGACAACCTGAAACAGTAGCTCCCCCTCCTGGCTAAAAGCTGAGCTGACTTTAATTTAATGTGACTGCAGCTCCACAAGCAGCTTGAATGTTATTATCTCATCTATCTGTAAGATTTTGTCCGGGCAGTGAAATGTTTGTCACAGTTTTTTGGTCTCTCATTAATATTTTGGTGTGTGTGCTCTCTTTAGACTGGCAGGAGGATCAGTCCGATAACCAGTCTGACTACTCGGTGGCTTCGGAGGAGGGAGACGAGGACTTTGATGAACGGAGTGAAGGTAAGAATAACTGTTTTTGTTACTGGTGGTAAGAGATGAAGGTGTGTGTGTGTGTGTGCTTTGGTGGTAAGATGGACCATGGATGCATCCATTTTTAGCTTAATCTGTGAGGCAAAATATGTTCCACTTGTTTTAAGTTTGTCACTAATTTGAGAATTTGATCCCAGCAGAGATTGACACATTGTGGTTTACTTTTCCGTTAAAAAGGAATTTTAACCATTTGATCCCCGGTTCCTTCATCCACTAACATCCTCCAAACCTCCACAGATGCTTATTCAGATTCAGACGACAGCTATGATATCCTCATTGACAACCTCACCTCCAACTCACAAAGAGACACTTGTGTCTGCATCTTCTGCATTGAGCGTAGAGAGGCAAGAAAAGACAGAAAGAAGAAGAAAAAGGAAGAAAAGAGAAAGAAAAAAGCAAAGAAACAGGAAGATAAAATTCAAATCAACGGTTTCTCAGCAGGCTGAATTGTCCATTTGCACTTTAGAGAGTTTGTATTTTATTTAAACTGTTAATTGAGTTGTTTTGAAATGCACTTAACACTGTTTGTTTCAGACCAAAGTGTTTCTCTATTGTTAGAGAATTTCTTTAAGTTGATATAAATGCAATTTATTCTTGAATTTATTTACAAGAGAAAAATATTGTACTCACTTAATACTGATTGACATTTATTAAACTGACCACAACACAGCACTGCTTTCAGTTGTTAATGTTCTGAAAGCTTTATGCTTCAAGAAGAAGGGTTGAATGTAAAGTGTCGAGGGATTGTGAAGAGGGACAGCTGCAGGATCAGAGTGAGCCATGATGAGCTGTAAGTGGATCATCTTCACAGAGCAACTTTAGGACGTTAAGAACACACACAACAGTACATCAAAATTCAGTTTGAACTTTTAAATTTCATGGCTTCACTGGAACTTAAAAGTCAACTATGTGCACTCACATCTCACTTATTCTAAATGTCTTTGTTTCGTTTTCAGCTAATGCCCGTAGGCCAAACCGTAAAGGACTGAGGAACGATCGGGACAAACCTCTGCCTCCATTGTTGGCCAGAGTGGGCGGGAACATCGAGGTGAGTTCCTACTAATGAGAAAATAGTAACCACAGAAAGAGAAATGAGGAAAAGTGCCTTGAATATGCTTCTGTTATTTCTTGTAATAATATTATTTGACCTCTTTTTTAACTTTAAGGTTTTGGGCTTCAATGCACGACAAAGGAAGGCTTTCCTGAACGCAGTGATGCGTTATGGGATGCCTCCTCAGGATGCTTTCACCAACCAGTGGCTGGTCAGAGACCTCCGAGGGAAGTCTGAGAAAGAATTCAAGTGAGTCTGAAAGTAAAGTTTTTGTATCAGACACTCATCCTTTAAACTTTTCAAACATATTACTACACAAAACGTGTCTGTGGCACAGAGTATTGAAAACTGTTAATAACTGAATGCTGGCATCAAATTTCTGGTCATATTCTAAACCTTTTCTACCAAATCTTTGCTCTCAGAGTTTTAGATTTAAATTTGCCTGTTTAAGCCATTTTATTAAGAAACAGTTATTGCGTCTTATTATGTTAAGACAATATAAATGATATATCACAGCACAGGAAATAATGTTTTGGTATAGAAACTAAAACTCAGTGTCAAACTCTAATATTGTCACTTAAAGTTAGACTCAATTGTTTATATAGTCTGGGGTATTTGCTCCAGAAGCTTCTTTCTACCTTTATACAAGAATTTGGAATGTTCTTATTTTGTTTAATTTGCACTTTATTTTCCATGTGCCTTTCTGTGACAGGCTCAATGAGATTTTCTCATTTTCAAAATGTTTTTCTGGTAACATCCTTCCACCTTCTTCTGCATATGTGTTCTCAGGGCCTACGTGTCTCTGTTCATGCGTCATCTTTGTGAGCCGGGGGCCGATGGAGCTGAGACCTTTGCAGATGGGGTCCCACGTGAAGGTCTTTCAAGGCAGCATGTGCTCACCCGCATTGGTGTGATGTCGCTTATAAGGAAAAAGGTATTGTTTTCCAGCTAAAACAGGAACTGTGGAATTGTTTTGTGATAATGCAAGAGTTAAATAAGCCACAGGCTGATGGGTTCACATGTGAACTCACAGGTGCAGGAGTTTGAGCATGTGAATGGTCAGTGGTCGATGCCCTGGATGGCAGAGCTGGAGGAGAACAAAAGAGCTGCAGCTTTGGCTGCAGGTGAAGACCCAAAGACACCTTCTACCGGGACTCCTGCAGACACACAGCCCAACACTCCTGTGCCAGGTTCATTTGCACACACACAGACACACACAAACACACACACAGGGCAAATTTCATCATCTGCCCCTCAATTAACAGGTCTCAGTTCTCAAATGTGTGCCTGAATGTTGCCTAAATAATACACAAACACACACACACACACATACACCTGATTTTTAAGTTAAATTTCCATCTGATGTCTTACTATGTGGAAATGATCTCTGCAGTCAGATCTTTATTCATCCTCATGATGCACCTCTGTAGTGTCTAAAGAGAGTGTAAACCAACACACACATTCTGTACTGACACATACTGTATGTATACTGTATGTCGTATACTGTATGTCGTAACACTGTACTTGTGGGATCCTTTGACAACTGACATGCATTTCCTTTTCCTCTCAGTTTTAACCTCAACCCTGCCTGCTTTACCTCAACTTAAACTTAACTGTTACCTAATACAAACTCTGACTTTAAACACATATTTTGTTAACACCTTAATATCAAAAAAAAATCTAAAACTGCATTCAGTCATTAAGTTTCAGTATTTTCTTACTCATTTTGGTATCAGCTATGACAAGGACAGGATATGAAAACTCTCTTTGCATACCTGTGGATTGACATTTGTGTTCTGTTTATGCAGAAGATTTGTCAAAGTCGGACGACAAAGAGGACATGAAGAAAGAGTGTGAGGACGGCAAAGGAGCCAAGAAGGCAGATGATCCAGAGGTAAATTCTGTTTTTATATCCAGCAGCAACATTTCTCTATATATGACTTAAATTTCTATATTCTTTTTTATAACTTGAAATTCCCTTCCTCTCCCTCAGATTATTGAAATACCAGATGAGTCTGAAAAATCTCCTGCCCTTGATAAGAATGAAGGAGAAGTAGACTCTGCTGCAGGCAAGGAGGAGAAAGAGAAGGAGGCAGGAAATGGAGATGATGTCAAGGAGAAGGAGGCTGAAGACCTAAGTAAGGAGAAAGAAGTAAAGGACAAGACTTCAGAGATGGAAAAGGACGCTGCGGCTGAGGTCAAGGGTGACGGATCAGAGGGCAGGACGGATTCAGAGGAGGATAAGACTAAAGGTGAGACTGGCTTCTAAACTGTTTTACACTCTGTCTCATCTTCTTATTTCATGTTGTGTCATAACATTGTTTCCCTTGTTTCAGTTGAGGATGGAAAAGATGAGAAGATGGACACCAGTTCCCCAACGGAAGAGAAAAAAGGTGCACAGATGTCAACACGCACACACACTTTGCAATGAAAGTTATGAAATAAAAGGACACTTTGTAAAATATTTATAAAAAGTCAGATTGAGTCATCCTTTATAAAGTCATCAAGTAAAGCTAAATGTAAATAAACTCAAAGTTTAAGCCATCGAATTTCTTCCATTTCCCCCTAATGAAAGGGGGTCTTGAGTTTTAAATGTAGTTGCTGACTTTTTTCTCGTTTTCTTGCAGAGCAAAAAGATGAAAAAGATGGTGTGAAACCAGACGAGTCTGGCAAACTGCAAAACGGGGAGAACACCAAAGAAGGGGCTACAGCTGCACCCGTGGTTAACGTCAGCGAAGAGAAGAAAAAAGCCACGAAGCAGAGGTTCATGTTTAACATCGCTGATGGAGGATTCACAGGTGGACATACGCGCAGAAACTTCTTTTATTCTCTCTTCTCTTTTTTCTCTTCAGGTTCTATGTTTTGACCTTTTTGTCTTCCTTCACTCTCTGCAGAGCTTCACTCTCTGTGGCAGAATGAAGAGCGGGCAGCCACCGTCACCAAGAAGACCTTTGAGATTTGGCACCGTCGCCATGACTACTGGCTGCTGGCTGGCATCATACAGTATCCTATTGAACAAACAGTTTCATAGACATGTTTAATTTTCATGTGACTGCTCTCTTTCAAGAGCTAAAATGATTAGTTGACTGATCTGTGGTTTCAGGAATATTTATTTACAGCTCTTTAGGTTCTATCTGGTTTTGTCTTCTTAAAAATGAAAGTTTACTGGTTTTGTTAGGCCACTACAGGCCACTATAAATAGAAAGTTGAGTAACTTTGTTTTTTTCTCTTGGCTTGACAGAACAAGCAATTTTAATGGGTCAGCAAATGTTTTGGGAAGTAAGCTGTTATGATTAGCTGCTATTATGAGGCTGCTGAAGATAAGCTGCAATATCAGCCCTTTGTTTCTTCTGTTATGTTTTTGTTGTGATAGGTATTTTATTTTATAATAAAGCTATTTTTATCTATTCAAAGGATCAGGTGTGCAAGCCAAGTTGTACAGTGACACTTTTTAAAAGAACAGAAAGTAAACTTAAATATTTAGGAACATTTGTTGTGCAAATATGCACTTATCCAAGTCCTTAAGTGTAAAGTTTTCCCTGTATGACAGTCAGCATTATTGTCCTGAATTTTTGCTTGAGGAGAAACTCTAATCCTCACAATACAAAAATGTTGTTACCCTTGACCCCTCCTCTCAGACATGGCTATGCTCGGTGGCAGGATGTGCAGAACGATGTGAGGTTTGCCATCCTCAATGAGCCCTTCAAAGGTGAGATGAGCAGAGGAAATTTCCTGGAGATCAAGAACAAGTTTTTGGCCCGCAGGTTCAAGGTGAATTGAGCAAGCTTCTTATTATCACATGTTCCCCCATGTATGTTTCCGTGGGTTTTGTAATATCTCACTGGGATTGTTTTTCTTTGATTCCTGTATAGTTATTGGAGCAGGCATTGGTGATTGAGGAGCAGCTCCGCAGGGCAGCTTACCTGAACATGACAGAGGACCCGGCCCACCCCTCCATGGCCCTCAACACTCGCTTCAGTGAGGTGGAGTGTCTCGCCGAGTCCCACCAGCATCTCAGCAAGGAGTCCATGTCTGGAAACAAGCCTGCCAATGCAGTCTTGCATAAAGGTAAATTATACATAAGATTAAGAGAAATACTGCAGGTTATTGACGGTATCATGGACCTGGAGAATTTGCAAGTTAGACATCCAGAAGAATTGTATATATTCTGCACTTTCATTTCATAATTATTTCCCTCTAGCCTTAATTATTTGTTTGTTTATAGGCAAAAGTTTCCTCCTCTGTACTTCTGGCTAAGATTGGCTTGTGTTTGTGTGTGAAGGAGAACAAAATGTTTGCCATAGCTGGGATATTAACAGGAATAGGGAAATAGAAGCTAAAATGTAAACAAAGTATTGAAATTTGCATGCCTAATTGTAGCTGCAAACGTAACCAGCAAAAACTAGGTTCACACTGCCATAAAAAAAAGTGTAGAAGCTTTCATGTTTGAATAAAGAAAGCTATTCATAAATCTAAATATCTGTTTCAATGCCAAGCCTTCATAGTAACTGTAAAATTCACAACTTTGTGATCACGGTTGTTAGCCTGATAGCCAGGCTGACACAAATGGTCAAAAAACAAAAACACTCCTTCATTTATGTGATCAAATTGGTGCTCATAGCTCCGTGTTAAATTTCCAGTTCTCAAACAGCTCGAGGAACTGCTGAGCGACATGAAGGCTGATGTCACGCGTCTCCCTGCAACCATCGCCAGGATACCTCCTGTGGCTGTGCGGCTGCAAATGTCTGAGAGGAACATCCTCAGTCGACTGGCTAGCCGCGGACCCGAGGTCAACCCTCAGAACCAATCACAGACCTCACAGCAGATGCAAGTGCAGCGCTGACCAATCACCTCTCACATTTCATTCTCACTGACCGAGGCCTGTCCCTCTCACCTCACCGCCATGTAGCAGACGCCCTCCCCCCCAACCACCATGTACAGCACAGTCAGGTTAGTCCCAACTCGTTCTGCACCCACAACCCATCTCTAAACTCAGAAGAGCATCAGCTGTGCTGCTGGATTGGAAGACTGGAACTGTAGATTTAGGATGGGAGTGAGCGGAACAATCGATTCTTTCTATGGCAGACTAGAGACCAGTCTCTGTCCTCTACTGGGATTCAGATTAAACTCCTGTAACCTGAGCACTGTTGAACTGTGGGAAGCTCTACTGACCTGTCCTGTTCTGTCTTTGCAGCAGGGTCAAAACATGTGTATGTAACTATATGTAACATGAAGCTAGCGAGGCGGAGAAGCAGCATGTTTGGAGTATACTGGTGCTTTGTAGTATTTTTTTGGATTATTAAAGAAGTCAAGGGATTTTATTGTGCTCATTTTCACCTTTAGAAAATTGTGAAACTTCTTTTTAAGTCATTCAGCTCTACTGTTCTCACTTGTGTGTGTATGTATGTGTGTGAGCATGTGTGAGTGTGTGTTTTCTGTGTGTATGTATGTGTAAAATAAGGCATATTAATGTGCACCTCTACTGCAGAAGGCCCCTGACACTGAGAGACTGTTACTGTCATTTTTCTATCAGACAGTCAGATGTGTTACCTCTTCCTGCGTCTTTACCCTCCATCAAAAACCTCCACCTCTCTAGTCAGGTGACCTGATCCAGGATCAGCAGTCAGTGCTCAGACCCCAACTAGCACCTCGACATTCCTAACTGCACCACAGATTAGCTCGCTGGAAACTTTCCTGCGTTTTCTAGAAATACGGACCTGCAGTAGTTCCTCAGCTTTTAGGTACATAGGGATGGTTTTGAGAATAATGGCAATCTTAATTTAATTTCTTACTGTCAGTTGTTATGTTGTTATACATTATTGAATATTATTATAATGGTTACCACCTTGTTGTTTTTATCATTGCTGTTTGTTTTTATGTACTACAATAAAGAGTCAACAATTTTCCAAGTTTTTTAAACCTTTTTATTTTTAAGATTTTCTGAATTTATTTTTAATCACATCAGCATCGTTGTTTCTGGAGATGGCAATGTTAGTCAGGCGGACCACCATTTTTGACTAAACCGAACTGTCTCAATTGTCAGACTGATTTTCTTAAGGAAATGTGGTTCAAGCCCCCAAAGGACGAATCCTCTGACTTTCTGTTAGCACAAACCTGAGGTGAATATGAATGAACTTGGCCTGGTGCAAATTAACTTATGTTAGCTCATATCAGCATGTCATATTGTGAATTCTAGCATGTTAGCATGCTAATGCTAGCATTTGGCTTGAAGCACTTCATGGTTAAGTACACACACAGAGCAGCTAGCATGGCTGCAGACTTCTTTTTAAGTGAAGTGTGAACAGTTAGGTGACAAATTAAAGGAAATAAAAGTTTCTTAATTATCTGTTGCTGGGCCACAATTTGCTGCCAGAGCAGTTTCAACACTTGGCACAGCTAATTCTTACAAAAGATATTCCCTGATTTGATGTTTGAATGATGGCAGTGGAGAGGGCTATCTAGACATCAGTCTTAATCTCTTCCATAGGAGTTAAATGGAATTAAGAGCTGAGGATTCACATGATTTTTATATTAGTCAAAACCATTTAGTGTCAACGCATTTGCTATATTATTGTTTACATTTGATTGGTCACCCTTGCTTTTGCAAGAAGTATTTCTGTGGAGGCAGATACCAGTTTTGGCAAGTATAATAATTTATGCAAAGCAAAGATTGTGGCATACTTTGCATGCAAGCCACAAAAGCAAGGTTAAATTTACATCAAGGCAAATGTTAATTTTAGGGGCATATAGAAAAGCTGGACAGCCTTTGCACATGGTAGAGGTCTTGGAAGGAGGAGCAAGGGAAAAAGGGACAGGAACTGGCACATTTTCTACCACAGATAGTTGTGTAATTAAGAAAATTAGAGTAAATTACAGGGTGGGGGGATTGGTTAGCCTGGATATGAAGCCTGATATCTTATCATGAGAGACAGAGTTGGAGGCTTAACAGAGTGAGTCTGGATATGAGTGAACACAGGAAGTAAGAACAAGGGAAGCTAACCTGGACTGGAGAGATACATGAGCTGCTGTCAGTGTAACCTGACTCTTTCTGTAAGTTTTATTGAACATCGAAGACGAAAACACAGAGGAGAGGCCGGATTTAACCCATCACTTCAGCTGCAGACGAGCTCTGACTGCCAGTGAGCCCCTGCTATGTCTCTTAGGTGAGTGTCCTGGGTTTTTTTGTGTACATGCTAAAGTAAGAAAAAACTTTCTGTGATGTGTTCTCTATTTTCCTCCTTGCCTCTTGTTTTTATCCTCTGCATATGTTTTTGTAATAGTTTAACAATTGCGTTGGTTTTACTTACTGTACACTAGTGTTACTAACTTTGTGCTAACTTAAGAAGATTATGCTCATGTGTACCATGATTTTCTATGGGTATGTGCATTCGAAAAATGCCAAAAAACTTTATTGTATTGATGCAAAAAAGATTCTCAAGTCCAAAAATACCATCAAAGAAACATCTTTATTGACCTGCAACATTGCTCCAATGGCCCACATTTTAAAGGGAGTGATACCAGGTTATAAACAGCATAGGAAGATTATTAACATGAAACAAATTCAAATTGTCTCATGGTCATTTTACCCCATATGCATCTGAATATGCCAAATGAGTGAAAATGAAAGCAATATTTGGGTGACGTACAACTCAAATGCAAGAAAACAAAAAAAAAAAAGGTTTCTCACGTGATCCGTGAGCCCAAATGACTCCCCTGACTTACAGATGTACAAAAAGGAAAGTAGCAGCAAGCCCTCAAAAAGCAGGAAGCAGTGAACTTATTACTATTATACATTTATTTATACTTTTAAAGTTGTAGATAGAGGAGGGAAGGAACAGAACAGCATGTACAGTAAATTTCTCTGTGAATAGAATCAATTTCAAGTATTGCAACAGTTATATGTGTTGCAACATTTTTAGAGAATGACAAAATATAGGAAACATCTTTGAAGTCGATCCGAGAGTGTGAGACAAGATAAAACCTTTATGTGTTTGTGTGTCGTTTGTCACGTTGCTGCATTCGTCCTGCAGCCTGAGAACCGAAGCGCTGTCTCGTCAAATGGGAAGAGAAGTCAAAGCAGACGCGACTGTTGTCTATGCGAATCTGTGAGGAGAATAATGCAAACTGCAAAAGCTGTCGTTAACCACGAGAAATGACACCTGCAGTGCTGTGTGTGGGTGTTTGTGTGTGTGTGTGTGTGTGTGTGTGTGTGTGTGTGTGTGTGTGTGTGTGTGTGTGTGTG
>JAPZDV010000025.1:9424621-9451198 GCA_029814665.1 Acanthurus lineatus
TGTGTGTGTGTGTGTGTGTGTGTGTGTGTGTGTGTGTGTGTGTGTGTGTGTGTGTGTGTGTGTGTGTGTGTGTAAACGCTCAGGTCGGGGCTTGAGTATACTCTGTATGATGCAGTTTTTTCCACTTATTCAGAGTTTTTTTGCCCAAAGTTCAGACATACTGTCATTCTCAGCTTTACACGTTTGCATATTTGCACCAACACTAAAAATAACATCCACTGTGTTCACAAATGTCATATGTAAACAACTCCTCTAGAACATCTTGTAGGTAAATATGATTTGCAAATTAAATGCAGATTGTCTCTTTGTTTTACCCGTTGTAAAATGTTCCTTTGTGTCTTTGTGATGTGTGTTAAAAGTGTTTGCAGAGCAATGAAGCCAGGCTTTTCTATATATATATATATTTATAGTGCACTGAAGATGTGTTGCATTATGGGGAAACTAGGGTCTCGTGCAAGCCTCTACCTGCTTTTTATGACACCAGTGGTTAAATTTAAACATATGTCTAATATTATCAGCTCAGTGACTTCATGCGTTCAGCTGTGTCTCGATGTCCTGGTACCAAGTTCACAGTTGCAAATGGTTCACCAGCTGAAAGAAGCCACACAGACACACACATACAGAGAAGGGGGAAGGTTTTACTGCAAATAAGGAAGTGTTCTGTGAGTTTGACCTTTGTGCATAACATTCACACACACACTAAAACACACCTGGAAGTTAAGAACAAACAGACAACAAAAGTAGCAGACTGGTGGGCAGAGAGGGGGGAAACACTTAGCAAATAGATGCCTGAGAGACACTGTTTGGACTTTTTAGGCAAGGAACTCTGAAGTTTATGGATTTTTTTTTTATTATTTTGCAACCAAGGTGGAGTTACTGGACAGGGGATATTACTCACAGATAAGTGGAGCAGTTTGAACCATTTCTGCACACTGAAACCTGCACGGAACGCAGTGCAATCAATGGAGCATCACAGAGCAGGTTTTACCAGAGTTTGGATTCTTTTTTTACTCTAACATGAGAACTTTTGTTCAGCTCATTTAAAAAAAAAAACAAACAAAAAAAACTTGTCTGTATCTGTTGGAGCAATTCCGGTCTGTCAGCTATTTTGGTTCCTGTCTTGCTTTCACTATTTTGTGAAAGGAGACGTAAAAAGGAAGGAAGGGGAGAGCGAAAGAGAGAGAGGGGAGGAGAGAGAGACATATACAGCGCCAGCGTCTCTGCGAGCGTCAGTTGTTTTCAGAGGCAGCTGAGAAGAGTAAGTGTTTACATGCTTTCCTATTGGGAATGAGAAGGGCTGGATATAGGAAGAGGATTGGCTGCAGGGAAGCGTAGAGGGAGAGGGGGAGGAGAAGGCGGGTAGTTTGAGGGTGGGTTTGAATGTGGTGTGATACAGAGAGACGATGTTTTTGATGTTAGGTGGGTATATGTTGGTGTCAGATGTATAGTAAGTGTGTGAAAGGACAAAAACATCATAATGAGAATGGGATTTCTTCTTTTTAAAGCTTGTGTGCAGCTGTAAACTGAGGAAAGGATTTAGGAAGTGAATGTTTCTGTACAAAACTAGATATAGAGAATTCTGTACTTAGGCTGTCAAGCGTACACATGTGCTCATTCTTCTTCTCTCTGGTCGTAGAAGAGCTGAAGAGACAACATGGTTCGGTGAGTCAAGCCCCCCGCTGGACAATATAATGCTCTGTTTCTTAACTCTGCCTGTGTACTCTCCGTTTTGTGCAAGGCGTGATTACAACTTCTCTGTTTCCATTCCTTCTTCTCTTTCTTTCCCCGGCTGTCGACTCATCCTGCTCTGTTCCTCTATCATGTGATATTTATTGCTTTGTGTCTGTTTTTGTGTGTCTTAAATTCAGTTTGTTCAGAAAAAAAACCTCTTACGAGGTTGCTTTTACCTTGAGTTGCGGGGTCTTTTCCTCATGTGACTGCGTATGAACGTTTGTTGTAGAGACGCTCTCCTCAGGCTTAATGAGGAAACACATTATCAAGACTACAGAAGTGCACTTACAGGGCTGCCAAATTTTGAACACTGTACAAGTGTCATAATTTCAATTTAATGCTGCAACTGTGATGAAAATGTCTTAATCATTAACTACAAGTGTAATTGTTAACAGATTCTTTCTAAAGCTGCTGGCTGAGTTGCCATGTAAACACAGTTTTGAAAAAGTTCATTAAAGTTTGACTGGTATCTTTTTCGTATCAGTGGCTCAACACTTAAAATAGGCCATGACAGTTTTTTCTATTAGCTCAGATGCTGTGAGCCAATCTTGACCATAACACACATTTTCCATCCTCAAGAAGCTCCAGGAAATGATAAAATAGTATATATTCAGTCCGAACTGATGCAACTATGTTACGTTGAGTAACTGAAGGCCCCAGTGTTTCCGAAATGGCTCTCAAGCCAGAACTTTGTTTAGCTTAAACAAGTGTATTTTTACAGTAAAATGGGAAGGTTTCTGTTATTCTGCTCTGAATGGCAAGCCTTAATCAGCTCACTGGTAAAGGTGTTAATATATGGGTTCATCATGTGGTTAAAAGGGAGTTAAATGATGTTTCCTCCTTCTGGTCGGCAGTCAGTGTGTGTTTGCTACCGTGGTAACAGTAAAGGACGCAACATGTAAGGTTTTTTGTAATACTAATCAATTAATCAATAATTTTTGGGAAATTAAAAAAGATGTTTTCTTATCACGAATTACAGTGATATGTTAAAATTGCCTTTCAGCTAATTAGAAGAAGGAAAAAGAAAAGGGACGTCTTTACAATGACAAGCGTTTAGTCAGCGGCTGATTGATCAGATGATGAATAAGTGTTTTATTTTCTGGCAATCCTCCGTCAATAATTTAATCATTTAAAAAAGCTTGTGATGTGTCATGTCACTCCCACTGTGTGGAAAAATTCAAATAAACCAACTACTTTTACATTTCTGTATAAAAAAACTTGTATATTTATATTTACTTTGTAATTGGACCAAAAAAAGACTTTGTACTCGTTGTGTTCCTGCAGACTCAGCAGAATATTGTGGGGAAATGATACTGGGTGTATGTGTGTATCAGAGCCTATGTTTTTATATATATATTCGATGCGGTTCTTATCTATATGTGCACTGGTTGCAGTTATAGAAATATTGATTATATTTTGCCTTTTTTTGCACATGTGCTGATGCAGGTGGTTCCACAGAGACATCACAGGCCTGCAGGCCGAGGACTTGCTAAAGACTCGAGGCATTCATGGCAGCTTTTTGGCTCGACCCAGCAAGAAAAATGTAGGAGATTTCTCCCTGTCTGTCAGGTAATAATGTCTGCAAGAACACCCTGAATCTCCCTTTTTTGTATTTCTAACTCCACAGCTGAGAAGAAATCTTACTTTTCTGTCTTTTAAAGTGTGCTGTAAGCTCATCCACATGACTCTGTCACTTGTCAAGTGTTAAAGTAGAACATTAATGACAGGAAATTCTGTTAATCTTTTATAGCCTAATATGTCAAACCTGAGGGACTGTTGCAGTAAACATGATTCAGTCCTGCAAACCCGGATTGAAATGCTGGACTCTTACCCTTTTTGCATTTTTATTGGCCTTAATTGACCTTTGTTTCATTCGTTATCTATAAACTATGACAGAACTATTAGACCAAGAGATGAGCTGATATTGTGAATATTTTTACTCTTTCTGACGGAAATAAAACTTTCCACTGCTTTTTGAGCATATGATAACATCACACCTTGTGTTTAAGAAAGCACGATTACTTCATACAGCTGTATAGATTAATGTTGATGCTTTTTATTTATTTTGCTTTCAAACAGAGTTGATTACATTGTTGCTCCAAATATGAAAGACTAGACTAAAAATAGAAATACTCTCAGCAATGGGCATTACGCAAAAACTAAATATAGAATTTTAATAATAATAATAATAATAATAATAATAATCAGATTTGACTGGTAATAGTTTTTGAATTTGTTCATAAGGTTTAACTGATGTAAAGGTTGTCGGCCTGAATGTTAACCTTCTGAGAACCTGCATACTCATATGAAGACATTATATTTTTGCTTCTCTGCACCATGTTACTTCATCTTTTAAAACTTTCACCCATTGTCCCCATATGAGGACATCATTTTTTGCAAAAACTACTTCTTGTAAAAAGACAAATTTTAGTTATTATACTTATTTGGTTAAAAACTTACTAAACTTACCTACTAATCCCAAATAGCTGGGAGAAATAAAAAATGCACACCAAACAAAAGCTCGGGTCTCAGGAGATTAAACACTGATCGCAGTGCTGTAGTCTTTGTTTCAAACATGTAAAAGTTTAAATGTGTAAATGCACTGCAGCTTGACTGATGTGTTTTTTACTAATTAAATATATCTTTGTCTGTATCGATAGTTATATATCTTATCTTATCTTGAAGTGAGAGTCCACAGAGATATTTTAGTTTTCTTTTCGAAGGTCTACAGCACATTGGAATTTACTGCCTCTGTGTTAATACTCCTGTTCAGACCTTCAAGTTTAAATTATTGATCAAAGAAGTTGTCTTTTAAAAGAAGTAAAAGAATTCAAGCAGAGTTTTTTCAAAGTCTTTTAAGCGGGAAAACGCTAACGCTAAACGCTAATTTTTACTTACATGTTTTCAAGGTAGGAATATGCTTCAAATCAAAAATACTTTAAAAAAGCTAATTTGCAAATAATCTGATGTTGCAAAATATTTATGTTAACAAAATAATCTTTTAATATTTTTGAAATGAAACAACCCGTCATCATGCCTGTTTGTTTGCTTCTCGGGCTAAAAGGAGTGAGTATTAAATAATCGTGATTGAAACATAAAAACGAAGTTCGTACCAGATGAAAAAAGTAATAAAAAACTAATTTCTGTAGAGTTAAAAGAATTCTTGCAAACTTTATTATTCACAAATGCATTAAGATGTGATGATTAGAATTTCAAGAAATTAAATAGAAATTTTTTTTAGGTTTGCATACCATGAAAGTGCTTGAATTTTTTTTTAAAACAGCTGAGTGGACGCTGTCAAAAAGTACATTTTAGAGATAGAGAGATATTTTTTGAGATATTCGTAAAAAATTGACCTCATGATGAAAAAATATGAGTCCGTATTTCATACTCACCTTCCAGCCATATTTTAAAGTAAAAAATTTTTTGTTAATTATTTTCTCTGAAACCTTTTAAACTGCATAAACGAGTTTCTGTGTGCTTTTTGACAAACTTTTAAGTCCGGACATCGGCTCCAAAATGCCGCAAAACTACAAAGGACAAAGAAATTCAGCAATGAAAGCCGTTCTTGTTTTCACATATTACTTTTTATCGTAGCCATTAATGCTGTTATTTCTGTACGCTGGACTATCCAACAGTTTTCCTCCGAATGATACAAATGAAAGCCAGACAGCAATTGTAATTACTGTCTTTGCATTATAGAGAACAAAGTGTTTGCATGCAGGTGTCAAGGAGAAATTCAGCACATATAGAGCATGCAGTGAGCAGCAAATGCATTATGTGCAGCTGCAGAATCTGTGAAAATCAAAGAATAAAAGAAATGAGGATGTGATTTGTGGCCTGAACATTTCTTTTCATTTTGAGGCAAATACAGATTAAAGTAAAATTATTGAGAATTTAAATTTTTATCAACCGTCTCAGAAAGAGGCTGTAATCAGAAAGTTTTTAATCTCAGATAATCTTTAATGGTTGTTGTGATCTAACTGTTTCATGTTCTCAGAGTGGGCGACATGGTGACGCACATCCGGATTCAGAACACAGGAGACTTCTATGACCTGTACGGCGGCGAGAAGTTCGCCACGCTGTCAGAGCTGGTGGAATACTACACAGCGGAGAACGGCATCCTGCAGGACAGGGACGGCACTATCATCGATCTCAAATACCCTCTCAACAGCTCCGACCCCACCACAGAGAGGTGTGTATGCACTCTGACCTCAACCTCCAGGCCTGCTGTTTTAACCCCTATGAAGGTTAATGTGGCCCACACTCGCTGGAGTCTTTGAGCCGTCTCCACCTACACACTCGACTTAAGACTATCAGTGTTTGGTTAGGTGGTTTAGTTCACCTCAGTACATTGCAATGAGCATTTTTTCCCCCCAACAGCTGTTTACTTTCTGGGGATAATAAGTGGCATATGTAGTTTTGATACTTCAGAAGGTTTAAGAGCCACTTTTGAATAGTTTTGATGTCACAGCATCTTTATGAATGTGAGTCAGCATAAGTCAAACCCACAGTGGAGTACTTTTTCTCCAGTGTATCTAACAATGTGTTTATGCTGCACATTGTTATTTTGTTTGAAAATCTGCCAACCCACATGCATGAATTTGGTCTTATGCTCATTCTGTTGTAAGTTTTTCCAATTGGGTGTTTCAAAAGGGCGAAGATACCCCTAATAAAGGTAGTTTTGAAAGGATTAAAGGTCAACCCCCAACATGTTGAAAGACGTATCAAGGGACTTTTTTTAGACTCCTCTTTCATATTGCATGGTTTCCCTCACTGAGAAAATCCAAAATCTGTGAATGCACATATATTGTTAATTTCACAGGTTTAACTTATAAACACAATATGTCTGCAGCTTTTAAGCTCACTCTAAGTACACGTGCTGGTTTGAACTTTTCAATTTAAAAAATCCAGCTTGCACACAGGTGTAAAACTCGGAGCTCTAAATTGGGCACAGAGGAACTTTTCACCCACAGCATGAGTGTGAAAGCAGCTTTCTGGTGTTAAACTTTGCGTAAACATCCTCCTGCACAGTGACGGTCAAACATCACAGCCGTATCAGCAATATGCTTTTTTTGGGTAGAGCAGGGCTTTGACTATGATGCAATATAAAAGTCAATCATTAAACAGCTGGCAACCGGAGATACTTCACACATAAAACCAGCAAATACACATAAAGTTTGATGAGAAAGCAAACAATAGAATGCACAAATAAACCACATGTACATAAATTTATAAAATCACATGGAGAATACATCTCATAATTATGTGTGTCTTTAAATAAATTAAAACATGACACCAATTACACTGATGATATTTCCTTAATGGTTACTAGTCTCTACAATCAGTGATTTAAAGGAGGCGATGTTAGCAAAATCAATGTTTCCGACTCTATAAAGGGTGAAAAATGATCACTGAAGTGAAAGTTTGCCTGTTTAAATAATCTGTGATCTGTCCTGAAAAACACAGAGGGGTAAAACCTTGAAATTATTTGTGCAATCACTTTTCAATGACCACTTATTGTAGAAAAAAGAAATTCCCCACAATATTTGACTACTCGCTTATATTTTACACTTCAAACAGTCACCTGAAAACTATGTGCTTCTTTTCTTGAGTGCATTTTCTCTATCTGTTGGCTGTAGCGGCTGGCTGCTTTGCATATTAGGATTTTACATTCACCATCAGATAACCACGTAAAAATATCATCATGTTAGAAAGTCCTCTTGTTTCTGTATATTGCAAACTTTACAGGAACTTAGATGTGTTTTTTTGTTTGTTTGGTTTTTTTTTTTTGACTGAAAAGTTTTAGAAACATCTTCAAATTTTTCATGAATACAGACGCTCACATTATTTATACCCTGGCACTATTGCAAGGTATTTTACTCAACATGTACTTGAATTCAGGATATTTTAAATAGTTACATAAATGAAGTTTTGTAAAATTGTGCTTTTGAATACTGGACGTTTACTTTAAATGCTTGTGACGTTTTTCTTCCTATTCACACTGATAGTAACTGTCATTATCATGAAAGCATCGCTGTTTGCTAAAAATACCCGATAACTTTGCAGGTTTAATCTCTAACGTCTGTGTCTGTGTTTGCAAGCAGAGCCCCCCCCCCTCCACATCAAAGAGTCCTCCAGATTGCTGTTGTAAATAAGATAAAAAGATACGGGGTGAAAAAAAAGGGGCTGTTTTTATGCTAATTTGCCTACATTGTATACTTGGTTGCCATCACATTGCGGCCGGAGGTGGTCCAGCTGGAAACTTTAAACTGCGACTGTAGGCTGCAGTAAGTAGGTTACTGTCCAATGTGGTAATGTTAAATAAGCTTATATAGGTTCATTCCTATAATGACTCAAGGAGGACACTACTTTCTATCGCGTGTGTGTGTGTGTCTGTGTGCTTCACCCTAGCTGGAAGCTCTACCCTCTGCCCCCCCGCCCGGCCTTCTCTCTCTGTCAGTTGTCTAACTTCCCTTTTGTTGCTGCGGTTGGAAACTTTAAGTTTTGACACTTTTGAAAGCAATGGCCAGACCCTGCTTGTCTTCCTCTATTGCACACTCCATCATGTTCTTGCTCCCTCGCTGTCTTCCTCATAGCACCAAATCTCTCTCTGATCTCAGAGCATGGCTGCACACGATCCTTAAGTTTATTCTCAAACATCTGGCAGCTTCACTGTTTCACTCAGAAAATGGGACAAGTCAGATCAGCCTATTAGACTGTGTGCAGTGTTCATCATTTATTCCTCTGAACAGGCTGTTTTTCAGCTTCTGCAAAAAATGCACGAATGCAACCTTTTTTTTTTAATTTGTTTTATCTTCTGCTTTTCTTTGCTTCATGCAACTTTAATTTATGTTTCCCCAAAGTATCAACTCTGATTTGACAAGTATGTGAACCAATGCACAAAGTCATTAAAAGCATGTGCAAAAGTTATTTGGGGAGGTGTGTGTTTGACTGTGTGTGTATGTGTGTGTGTGTGTGTGTGTGTGTGTGTGTGTATGTGTGTGTGTTTGGGAAGGTGTGTCTGTGAATGTTACATTTCGAAAGGGGGGAGGAGGAAGACTGCAGGCTATAAATACTTTGTCCCCTTCAGCCACGAAATCTGCCATCAGAAATTTTCCGACCGCAAAGCAGGAAGTTTAGAAGAAAAAATTGAGAACTGCGCCTAAAATTAAGTCACAAGCCACCAAGCGCGTTCATTAATTCACACACTCTCCACAAACACACACATTCTTCACACAGACACACACACACATACTGAGAAATATTGGCCAGAAATATTACCTGCATGTATCAGCAACATCTGTCTTTGCTGTTTTTAACTTTGCAGCATTAAACATCTGATTCTGTGGCGGCTTTCTATTTCTGCTCACTGCGTAGTGTACATGACAGTCCAGTGGACCACATCAGTGATTGTCTCACAACCACTTAGCCTTGAATAGACTATTACACACATGCTGCAGTAATGGTGATCTGCTTTTTTACAGTAAATAGGAAGCAGTGAAAAAGAAGGAGATCATGTTTTTGTTTGTTTCCTCCTGGTTGCTGCTTACAAAATGTCAATGTGACAGACATTTACCAGAGACAAAGGATGTTTTTTGCAGATCAAAGCAGCAAAGCGTTACCACAAACAAACCCCAAATTTAGCTCATTGCAGGGATACCATTGAAAGTGTGTGTCGCTGAAGCAGCATTATGAAGCATCCGTGCTTTTGTCTCTCAGGTGGTACCACGGTCACCTGTCCGGGCCGAACGCAGAGAAGCTGCTCGTGGCTCGAGATGAACCGCACACCTTCCTGGTCAGAGAGTCGCTGTCCAAACCGGGAGACTTCGTCCTGTCGGTCCTGACCAATGAGAAGGGCAAAACTGGAGGGAAGAGGGTCTCCCACATTAAGATAATGTGTCAGGTGCGTGCTTGGTCTTGTGTGTACGTTTCAGTGTGTGACCATGTGTGTCTTTTGCATGAGAAATAAGGCGTGCATGAAACTGGGGAGTTGTTTCTGGTCAGTTATTGCTTTTAGAAGTCAGAATTAGGAGTCTCAGAGAGATTCACATCATGCAGAAATACTGAGGGGTATTCCCGGAGTTGTGCTGTGTTCTTTGAAATAAGTATAAAGTCTCATTTCCTCTGTCTTATGCAATAATAGCCTGGTTCTCATGTTTCAACTCTACTTTTGTTCATAAGTATGAGGCACAGTTTTACCTCAGACGTCTACAGCAGTTGTTTTTAAGGCACAGAAAATGTTTTTATTTCTAAGATGAGAATATTTGTGAAACCGAAAACTGCGTCCTGACGTTTTATACGCTCCGTGTCAAAGGCGCTCACAGTACAATATTAATACTCACAGTACAGCAACAGATCGCACGGCCATCTCTCAAGCTGATTTTCATAGTCATCGGTCTCCATTGAAGCCTTTGCATTTTATTTCTAGTAGCGGCTCACGTCACAGAAACACACACTGCTCAGGCCTCATTAAAATGTGAGTCACTGTTTTTGTGTGCAGATCAGTGTGAGATTACTGGAAGAGTCATAAAGGTCTTTTTTTAAAGAGCACATGGCAGGGAGCAGGTGAACCTGAACACGGCCCACAAGTGCAGAGTCTGTTAACTGCTCTTGGTACCAGATAAAGTCAATGTATCAATAAACATTAATGTCTTTCACAGAGAGAAAACTAAGGTATTGGTCAGTAAACTTTGTCATTTATTTGATTTGAAAAAAACATTTTTTTACATATTATATTCCCGTGTTGGCTGCAGGTTTTTTATTTTGTGTACTCTTTGGATTCTTTTCTACGTCAAAATTAATTTATTTCCATTTTGATTAATTATATTTTCTAACTATTATGCTAATGCAAATACTTATCTTTTTTTACTGAGGTACCCTTGTTCTGCCATCCTACAATGCAGCACAACCTCTGTGTGTGTGTGTGTGTGTTTATTTGTCCAGACTGACATAATGGTTGTTTATGTGTGTGTCCAGAATGACAGGTACACAGTGGGAGGCTCTGAGACGTTTGACACACTGACTGACTTGGTGGAGTACTACAAGCGCAAAGGCATCGAGGAGATCTCTGGAAACTGGGTGTATCTAGAGCAGGTGACTTATGGTGCATTTAAATGACGTAGACAAAATGTCAGAATCTGTAACATTGCAGATTTAGTTCTTCCTACACTACAACTCAAACAAATAAATGTCAGTGAGCAATGAAAAGCAGATATTTTTGGATTATGTAATGAGAGGAGCAGCACAGCCTACAGAGAGAAAACATTACTCACATCTTTGAGTCTGTCTTGACTGACTGATGATGACGATGTTTTGATTTGCGCTAATTTTTTCCTTTCTTTCCGGCAGCCGTATTACTCTACCAGAGTGAATGCAGCAGATATCGAGAGCAGGGTGAAACAGCTGGGCCAGACCACACAGCAGTCCCAGGATGGCGAAGGAGAGAAGAGCAAGGCGGGATTCTGGGAGGAGTTTGATGTAAGACTGGTTCTGTTTACCATGACTGTTGTGTTTGTCCTGAAGTGAGGAAAAAATAAATGCCCCAAAGTTTTAAACACCACCAAACTTAATTAACTGAAGGCAAAACTAGAGATAGAATACTGCCCTCTTGTGGTGGTGAGGCACACTGCATGTTTTACAATCATGTTACACAATCGTTGTGTGCTCACACTGGAGTGGTCGAGGTCATTTGACTTATGTCACTCCGAATGTGTGCTACAAAGCACTTTTAGAATGAAAAATTCATGAGAAAGCTGCTTGCAAGTGCAAAATTTATTTAGGGCTGCAACTAATTATTGTGTGAATCCAAATTTTTGTGAACATTTTCTCAAGTATTTGATCTATAAAATGTAGAGGTAGTAAGGTTAAAAGTACTTTTATAACTTAAAGTCCCGCATTCAAAATCTTCTTATAGTAAACGTTCTACTATTAAAACAGAACCAAAATTACTAGCATTGCAGCAGGTAAAGGAGGAGCTTTTTTTTATTTTGCTTCATACACAGAGCTGTAGCTTAACCCAAAATATTACTTAAAATACTTAAAATGTAAAATGTATTTGTATGATATGATTTTTATTTTGAAGTTATAGTTTCCATGTTTTAAAGTTCAACTAAAGTTTTCAAATACAGTGGCACAATTACACTGAAAATGGCAAAAATACTAAAAAAGGGAAATAATACAGAAAATGGTGATACTTGAGTGTCCAACTACCTCAAAGTCCTGCACATGATGAACTGAAAAGAGAGAATAATGCCCATCAGAGTTTCTCAGAGCCCAAAGTGACATTTTCAGTTTTTCCTACTGTAAGAGGAAAGAAAGAAATACAGTGTGACAGTAGTATGAAGTTGGTTATCAGTCTTTTTTCTCTCTCTCATCCTTTAGGCTCTTCAAAAGATGGAGGCCAAGGTGAAGAAGAGCAGAGAGGAAGGTCAGAGGCCTGAAAATAAGAGCAAGAACAGATACAAGAACATTCTCCCCTGTGAGTTTTTATCCTTCTTACTATCATCATTCTCTAATTGACAAATTTTTACCAATAAATCCACATTCTGATCACACTGACATTGACCTGAAATGTGTCTGCTCTCCCACCAGTCAATGATACGCGGGTCATCCTGCAGAACGGTAATCCTGATGTTGTGGGTTCAGATTACATCAACGGCAACTACGTGAAAGTGAGTCTCCAAAGTCGTTTGGTCTCATTGTGACAAACAAAACAGTTATTCTGTTTGTTGTCTCTCATGGTGTCATTAGTGTTTAAGGTGATTGTTGTTGAAGAGTTTGTTTTCTGGTTGCAGAACACCCTGCGAGAATCTGCCAATCAGAAAGTTTACATCGCCACCCAGGGGTGCCTGGCAACGACTGTCAACGACTTCTGGCAGATGGTGTGGCAGGAGAACACGAGGGTGATCGTCATGACCACAAGAGAGGTGGAGAAAGGCCGGGTCAGTATCAAAGCAACAATCATGGAAGCAAATTTGGGCTTTGAAGGTTTTTTCTATAAAAAAGCAATGTGTAGATTCCAGGGCTCTAGCTGACCACTGAAAAACATTTGGAGAACAATCATGTGATCAGGGCAACGTGCAGTAACAAAACAGTGTCACTGAACGTGGGTGGTTGTTTTTGACAAGGCGTAGTTGTCATGCTTGTTTTTAACATTGTGAGGTTTGGGGTGCTACAAAATATGATACCATTCAGAAGATCAAAGTAACCGGAACATGTTAAAAATATGCAGCATACTGTTGTGATTACAAAGACAAACAAAAGAAGCACAGAGGTTCTTCATACATGGAGTGCCCCCTGCAGATAAAGTCAGATTTTACCTGATAATGTCCTTATTTTCCTGCAGAATAAATGCGTGCCATACTGGCCAACTGATCAGCCCAACAAGGACGTGGGTCCATACGTGGTGACCTTTAAGTCAGAGACAGAAGCTACTGATTACAAAGTCAGAGTTTTGGAGATTGCTCCTGTGGACAAGGTAATCTTCAAACACCGGCCTCTAACCTCAGTGCACTCACCCGTCTCTGTTTATGTGCAGATGTGAAGGACTTTTTATCATAATACCCTTGAAATTTTTTACTCCCTTTCAGCCAAAACAGTGTCGTACCATCTGGCACTATCAGTACATGAGCTGGCCTGACCATGGTGTCCCTCAGGAGCCGGGTGGTGTCCTCAGCTTCCTCCATCAAGTGAACACTAAACAGGCCGAAAATCCTGATGCTGGACCCATGATCATCCACTGCAGGTACCAGACTGCTGCAGTCCAAATGCCCCAATGAACCATGGGTGGGGATTAAAACAGTATAATTTGGGGGAAAATCAACAAATCCTTGCTTTTCAGAGGCTGGAAGCAACAAATGTTACGGTTTCCTGCTTGACAAATGATCTACCGTTAACAATCAATTGATTAGCAATGTGTTTCCCAGATGGAGATTTTGCCAAATGGTGGGTCACACTGCAGGTCAGAGAGAAATCTTCAAACCTTATATGTGTGATGTGCTGGAAACATGAAGGACATCTGTACGAGTGCAATGTTTGAAAAACACCACAGCAATGAGTTTACCAAACTCAGATTTCATAATCCTTGGTTAGGTGATAATGCGTAGAGGTTTAAGATTAAAATGATCTTAGTTTTGGGATTAAGATTAGTTGTAGCTGAACAAAAGGGTTTGAGTCAACTGACAGTTTATCCTTTTGGAATTTGGCCCGTGTGATGTGAGGGACACTGAGGCTGCCTGAGCTTTTTTAAAACTTGTTGTTTGAATGATTATATGACGCTTACATAAGGATTTCTGCATATAAGCATGATCTCAAAGCTGCACAGCAGAAATAACATTTCCAATACCTTCCCAACACTTTTGACATGTGACCACTTAAATCCAACTTACTAAGTATCTGTTGTCACTGTTCAGTTTGTCTAATAAATCTGAATTTTACGCTTTGCATTAAAAAATTAAATCTCACAGTGATTTTGCTCTAATAAACTCATTCACTTTCAGCCATGCAAGCAGCATGGCTCCATGAACGGCCCTGTCAGGATACCAGTCGGTCAGCTGGTTCAACAAATATCTAAACATGTATTACTGCATGGATTCAAATATGTTTACAGAGATTCACAGCCCTCAGAGGATGAGTCCTGACAGTCTTGGACATCCTCTAATGTTTTCTTTTCAGAGATAAACATTTATGGTTTTAAGTGAAATGTTGACGTGACTGTTAATAATTTGGCTCTTCAACTTTTCATCCAGTGCGCCCATCAGATGTTAATTATAAATCTGTCCCTTTCTTCGGTCTATGACCAGATACATGCAAAAGTGACATTGCCATCAGCCTAAGCTGTAGATTTTGTTTTTCATATCTATTTTTAATTAAAAAAATCAGCATTTTAAAATGCTAAACTAAACAGTGAACATGGGTAACTTTACACCTGCTAACAATTAGCTTGCTAGCATTGTCATTGTCAGCACATTCATGTTTTTAAATGGCAGAGTGTCTCCGAGATTCTAGGATGGATGTAGACTTTTTGTTTTGATGGAACAGCTAATGATTTTATGTTTTTGTTAAAAAATTTTTGCTTTACTTAAACTTACTCTGTTTCCTCTGTGAATTGTTCAGTGCGGGAATTGGTCGAACCGGCACGATTGTGGTGATTGATATGATCCTGGAGACCATTGACACTATAGGTAAAGCATCTTTTTGATAGAAGTCTATTCTAGAGAACTAAACCATTCAAAAAATACAATTAATTTTCTCATTAATCCAATGCTTTCGAACCTTGTAGGTCTTGACTGTGACATCGACATCCCGAAATACATCCAGATGGTGCGAGAGCAGCGCTCTGGCATGGTGCAGACAGAGGCCCAGTACAAGTTCATCTACCTGTCTGTGTCTGAGTACATACAGACCACCAAGGCTAAAGACTGTGCCTACCTGGTAAGAAAATCCAGAACAAAGACCATGACAAAATAATAAAACTCAGCACAGGACAGGAATTATTTTTTTCTTGTGACTGAAATATAGATTGATAGATAGAAAACAGGAGCAAGTCTTAAGAAAAAAAATAGAGACATGTATGTCAAAAGACCTCTGCACTTTGACTGCTGATTCAAACACCAGAGGGGATTAGCTCAATGTCAGCAGGATGACATATTATCAGATTGTCTTGTCAAAAATGAACTTTGACCGAGAGACTGAAGAAAATCAACCTCTTAGACCAAACTTGCACATGAACTATCTCTGTTTGTTTCTCCCTCCTGCAGGAAACCGACACAGAGTATGGAAATCTGCAGCTCAAACACCAACCAGCCAGCAAGAAGGTCTCAAAGTGAGTGTGTGTGTCTGTCTGTGACACTGTGTGAATTAAAAAACCCTAATACATTCACATGGCTCCTCTAAACCTCACACTGCTACCTTACTTTCTTCTCAAAAGCCTGACTTAGTATCTTCAGCCTTGTGTCAGCAGCCTCATTTAGCTAGGAGAAGGTGTGACTGAGAGAGGAACCATTGCCTCCACCTCAGTTTTCATCATATCTTTCATCCTGGGGAGTACAATACAAAGAATTCTTCATTTTAATAGAATTTAGCATTTACTTTGGCGTAAAAGTTTATTTCTTCTTAAAATAAGTACCGTTAGTGCTCTAGTTTTATCCACTGAACCAATAGTTCAGATGGAAAAAACCTGTTGTGCAAAATCTGATTAATGTCTGAACTATCGAACCTTTTCTACAGCGTATAAAAGTACCAGATTGTACAGATTGTACCATGTTCTTAACAAGGAGACCTTAAACCAGCACAGCATTAGGTGTTTAGCAACTGATCTATAGTTTATCCAAGCGCCATGGCATTAGGCATGTGAGTCTGTCCACCACTTTGGTCCAGACCGACATATCACAACAACTTCTTTGGGGTTTCCATGATGGGTTTTCATAAAGTACAACCAGCCTGTCAAAGTATAACATTTATGATGTTTAAAGTTCCTAGTTCTCACACTCGTATCAGTCCACAGTTTATGTGGTTCCATTGTGGTGTCTCATTTTCTAAATGTCTGTAGGTGATGGAGGTCAAAGTCAACCATAGTGGATTTGGTTTATTTATTATTATGACATTTAACTTCAGGCCAGTTTGAGTGTCTATCTCTGTTTGGTTGGTTTGTGATTTTCAGTTTCAGTCAAAGCTGTAGTGACACTTTGGCATAGACGTCATAATGAATCATGTCTTCATGACGATTTATACAGATTTTAAAAAAACAGCGATCAATGTCATATCAACAGAGGCCAACAAATCCTGACTTTTGGTCTCTAATATGAGTGGGACTCCAAAATATGCTGATTCATACATTTCCCATGGTGCAACTCACAAGTTTACATGCCCCCCTTATGACATGATGTGGTTTATTTTTAAAACTTGAGAAAGTTCCCTCCAGTTTTATTCCTCATGATGAGATAAAACTAAAATTGTGTGTAACTGTGTGTAAAATTGGTTGAATATCCCTTTAATTAATCACAAAAACATTTTTTTAATGGACAAACACATTCAAAACAACCGGCCTGTCTCTGTTCTGTTGTCTTGTTAATGTCTGTGTGACCTCTTGCCCTCTGAACTGAGCGATGTTCAAACGAACCAATTAGAAAAGATAAAACAGGCCACAGCTCTGATTAATTCAGCCCCAAACAATGTAAACTTTGACCCAGTTGGAGCTCTGAGAAGTTCACTGCCGGCTTTGAGTGATTGATTCATGGCTCGTTGATCTGTTTAAATCATTCTCATGCAGCAGCCCTGTTCATTAACCTCTCCAGAGCTGTGTCTAATCAATGTTGGCTGAGATATAAAAATATACAAGATGGAGGAAAACTCTAATCAGCTTTGTCTTTGTCTATTTCCAGACACAAGGAGGACGTTTACGAGAATCTGTCAAAAGTAAAGAAGGATGGGAAGAAGGAGAAGTCGGACAAGAAGAGCGGCTCAGTGAGGAAAAGATAGAAGAGAGCAGGAGAGTTTTATCAAAGTATGTCATATTTATGCAGGCACTGTTTTGTAACTGAATTTGTTTTTACCTTATTTGAATTTTTTTAAAAATCAGAGACAAGATAACCTGTTGAACTCTGATGTTACATGAATGCTTGGTTGATGCGTTTGTTGAAAATAAAGCCAGAAGGTATGGAAACACTGTTGTGTTACTGTTTTTTTTTTTTTAAATTTTAGTCATATAAAAGAAGATCCCATTATCTTTGTGTGACGTTTATTTGAAATAGAATCTACTTTGTTGGTATCAAAATGAAAGGTTTTTATCACTTTGTGTATCTCACAGGTGGATTTTTAATCCTCTAGATTAATATTGTTTTGATTTACATGCAGTGTTCAAAGTATCTTTTTAAAAAAACAAAATAACACAGATTGGAGTGTTATCAGCTTTCAAAACTAAGCAACAAAACGTTTTTAAAATTAACACCAGACAGTGTGGTGTTTAGAGCTTTGATTATATCAGTATTTCATCCTATCAGCAACTGTGAGTTTCAGTAAACAACTGTTTCCAAGGTCAAGAATGAACCTTGAACCTCAGTTTTCACGTCTTTAAAGTGCTTAGAAGAAAATCTGCCACTGGACCTGATGGAGAATTTATCTTCACTGTGTCATGGGTTTAAATCCGTCACAAACAAAAACAAAGCTGATTGGTCAGCTGCAAATCAAACACATATGTGTTGTGCTTAAATTATGCTTAATGTTTATCAAGACAAAAAATAGGAAGAGCCCATAACCTGAACATGGTAAACTGGTGTTGGGGCCTTTAATATGTGCACCTTGCAGTTTAGGATTTGAGCAGAAATGTACCAAAATCAGATATAAAAACTGTGCCTCATAATTTGAGACAGCACACTAGTGGAGAGTAACTAAATACATCTATTCAAGTACTCCATGCAATTTTGAGTGACTGTACCTGCATTTTACTTGCATAAATCTATTTTTCTGCTACTTTAAACTTTTACTCCTAAACACTCAGAGAGACATATGTATTTCTACATATACTTAACTTAAGCTACTTTGCAGAACTTGATTAATAATAATGAACTTAAGTAGCAAATAAATCATTACATATATTAACGGATAAATATATAACTTTATCAATAGTTTGGTGAAATTTTACAAGCAACTCAGCAAAAAAAGTTGCACCTTATAAACTGTAAAAGTAATGAATGGTGATGCTTTCACTGAGAGACTACCTGCATTTGTCTGAAATGGGCGATTCCGCACTACGAATGCTTTTAGTTCTTGCACATTAAGTCTAATTTGATGCTAATACTTTTTTAATCAATATTTAATCCATTAATAAAAGCTTATATGCATGACTGGTGTTAAAGTAAAAGATTTGCGTTGAGTACTTAAAGCTTGTGAACACACGCACGCACGCACGCACACACATGCAAAAACATATCTTCACCCCACCCACCCGACTCAAAGCGCCGCCTCCGTCTGTAACTGAGCCTTTTGAGTAAAAGCACCGGTTGAATGCACGGACCTCCCCCCTGCATGTGGTCCTGCAGAAACACAGCTGTCCAGAAAACCACATCCCAGATCCAGTGTGAGTGTCTGCCAGAGAGGAGCCTCTTACGTCCACCGTGCGTCAGCCAGCAGCCTCAAACACCGCGCGACAGCAACTGAACTGCAACAGACTCCTTTCACGCGCATTCCCGTTTCAATCCAGCCATTGTCCAACAAAAAGAAAAAAACCCTGCGTGAGTGAAACTGATCTCCAACCGGGCGGCAGCTCATCTGTTGGATCCAGACTTGACTCGAGGGAGTGAAAAAAATCAGGGAGGAGGGAAAGTAGAGATTTCAGCTCGTCTGGACTTTTGGAAGCAACAAAAAAATGTCTAAACCGAATTACAGCGGCACGTTTCATATGGTGGAGCAGGATAACATGGACGCCTACCTGGCAGCTTTAGGTGAGACTTTTCTTGTGAGCTTTTACACAACTGTTACACTTAAAAAAAAAAACTGCCTTACAAATGCAGCACACGACCCCTCCTCCTCCATTATAAACCCATTCAGGCCTTTGTTTCATTTTAACCACTTTGTGTTGTTTTCTTTGTTGCTTCCTCTTTTTATTGTAAATTTCAAGTATTGATTTCAAAATGTGAACCATCCTCGTTTGCAGAAGCCCATATCAGAGGGGTGAAGTCACCACCTTGTCCTTTATATGACCCCGACTCCCACACACACACACACACACACACACACTCAGACACACACAGACACACACAGAGGATGTACCCATCTATCTGCCCTGAGTGTGACGGACCCCATTAAGTGAAGTACCAGTAACGAAGGCTTACAGCTCATGTAACATTTATTTTCTTGTCTCCCCTCAGATATTAATTTTGCTTTGAGGAAGATTGTGTGTCTGTTGAAGCCCACCAAAGAGATTAGCCATGACCCGGCCACGGGAGCCATGAAGATCCGCACTCTCACCACTTTCAAGAACTTCAACATGGACTTCACCATCGGGAAAGAATTTACTGAAGATCTGGGGCCAGTGGACGGCCGCACCTGTCAGGTGTGTGTTGTTGTTTTTTTTCTTATTTGCATACTGACTTGTTAAGACATATATGCATGTGTGATGATACAGTGAATGAAGACTATTGTTACCAGTTATGCAAGTTTTGCTGTGTGTGGTTAACTTTGAATGTCTCAGGGAGGCGGAGCTGTCTGCTGCTTTGATTTTGCTGTTGTAATCACCCCCCGCTGCTTAAATCCCAGCGTGAGCCGGCAGTAAGTTATGTATGTGACAGTGGGAGAAAACTATGAATTAAAAAACTCTCATGTCCTTTCAGAAAACCAGTGAATGAATCTGAATTAGCAGCATTATTGCTCCAAGCTACAGGAGAAAGACCAAATGAAAGCGAAAGTCAAGAGAAATAAAAGGATTTTGAAGTAATAGCCCCCTTTTCACTCTGCACAAAGACTCTTGTCCCTGTGTGACGGAACGTGTTTGCCACTTTACATACTAATTGCACACAGTAACACAACATTTCTGGCTCGTGCAGACTACAGTGAGCTGGGAGGGAGAAAACCTGGTCTGCGTACAGCGAGGCGAGAAAGAAGGACGAGGCTGGACACACTGGCTGGAGGGCGACAAGTTGCATTTGGTAAGGAAGTTTTGGTGAAGGGAAAAGATGAGGGAGGGCGTACGGAACAAGGAAAAAGAAAACGGGATAGGAAAAAGATATAAAAATTGATATGCTAAATAAAGGAGAGCATGCAAATGGGGCAGGGTTTGGAGGTTATTATGTGGCACTTTTCTATCTTAACAGGAAGAAGTTAGTTAATTTATTGAAATGTTGTGGGGTGTCATGCATGCTTTAGGGGGAAAACCCTACCAGAAGAACACAAAAGATGCAGATAACTCTTAAATGTACGTCTCCATGAACATGCCACAGTAACTCCTGACTGCAGCAGAGGATTGGTCCCTCTCATTTTGCATGGAAAAGCGCTAAAGCTTATAGATTATCTGTCAGTGCTGATTAAGATTTAAAACAATCAGCATTGTTCTACTAAACAGCTCTCACAGGATTTTCTAATACCTCTGTTGCAGTCGGGGACAAAGCAGCGTGTTGTTGATGTTGTGTCCAAACTCAGGAGAGAAGTGGGGGAAAATGCCAGCGAGGATCAGGCCTCCACAATGGTGGATTCTTAAAGGTTACACAAAGCAGGAGAAGGGAGCAGGGGAGAGGCTAATGAAGAGTGAGTGAGGGGGAGGAAACGGGGAGTGGGCTGAAAGGAGGAGATAAGTAGATGGTGAAAGGGTGGGAGACTGATTGGATGCGTGCAGGATAAGAAGAGAGTAATGGAGGGGGAAATGGGATTGTATTTTGGGTAGAATCCCAGGTTTATGTATCACTCATTTAACTCTCCTTTGATTTGCCAAACTGTCTTGATGATTCTCACTATCCATTAACCTCCCATTCACCCTCATTTCTCCCCTCCTTTTATCTCCTCTGCCCCCTCCCTCAATGGTCTTTTTCCTCTCTGCAGGAGATGCGAGTTCAAGGCGTCGTTGCCAAGCAAGTCTTCAAGAAGGCTGATTGAAGTAGCTGCAAATGCATTTAAGCGTAGAACTCCACTTTGATCTTAATAGGACACAGTTACGAACTTGGTACAAGATTTGAATAATGTTTATAGTTTTTTTTAATTGTAATAATCAACATTGTTTTGAAATATCACCACGAGGCTGAATGTCTGTGAAAGAACTGATCTCTTCATGTTATTAATTGTTTCTGTCTGATGGTACTAACTGAGTAGAGAGGAACTACTTGTGTAAACATTCCCAACATGCCTTCTCATATTGCACTATCTGTCTTCATAACGTTATAAACAAGTCATACAGCTGCCAGGCGTCACTGCTGCATCTTTAATACACCACTATCTATGTTTGAAATGTCAGTAGCATGTGTAGCAATACTGCCGCATGTCTTGAAGTTATATAAATACTGAAGTTAAGTGGTCAAAGTTCAGTTTATAATGTACTTTAAATAGAGGGTAATCATTGTTTTGGCTTGAAACAGCTTCATGTACAGTTCTCAGCCTTGTTTGAACAACACAAGTTAAATTAGAAAATGTAACAAAACAAACACAGTTTACATTAAAAGATGAACAGAGAATACATTTATATATTTCTAACCACAAACAAATCCCATAAAAAGACCAATGATACAATAAGTCCTATCTAAATGTCCTCCTTCCATCCTCTGGGCACTGGGTCCCAAATCCTTATTTTCTTATGTACATTTTTAAAAACAAGTAAAAAAAAATTAAGTTACGTTTTAAAAAACAAGCTCAATTTTTGTAAAACATCTGTGCACTGTGGTTTTTAGCAAATGTAACTGAAACTGGTTTAAATAGCACCTCTTAGGGGCAGTTTTCTGTTGCATAATGTACATTTTCAAAATTTTATTTATAGCAGCACAGTGTGAAATTGACTCAGAACAAAACTATATCAGACTTTGACTACATACGTGTGGTTTTCTTGAGATCCGTGTAAAACTAGAGGAATATACAATATTAACAGGTATTCTTAAATAGAAAAACACTGTGTTGTAGGTCAAAACCACAGACAGATCTGCCTTTACATGTTAAACTCCTCATTAATTCACATCAAAGGGAAGTAACCCGAGCACAGAGGTGCACAGAGAGTTCAAGTCTCATTGAAATCCTGCAGGGGGCAGCAAACTTTATATTTTCTATAGTATAAATAGATTAAGTCTGAAAGGAGCTTCTCCAAGCAGGAGAGTGACCCTGGGTCAAATGTTCTAACATTATACTGATAAATTAACATTAACTTAATTATGTCCCACACCACTCGTCTTCCTGTGGCTCTGAGTAGGTCCTGAGGAAGCTGCTAGGGCAGTGTCCAGCACTACCATTAGTGTGGGTGGATTCAGTGAATGAAACTGAAGCCTTCAGCGGAGTTATTGGAGGGCAGACGTCCATGCTCTCCTGTATGCTGTCACTGACCGCTTTGTCATCTGAGGAGGATAACAAATCAATGATCAGTGTGATCATCCTTCAAAAGGACATTACAACAAACTTGCTTTGAATTTGATGATTTATGACCATCACAAAGGGGCTGGAAGCACGGAAAATTAATTTATAAGACAGGGCTGGGGAAAAAAAGGTAATCGATTTTTCACTCTTTAAAACAGGTGGTTGACAATTCAAAGAGAAAATAAATTGTCTTTGCTCAAGGTTGGGCCACCACAAGCTGCAAGAATAGCTTCAGTGTGGTTTTGCATAGAGTCTCTGAAACTCTGCAGGAGGGATGGACAGCAACCCTGTATGGAAACCTCGGCATTTGTCATGTTTCTCCATTCCTTTATTTAGGTTTTCCTGTAATTTGTCAACCATCTGTGCATCCTGCATCTTCATTATACCCCGACAATTGTAGCAACAGCAGTAAAAGACTAGAAAGAGTCACAACTGGCAGAAAAAGTAATACCAGAGATTTTCTGAGATACTAAAGTGGCACAGTAAGAGTATATCCATTCATATGTAACTCAAGAACTCTTTTTTGGGAAGAGGGGAGGCTTGGGGGTGAATAAAATACAGTGCCACTGGTTTGAGTCTGGCAGGAAACCACTTTCCACTAATTTCCTGTCTTCTCTCTATCTTCCTAACTTCTGATAAAGCTATAAAAATACAGGTACAGCAGGTTGAGGGGTTTATTACCTGGGTTAAAAATTGGTTTATCACAGCCTTCTATGATACAGATGTCTTGGTATTCTTTCAGCTCTGTGGTCGATAAAGGCAGAACCAGCGGACCATCCGGTACCGTGGGAACTCTTTCAATCAAGGTCACAGGCATGATGGAGCTGGCTGTCAAACAGAAAACACCACAAACGGAGCTTAACACAACATAATTCAACATCATTCTTACAAAGACACCTTTTATGTTCTTGATGAGTAGTTTCAATTAAATCAAATGCTTCATGTTCTCAGCAGATTGACAACAATGGAAAAATAGTCTTGGTAAATTGTAGTCTTGGCAGATTGGGAGTTAATCAAATGTAAATTGAGAGCCTGATAATTATTATTCAACATCAGTATTGAAGAGATACTTCTTAAGTTTATCTTTTGAATGTCAAACAGCTTTCACACACCTGTAAACTTGAAAAGCAGTCGAAAAAAGTTAGTAGTTTCCTTTCTCACAGAGAATGAGTCTGTGGTCAGATCTGACTCACAGCAATTACGATATATTCCAATGGTGTCGAGGTAAAAGGGCGGAAAAACGTATCCAACCCTTCAGCACAAACTCTTTGCTCCACCCATGCGGCATAACTCAATATTCTTCTGTACGTATGTATGCTCAGTATTTTCCAATCGTCAATTCGCCCATACATGAGTAAATGCACAGCCTTTTACAAGCCTTTATTTTATATGTCAATACTGAACTCCACTGAAGCCATCTCAAAGCTGACAGCTTGCTCTGCAACATTTCAGTTTTAGTTTTCGGTTTTAAAACCTTTACCAACCAGGTAAAGCTGATATCTGACCCTCAGGGGCCCCGAAGACCCTCTATTCATTGTGCGTCAGTTCTTTTGTGGTAACTGCATCACTAGAGTACAATATCACCTGAGCTGATAATAAGTAAAGCATGTCTTGCATCATTATCTGTCTTGTCTAGCAGCCTTGTAAAGACCTTGCTGGGTCGGAGCAAACAGAAACCCACAGCTAATTTTATGGCCCCCTTATGGTAAATCTGGCCATCATGTTTTATAGCTTAACTTAGAGACGAGGAATTCTTCCACTCCCACTGAAAGATTCCACTCTCAGTGTATGCGAACTGGAGGTTTCCACATTACACGTGTAAGTTGCTCATAAGACCAGATTTGCTGTGATGTCACACGTCTTGAGCTCAGATCTTACGTGAGCACAGAGAAACTTTAAGCTCATGAATGTGAAAACAGACTTTTGGTTTCAAACAGCACATGCACCATTACTGACGCTCAAAGATCACTCTGACGTCATAAGCAAATAATCCTTTTGTGTATGTGTGTGTGTACGCGTGTGTGTGTGTGCATTTTGGGGGAGGGTTACACTTCACTACACTTCACTACACTACACTTTCTCTGAGATCTACAGACTTGAGCAGTTTTCAGTAGAACCACTATGTCATCAATAAATGTGCTTTTCGTAGCACGAATCAATTTTGTGGCATCTCTGAGTAAAAATTTTAGATATTGATATCTGAATCTCAGCAGCAAAAGAAAAACTATGGTAGTAACACAGTTCCACTATGAGCTGGGAAATTACCACTTTGAAGATAACTACTTACAATGTAAGCTTCGAAGAAAATCCAGATATTTTGAGATAAGAAAAGAGACTTTTTTTTACCGAAAATTCTTGCTCATTAATAGCTGCCAACATAACCAATGTGGCTAACACTGATGCAATCTTTAAAATTTGTCAACTGGCACATTTGATTGGAAACACAGATCTTATCATCTGATGGCAGAAAAGACACAATTGCTCCCAAAGCCAAACCCTCAGTCTTTGGTTAATTGTATGTGTAAATTCCAGTATGGGCACATTACTTCGCTGGAAATAAAGTAAATGTCAATGAAATACAACGTCAGCCAAAACAATAATTATGCAACTGTGCTGCATACGTAGGACTAGTTTCTCAGTATGAGTTAGCTGCCTCTGAAGTGTGCGTCACATAATACCAAATAACTGTGTCAGTCTGCACATATACAGGATGTGGTTTCCCCATTCAGTTTGCCATGCTCGTTGAGTTTGTGTAGCTTCATGTTACAAAGCTCCTTATTTAACCTGCCTGAGTTTTTATTAACTTATAAATGTTCTCATGTGCAAAAAAAGAAAAAGACAATACACACTTCTTTAAATAAAGGAACGTCAGACTCCTCTTTTCTAACTCTAAATAATACAAGAAAATAAGTTATGCAAAAAGAGTTAGAAAAAATATACTGTAAAGGAAACAGTGGGTGGATGTGTTTGAAAGAGATAAGCAGCGACATTCAACTGTATGACATCAAAGCAAATCATCACATTTGTGGCTAAAAACGTGTGGACTTCCAGCGCGTAGGCACTGCTTCATTTCCTCTCCAGGAAGACTTTTTTTTTATAAGTATGAGAGCAAAATGTACGATAATAGTGATGAAACATACGCACACTTGTGACACAATGCACACACCTGCTTTGTATGACTTGCGTTTTTTCCTCCAGTAGATGAGACCGAACAGGACGAGTGCAGTCAACACAAGACCTGACCACAAGCTTGCAGGCAACATCCAGTGGCAATCTGAAAAACAGACACAGAGGGGTTTTTTACAGGAACCCAAATACATCTGAAATATGCTTCCCTCTGGGGTACACTTCTGGTAAATAAAGTGGGAGTGATTACTGATACTACTGCTCTTGTTTACTCCTTAAAAATCAATAATCAATAATACTGCAGCGAGACAATGAATGAAATGACTGTGGTTACTAAAAAAGCTTTCTGGAATTTCTCAAAAGGGAAAAACTAAATATATGTGCATTCAATTTGTATCTAAATTAGCAAATTAATGCTTAATTAGTAGCTTATAACACCCTATAACACACTTAAATGTGGTTTAAAGGAGATTTTTTCACATATCTCTTTTTTTTAGTGTCAAATGTGTTAAAATAACATTTTTATCTTCTCTTATGAAAAATTCATAACTGACGATGAAATAGTTACTAAATGCTCAATAACACTGTATTTCATACATAAGCAAATCTATACAGTTAGTTATGAAGAATTTATGAACTATTTCTTCTTATGTTTTAGGGTCTAAAACTAAAAAATGTAAT
>JAPZDV010000025.1:9451298-9477901 GCA_029814665.1 Acanthurus lineatus
AAATGTAATGAACATATAACTCCTAATTTGGGTACATATAATATTAATATGTTATGTTTTCAATCATTAATTAACAGTTTATACACCATTCATACATGTATCACAAATTAATGCATTATATAACGCTTAATGAAACTAAACAGGTGGGATTTAAATAAAGTTTTATTGCTGTTTCCTCAGCACCTGTGGTTAGAATCGTTTTTTCCTCCTGTGGTATAAAAAACATTTTGTTTCCAGGTTATAAAGGCGTCACAGGTAAATTTCCCCCCAAAAGAGTTCTGAATAATATGCCTACTAGATATGTTTCACTACTTAATTGACTGGATTAAACTGAATGAACTATTTCAAACACTGATTCTGTAAAGATAAAGAATCTGATAATGCGAGAGTAGAGTTGAAAAAACACACAAGTGTGAAAAATTGGCGACATACAAGTTTTTATAAATTGCATGTTTCTTATTTGTGTTGTCTACAAAAAGGGGGTGAATTTAGTGTCTGCACTGATCAGTGCAATGTTAGAGACCCTCAGCTTCAGCCAGCTCTTCCTGCCACATTCTTACTCCCTCTGTCATTTCAAACCCCCCCACCTCCCCCTCCTTCATTGTTACTCCTTTCCTATCATTCCCGGCATGAGCTGACCTTCCCCTGCACCCGCCTCCTCTTTCCTTGGAGGTTCATACTGTGTACTGACCAATAGCCTTTTACGTCACTGGCTGACACCTTTTAAATAATTTTGCTTGTTTTGATCTTCCTGCCTACCCGCCTGCCTGGTTTGACTTTTGCTTGTTTTTGTCTGCAAATAAGCAACTACCCAACATTTTCGTCTTTGAATCAAAAGATAGTTTGGGTTTAAGCCTGTCATTCTTTGGGATTGATTTCACAAGATCATGTTCGTATTTAAAGTGTGGGGAAAATTGAAACTGGGTAGCTTCAGCAAATCCTCCTGTTCTCACGTCTCTTGAAAAGAAAACTCAACATCTGTCAACATCTGAGTGGGTACTTCGACCTTTGTGATTTGTACTGGCATGGTTTTCTTTTAGCATTTGCTTAGACAAACAGACTGTGGCACAAGTTCATGATCATGAATGCATTTTGACAGACAACTCAGTTTCTCAGTTTCTAGTTAACCTCACTTTGGTCTGTATTTCCTGCATTGATATGGGATTAGATTTTTTCCCAGGGATGACCCTCTAACTAATTTTCTAGCACCACTATGTGTTTGACATTTGTGGTAATCTTTTTGGTAATCATCTGATTTTCCACCCTGTTCAAAAATCTAATTGTTCTGATACTTTGGTTTATAACCGGATACTTTGCAAAGCAAACATTATCTCCAAACCTCCTTTGTACTTCGTCTTTGGTGCTAATCAGTGAATGTTAGCAAACCAAACCCAAATCGGCTTTAGGTTTTAGAACATTTTTTAAAACATTTGCTTAGCAACAGCATGTTAGCACTGTCAGAGCTTGTTGGCATGCTGGTAACAGCATCTAGCTCAAAGCTCCATAGTGCTTTAGTATGGCCTCACAGAGCTGCTAGCAAAAATGTAGACTACTCCATCCTTGATGCTGGCATCGGTCCTCTGAACCTGTCCCGTTTCTCCAGAGCACTGCATCAGGTAATGGCTTCAACTTCCCCTTGTTCCCCCTTTATTCCTCCTCTGCTTCACGCTGCCCTATGACTACCTGCGTGGCTGCATTAGTAAACTGAAAACCTTTGAGATGTGGTAATGAAACGCCACAGCTTAATCCCACCCACCTGCTAGTTTTTAGTGTTTTGTCACTCATGGATGTCTTGACTCAGTCTTATTTATGCATCCAGCAGTTACAGAGAAACGTCATCATTTATTCTGAATCATGTTTCTGCCTATCTGGCAAATGCAAATCCAATGTTAACCTTTTCTAGCTCTGTTTTTCCGTCTCTACGGACTCCTGAGAAGAAGGTCTGTCTCTTTACCTGCAGAATGCGCCACCACTGTTTATTAACTATCTAGTTGTTAACTGTTGGTGTGCTTTTGGAGCTTTTTATTTTAAAAAAGCTGCGTTTGAAAACATCATTATGAAAGCAGTTACAGCTAATCACAAGTGTGTTCCATGACTCTCCTTTGGAATGACTCGCCATCTGTATGACTTTTACTTCCTCTCTTAAATAACTTGGTCTTATGACATTTTGGAACGGGAGGGTCAACAGGAACTCACTGAATCACCAGGAGCATCTGCTAAAATTGCACAATTTAATTTTTTTTTCTTTTGAGCTAAAAGATTTTATGAACTGAGGGAATGTTAAACATTTAAAACATCAGCCTGTTGGTAAAAATGGTGACACATACCAGGGATTTTATGAATTAAGCCACCACAAATGGCATCGGTTTTGCTGGTCCCTGGAGTTTTCAGCATTCTTCCAATATCCTCACATCTAAAAAAATAACAAAGACAAAAAAAAAAAAATTATATACACATACAAAGTACAAAGTACAAAGTACTTCTGCAAACTGAAAATGATAAAATATTGCGGGTGGTTTTATTTGGGCATGTTTGTCCAGGCTAAGCTACAGACCCTCTGCGATGCATTAAAACTTTCAGATAGGTTCATGAAACATTTAAAGCGTCACTACAGCATGGATGACATTTACAGTCATTACATTCGATGTGGTGTGGGATGTTTCAGGTTTGTAGACTGAGGATGTCAACTGAAACAAAGAACAGTCATTTCTGTAGTGTGTCGAGGGATGACTAATGAGAGATTTGGTCAGATTCGATCACATTGCATACATCAACATCCTGCTTTAACTTTGACTATAATAACAACAGGGCTGAAGGAGATGCAGTCTGACCTTGTGTGCGATCGACAGGGCGACTGGTAATCTGTTACGTTGCTGTAGGTCCCGTCCGAACACGAAACACAGATTGTGTCATTTGTGCGAGTGGCTGCAAGAAGAAAAAAAAAAGTGATCTCCTCAATTGTTATCTTTGGAAGATTTAAATCGGTACAGAATTATTTAATTTGCATTTTATAATGGAGGCCTACCTGGAACCTTGACCCCTTCACCAAGAGAGCAGTGTTTCACTCTGTGGCAGTGATCACAGTTATCATTATTACAGTAGAAACCAGTCAAGCACTCACAAACTGTGTCCTCTTGAGCTGTACAGTCCTTTACTTTTCTCTGGTTGTTATCTGAAAGAGCCAAAAAAAAGAAAAAGTGTGACCTTGAGGAATGATTTATCTCCTGTTTCTCCCGCAGAGGTCTCTTCCATATTTTAAGCAAGACCCCAAGACTGAAAGACAAATGCGGCTGCATTTTTCATTATGTGTGCATTATGTTTGGTCTTCAGAGACAAAATGACCACACAGGTGACCACAAAGAGACGCAAAATTACAAGTAAAAGAGACAAAAAAACCCTGCAAATGTTTTGCTTCTCTTTGTAGTCGCTTGATTGACTTCTCAACTAGAAATATTAACATCTATTTCAATCAGAAGTTTGCACTTTTACCTCAATGAGTGGGAAAGAGGGGGGGGTGGATGTCCCTTGTGCAGGTTGTAAATATAAACTTGATTTTAGGATACATAATCGACATTGACTGGATTTGACTTGAGGAAATGATAAAGTTAAACTCTTGACAAACTGTTCACTGCTTTCATTTTCACACTGTACCATTCTGTGAGCTCCTGCTGCTGCCTTAGAGATGCAACTCATGTAGAACTACACCCGCCATCACAGGACCGACTCATGAAAAAGAAAAGGACCATCCATGCTCATATTCACATCTACAGGCAATTTTAGAGTCACTAATTAACTTAACCTGCATCTCTTTTGACTGTGGGAGAAAGCTTGAGCACCCAGGGGGAAACACATGTAGACGGGGGGGTGAACATGGAAAGTCCACACAGAAAGAACCCAGCTGGCTGGTGGGTCTGAACGCAGCACAACAATGTGAAACACCACACAAGTTTTCTGCCCCTGCTCATTCAGTTCAAATTCTTCTTATTAGTTTTGAAAATGTATAAGTAGCTGAATCAGGTCCTGTGAATTTTAGTACAAGTTCAATAAACATATGATATGAATTATTAAAATATTAAGCTTACTTAAGATCACAATTAGATTTGGTTTCAGAATAAAATCTCAGTTTAAAAATCAAATTCATCATTTGAAACAAATGCTTTGTAACTGTCTTTGCTGTTGATGGAGCCACATCAGGACAGAAAGAGTGCAAAAGACAAAGTGACAAAGTGATTTTGATCATTTATAAAATTTCCTTCTTCCATTTTGACAGAATCATATTTACTCTTCATTTAAACAACATTATCATCACTGAGTGAAATATTTAAAAGACTTGATGTTTTTTTAACGGTTGAACTGCTCCATAAAATTAAAAAGCATCATTTTATACAAATTTACCCCCCAACTCAGCCCCATGTTCTTTGTATCTTTAATAACTAAAAAAATTGAACCAAGTTTGGCTACAAAGCTGACCCTGACTGAACCTACTGGCACATCTGGGAGGTTAAATAAGGTTTAAAGGGTTCAAAGTGCAAAAGACCACGATGTAAAAAATCAGATTCTTCTCATTGTGCTCATATTAGGAACAAGACTATTGCAAAAGACATATGCATACTGAATGAAAAAGGCAGCAGGGGGGAGAAGAGGAAGGAAACCTGTGTTAGCAGCACAGGAAAAGTGTGTGCCCTCATGCATCTACAGTAATGCGTGTGACTTACTGGAACTGCAGTCCTTGCATACTTGACAACTTTTCAAGTGATTTTTGGTGGCTGTGTAGACGCCACGTCCACATTTTTCGCAGTCTGTTTTCTTCGTGGCATCACATTCAGCTTTCATGTAAGATCCTGAAATGATTTGGGAGTACAGAGACATGCAGAGCGATCGAATGTCAGGCTTTTAAGCACATATAGTTTGAGAAGAATGCTGAAAAGTTGAACAGAACAGCAGTCTGAAATCTTTATCCAAACAGAAAATAAGTTTTACAATTTGAAATTTTATGATGTTGACTGACCTGCATCACAGCGATCGCAGCATTTCCCATCTTTACTGATGTACTCGTTCTCTTTAGAGCAATTCATCTCCGCTATTTGTCTCCCATTCAAGTACAATCCTCCACAGGTGTGTGAAATATCTTAGCTTACTTAAGACAACAACGACCGTCCTGTACGCTCTACCCCTAAACCTGCTTCTGATCTGTACAATGACGGCTGTTTATCTTATCACTGAGCATCAATCAAGGTGCAGTCTCTCTTCCCTTTCTCTTTTTCTGACATTTAATCAACTGATCTTCAGATTCTTGTACCTCCTCTCTTCTTTCTGTCTGTGACTACATATATGTTTCCCCTTCTCTCTTTCTTACCTTCTTCTTATGCCTTTTTGAATCCTACTCAGTGGAAAACCCCGGTGACCCTTATCATTGTTTTCCCCTCTCTCTCTCTGTGTCTCTCTCTCTCTCTCTCTCTCTGTGTCTCTCTCGCTCTCTGTCGCTCTGTTTCTTCTCATTTCCTTCCTGTGTTAGCCCTCTAACTGCGAGGTAAGCTGTGTGTGTCTTTCTGTAAAGTTACAGGACCAAAGGCTTACTTTGGCACTCTTAATTTAACAAAGCAAAGCAGCACAATGAGACATTTCCTCCGTCAACTACACCCTTTCCTTTCACTCCATCTCCATTGTTTCAACTGAACCTTTTGTCCCTGTGGTGCAGGGATGTTGTTCAGCTGAAACTGCAAAGAGTAACAGTCAGTCAGAGAGGTTTCTGGCCCAGCCCGTCTTCCTGCCAGTCCACAGACCCACAGCTGCTCCTTGGTTGCTGAAAACATACAAAGATCAATCTAATAATAGATTTTATAAAATGTCTACGTTTGCAAATTATAAGTGAGAGAGAAAGGGGGCAGCAAGGAAGAGCGAGAGTTGGAAAGTAAATTATTAAGAAAAGGGGAAGGAGAGATGTTGAGATAGTTCATTTGTGAGGAGATTTGATCGGTCCACGATGTTACGATTAAGGTGGGTTTGGATTTTTGCTTAATTTTTTTTTAATTTAGTATTTTCTAGTATTTTACGACATCTTATTACATTGCTGCATCATAATGATAGATGAAGTGCATGAGTAATAGGATTGTGATTTTGTGACTGATGAATCCACACATTTGTCTGACACTGCTGTTTTTTTTAAGTTTCACTGGGCTTTTTTTTTGGATCTTACAATAAATAATGTATTTTTCTTTTTTAACTTTTTTCCTCAGTCTCCTGCTCCTCCTGCTCTCCCATTCAGCCACCTCGATGCTGCTGGGATGGGTGGAGTCTCCAGGGTATCCAAGCGGGTACTTGCCCCATGCCAGTCTAAACTGGAGCAGGTGTGCCCCCAGAGGTCACACCATCTCCATCAGGCTCATCCACCTGGACCTTGAGGACAGTCAAAACTGTGAGAATGATGCCTTGAAGGTCAGGGGTCAACATAAGCCATAAATGCTTCTACTTTAAGAAGTCAAAGTTACTTATCTATGTCAATAATGCTATTGTGTCCTCTACCAATAATTCTGATTTTGTCTTTTCCAGGTCTTTTCAAATGGAAACCTCATTTCCGTTCTGTGTGGCAAAATGGAGTTTGAGGAGCTTCAGGAAACTGTAAATCCCATGCTCTTCTCCTCTCCGGGTGGCTGCCTCTCTCTCTCGTTTCACTCTGACTACTCAAACACCAAGAGGCACACTGGCTTCAGAGGCTTTTATACCAATCAAGGTGAGCAGAGAGCAGAAGAAAAAACAAGTCATATTTGAGCTGTATAAGTTCCACCAAAGTCCATTGTATTGGAGCCCATTTCCTTTTTTCCTGAGACGTCAGACACTTTTAGAAATCTAAGTTACTTCTGCTGGTTTCTCAAATGCTACTAACCCCAGCTTTAAAGAAAGTGAAACAAAAGAAGTCTTTCCGGGCTCAGTTTAACTACTAAAATATCTCCAACTAACTGGTGCCATGACTTGGTTAAAGAAAAGTATAGTGAAGTGAAAGTATAGTGGTGATAAAAAAAAGGAACCGCTGATAAAGCAAAGAGCCCGTTTCTTAACTCCTTTAAGACTCCTTTAAATAGCGTTATGCAGAAAGCTTTTTATCATCTAACCTTTTGATTCTCCCTCAGACTTTGATGAATGTCAGGACGACACTGAAAACGGATGCACGCAGTTCTGTCACAACTCCATTGGAGGCTACTACTGCTCCTGTCGCCATGGTTACTACCTGGATGCGGACAGACACACATGCACTGGTACAAATAATCTCAGTATGACTGTACAGAATGAGACGAGTCAGACAAGAAAGAACACAACTTAAACATGAAGTGAAAATTGGCAAATAGAAAAGCAGAAGCAGGCAAAGGGAGGGCGGGGGGGGGTTGGATGAGTCAAGGCTGATTGAGAAATACTTATAATTATGCTGATGACATTTGGGACATTTGGGATGACAAATATTCTCATCTTCATCACAGTGAGCTGCACTGAAGATCTGTCTGGGCTGTACAAAGGCGACATATCCAGTCCCTCCTGGCCTGCTTCTTATGCAGAGAACGCCAACTGTCAGTACACCCTGTCTGTGGAGGACCACCTGCAGCTGGAGCTGCACTTCTCTGGAGATTTTGATGTGGAGCAAAGCCCTGATGGTCAATGCATAGATGCATTGAGGGTAGGTTAAATCAAAATATGTAATTTTATCTTTCTAAAAATGTATACTGTTACAGAGCTGGAAGAGGAAGTTCAGAAAAAAAGGCATCAAAACTGCTGATTTAATCACTAGAACACATCTTTCTTTGGCCATTTATGGTCTATCTGTATTACACATTTTGGAACATTTTGTCTTTATCTGCAGTTCCTTTGAAAAAAATATTCACCCTTTTGAAACATTTAATATTTTATCACTTTAAAACAGTGTATTCAAGTCTTTGGTCTAAATCAGGCCTAAGTGAAACAGATCTTCACAAAGTGACCTAAAATAATGACAGTGAAGTAATACAAGAAAAAAAGATCAAAGATTCCTTGCAGTCTACATCAGGTTTTCCTCCAAAATTCCCATGTAATTTGCTTTTTTATTGCGTTTTTCGTCTTCACAAGCCTTTTAGAGGCTACTATAAATAAACATCCTCATAGGATGATGCTGCAACCATAAGGCATTACAGTAGGGGTGATGTATTTATGGTGCTATGCAGTGTAGCATGCTGCTAAAACTAATGGTCAAAAGCTCAATTTGTCTCTCATGGCTTTTTGACAAACCCTCCTGTTGGTCTCTCTAACTTCTCTCCTTTGGCCTACTGTAAGTGAGGGAGACCACCTGGCTAAACTGTGCTCTAGACCCTGGAGTGCCTTTAACATCCCCGGAGGATTTAAGGGGATGTTCAATTAAATGGGAGTTTCCCTGTATCCATCCCCTGGCTTGTGCTTTTCACTCACTGTTGCACAGAGTCTTTCTTTGACTTCATTATGTAGATTCTATCTCTTGCATTCTATATTTGCTTTGGTTGATTTGGTTAATCTGTATCTGCACTGTTTATGTTGGACACACATATATGAGGAAAAGTGTGTTTGATAACTTAACTTGCAGGTTGAGACTCCCTCTGGGACTCTGGGGCCATTCTGTGGCCACACGCCTCCCCCATCTCCCTTCCTCACCCACTCGAATCATGTCGTCATCCGCTTCACCTCTGATGGTTTTGGCACGAACAAAGGCTTCAGTCTCCACTTTAAAACCAGAGGTACTGCAGCCTCCTTACCTGTGACACAATGGGAAAAAATGTGATGTTTGTTGAAGAGTCATCACAAAGTATGGATCTTTTCATTTGTTAATTGCAGACAAAGTGTGTCCAGCTCTGGTAACCCGTCACTCCTCTGCGGCTCCTCAGCATCCAGAGTATCATCCCGGTCAAACAGTGACAGTCACTTGTGATACTGGCTATGTCACAAATACTGTGAGTATTCAGAAATCCAGAACCCATAATAGTGGTTTGCGTTGTAGCCACCATCAAACTAATAAAGTTCTTCTTTTATAAACTAGCTAAGCTCCCAGACCCTGTCATCACAGTATGAGACAACATGCCAGCGTACAGGAGTGTGGTCCCCCACACACGCCTGTGACCGTGAGTCAGGCTACAGCCAAGTTTTGTTGTTTCTGAACATTCACTTAAAATTCTTGTTGGTTTTTCTTTCACTCTGTATTTCACAATGTTTTCTCCTATTTTGTCACTTGTAGCGGTGAACTGCGGTTTTCCTAAAATTCCAAGAGACAGCATCCTTCAGTTAGTTGGCTCGGATAACTCACACTATCAGTACAAAGCCCAGATTCAGTTTAATTGCAGTTCAAAGTTCTACAAACTGGAGGGAGAAGGTGAATAAACAGAGACTGTCTATATCACTTTTATGCTTAGACTCCTAAACTGACTAGTTTTCATTTGCTTTCTTCAACCTTACAGACACATACACCTGCAATGCTAACAGTGACTGGGAATCAAGTGGTGGCAATACGGAAATGCCGAAATGTGTTGAAGGTAAGACTTCTTAAGTTTTTATTTTATATTTTCTCAAATATTAGCCATAATTTTTTTTTACAGATGTTAGGTGCTATTGATGATGTTTGGTGTATTTTCAGTTTGTGGAAGGCCTGAAAAACATCCTACAGTAGCAGGTAGAATTTTGGGAGGTGAGGATGCAAACCTGGGAGAATTACCTTGGAATCTTCTGATTAAAGAGCCCAAAAGAGGAGCGGCAACACTGATCAATGACCGATGGGCAGTGACAGCAGCTCATGTTGTGGAAGATGTGCCTGACACTGCTTTGCGCCTGTATGGTGGACTGGTAAACGGGGAAGAAACTTTAAGAAGGTTTTCTGACGTAATTGCCATGAACAGTGAGAAGATTATAATTCATCCCAGCTATACCAGGGTCACTGGAGAACGCACCAATTTTGATAATGATATTGCTCTTATCAGGTTAGATTCTAGGGTAAACTTTGGCCCAAACCTCCTTCCCATTTGTCTGCCGGCAGCAAACAGAACCTTGATGGAAAATGAGCAAGGCACAGTGTCAGGCTGGGGGATAACAGATGTGACAACAAATCCGAGAAGATTTGTCACATCTAGGTTGTTAAAATATGCTCATATTGGGATCTACTCCAGGTCAGAGTGTCAGAATACACCTCTGACACCATCTAAAAAACCCCTGGCTTATACTGAAAACATGTTCTGTGCTGGAGCACCAGGAAAGGACAGCTGCCGAAGAGACAGTGGAGGGCCATTCATTTCGCCTATGTTAGCTGAGGGCAGAGAGCCGTACTATCTGACCGGTATTGTGTCCTGGGGGGCCCTCTGTCAGCAGAGGAAGTACAAGGGTTACTACACCAAGGTCTCCAATTATGTGGACTGGATTAAGGAGACAATAGATGCAACAGAAAATTCTTAAAGGAAAGATGAGGGAAAAAAACATTCTTTGCTTCTAACCATGACAATGCAATCTATTTCAGAACTGCTTTAGATCTCTAAAATTAAAACAATGTTAATGAAAAAAGATGATAATCATGTAATTGAATGTATCAACATTAAGCTCTGATTACATTATGACTTCATACTTTATCTTTGTAATAAAAGAATTTGCAAATCAACAGCAGAATGTGTGATTTAACCAGCTTAAAGATAAACTGTATTTTTGTCTCTGCTACACTACATTCAAATCTAATAAGATGGTGTGAAGCTGACAGCAACACTCACAGTGACCACTTGGGCTGGGCAGTCAGGTCAAAAGAAGTATCACAATATTGATGAGACCATTTATTTCCTAGATTTTCACATAAACCATGATATAGGGAACATATAAAAAAACAATAAAAAAACTGCAAATAATTTTCAGCTGTATGTTTTACTTGAAAATTGAAAATCAGATGAAAGTGTCTCCTATTCAATTACTCATGTTGTATTTTGTAGATTTAAATTAGGATTCTCTTAATTATTCTTTGAAATATCAAATTCTGGTGTCCAAATCATAAAGAGCTAGAAAAGTCATCTTATAAATAAAGACGACTTTAAACTAAAAATACAGTCCTGCACACATGAGTTTTCTGGAGTAGCCGTATATGAGAAATGCACATGTTCAACATTTACTGTTAAAGGTATGATGGATCATTACTCACACTTTCCGGACCACATGCGTAATATTTTTCAGTGAAGCAACTCATCAAACCATCTATGCCCCCTCGTAAGATAATACAGTTTTGACTGTAAATTTCTTAATTTTAAGTTTTTCTAAGTCTGCCTTAAATATTTTTATGTTTTGGTTTTGTTTATGCTGTGTGATAATGAGATTGAGGACTGAAATTTTAAGGCCCCTGTCCAGTCAACCACCATGACCTGAGGAGATGTTGTCTGTATTTGCTGTTGCTTTGTAAAGGCAATACAAATATGTGCCCAAATTACTCCCATGCTGTACCATAACAAGGCAAAAAACAATCAACTGCCTCAATCAGCTGTTTCATCAAAGGTGGTGATGCTCAAATGTTTTTCCAGAGGAGGAAAGAGGCAATTGCTTGCTAAAAAAAAAAAATCTAATAGCACCATCTAGTGGCTAAATGAGGTTTATTGGTAATTGAGTTCAAATTTGAAATATGGGGTCAAGCTTGAGAGAGGTTTCACAATTTCTAAGTTATTCTAAATATATAATAATCTGAAAAAAGGTGCTTTTGAATTTCACAAGGTACATAATTAACAAGATGTAGCTAATTTTCTGTTTTGGGAGAATTATTTCCAGCAATGACCCTATTTCTCTACAATTCAAAGTCAAGCGTTCATTCGATTTAGCCAAGACAAACAAAACATATTCCTGGCATTAACGCAGTGAGTTGCCAAACACTGGAAACGAAAGACTTTGTAGCATTAATGTGTCACTCGATTGTGAACATTTGCTCCTGTAGCAGCGGATCAGTTCACACACAGATTTTACATTTAATGCAGGGATGGGACGGACCCTCTGTATCATCTGGTAAGTCTAAATGCAAATTAAACCTATATGTATTTTCTACATTATTTTTTTTTGTACATTTTTAATATAAAAACGAAGCTTCATTCAAAAAATTTGAGTTGCTCCTCACACTATTTTGTGTTGTCTTCTGTGCAACCAATCCAACAGATGAGCTGTGTTTTACAGTTTGACTGGGTGATTCATCTCAGTATGCCATAAATAAAGCCTTGACCATATTATATGGTTGCCACAGCTGCATTGATTGTGTCACTGTGTTTGCTCTTTTTCTGTTTGCATTAACTTTGGACCTGCAGCTTAGATGACCACAGCTGGTAAACAGATCAATCTCTCTTTCTTCATGCACCTTTCCAGGTTTCTGTATGTGTCAGTGAGTGAGTGTTTGCCATTGCCTAACTCAGAGCCTCTCATGCATGGAGAGGTCCAGTCCCCCCAGTATCCTCAGCCCTACCCTCCCAACCTGCTGGAGCAGTGGGAGCTCAGCGTGCCTGAGGGCTACCGGATCCGACTCACCTTCACACACCTGGACATTGAAGCTTCTGCAGATTGCCATTACGACTCTCTAACAGTCAGAGCCACATTTCAACACATTCCTCACAAACAACAGATCAGTGTTACAGTGTTTGAGTTATAAACTAATATATGATTCAAGTGCCAGTTTTGAAAACTTAAACTGTTCCTAGAACATTTCTTTAAATAATTATGCACACACCTATCCATATTTCTCTGTTAATGCCAAGATGTGCTTTAGTGTACCCAAGCATGAAAAACAAAAAGACCTTGCAAATTAACCAGAACAGTAAAATTGATTAGTTAGACTCAAAATTCTATTTGAAGAGAGATTTAAGTACAGTAATGAAGTACAGTATAGTAGATTTTTTGTAAAAATGTAAGCCATAAACTTTTTGTGGCAACGAGGCTGCTTTTAGCTCAGTTTTGTTTCCCAGGAAAACTCCTAATGATAACATCTGATTCTTTAGCTACTAGTTCATTAACTTTGCTAACCTAGCCTTCTACACAAAACAACACTACTAAAAGCAGTGAGACAGAATGAAAACATTTAGCTGCTGGTCATGAGAGAAAAGCCATGAATAAAACATGCTAACATTCTCCCTGAAGCTATGAGGAAGTGCAGATTCAGGGAATAATTCTCAATGAGTTTACTGATATGAATGACCCTTTTTATGATAGACAATAATTTCATCTAGTGTTAATCTGAAAATAAAAAATTATGACTGTTAGCAGCTTTAGGTAAGAGAAGTCTTGAGAGCCAGACTTGGACTGAAGTTCAAACATGAAAGACTTTGCTCTGGCTCAACAGATTCTGCTGTTGGTGGTGTATTACAACCTTGTGTGCATTTGTGCAATAACTTACTTTCTAAATACTTCCATGTACTTCCTCATCATAATAAAGATTTTATCCCTTATATGATCCTTCAGGTCCTCTATGACGATAAGATCCTGGGAAAGTTTTGTGGTCATGAGAATTCAGCCACTGGACATCACCCAGGCAACCAGCCCATGTTGTCTCCGGGCAACAGACTCACCCTCATTTTCCAGACAGATGACAACAACCCAGAGCGCCACCAGAACGTGGGCTTTTCTGCTCAGTACCAGGCAATAGGTAGCACTCATCTCAGTCCTTTCAACCTTTATGGCTCTTCACTCCTCCACTACTGATCCACCTCACTCTAGCCTCGTTTCTCTCTCGTTATCAGACATAGATGAGTGTTCTGAACCTGAGCCTAGTGATGGCTCAGGTCCACTTTGCTCTCAGATCTGCCTCAACACCCTTGGCGGTTACCTCTGCGCGTGTCACCACGGCTACGAGCTTCGCTCAGACCAGCGCACCTGTGTATGTGAGTATTGTGCAGATACACATTTCTCATGTTTCTCATGTAGACAGTAATGCAACAAGGATAAATCAATCAACACTCAGACAAACTGTTGTGACTCAATTTTCAACTCCTTTGACTCAGATGTCTATTTTTGACAGAAGCACTTGAGGAAGTGATCTTTAAAGACAAATGGTTTAACAATTAGACTTGATTAAAAACTGTTTGCTCTTTGAAGGAGATTTTAATTAAACTGAGAACCAACTATGAATCACAGCATTAGCATGATGATATGCTATCTGCCAATTATTTCTTAAAAGCGTCAGGTTAATAAGGACATGCTGGCTGCTTATATAAAAAAGAAAAGATGCTTTTAGTTAACTGGTGGCCAAGCGGCCATTAAATGAGATCCAGGCTGTGTTTTTTTTTATTTCAACACAGAGAAAACTACAATTCTGGTTTGTTCAGATACAAACCTATTAACAAAAGAAAGAAAGTAAATAAGTATATCATTTCTTAAATAATTGTATAAAGAGAAAAAAACTGAAACTGAACTTTCATTTAGGGGTTACCCTGAAAGATTTCTGTTCTTTGTGTCTGCTTTCTAAGTATCCTGCAGTGGTGGTATATTTGATGAGCCAGAGGGAAATCTTTTCAGTCCAGGATACCCCAATCTTCCACCTCATGCTGTGTCCTGTCAGTACATCATTTCTGTTGAAAGAGGCTTCATTGTCTCTCTGAACTTCTCTGACAACTTCCACATCGAGAGCGTGGACACTGAGCAAGGCCCAAACTGTCTCCATCACTGGCTGCAAGTAATGACAAGCAGCTTCCAAACACAACATATTATTAACACTTAACAGATATGCTATACAATCAGTGAGCTGTGTACCACTCCTCTTTTAAAGGTTACCATTCCAGACAGAGAGCCCATAAAGCTGTGTGGTAGAAAGAGTCCAGGACTGATGGTCACAAACTCGCACACTGTCACACTGGACTACCACACTGATGACGATGGCCTGAGCCGAGGCTGGAGTCTGGAATACACCACACACAGTGAGGGAGAACACGATGCTCATAATTAACAAAGTGCAATGAAGCACTTTAATTTACCTTTCCTGGTTTAGAGCTCCACCGTCAACACATTTCAGCACTCAGTTAAATATATTTTCCATCATACTATCTGAATAAAACTTAGTTGGATAACTATATGTCTGCTTGTTCATGGTGTTTCCAGGAGTAGCATGTCCATTTCCTGGTAAAATAGCTAAAGGCAGGGTCACTCCTGTCTTGAGTGATTACCTCTACAGAGACTACATCTATGTGCGCTGTGACCAAGGCTACAAGCTGATGAAAGTAAGATGAAGCCTACAATGTCTAATTTTTAACATCAACAGAGAAAACTTCTTAATTTGCATAATGTACCATAAAAACAAAGACTTGGCAGATCAGTTTCCCTCTTTCCCTTATCAGGACGGGGAGGAGCTGAAGAGTTTCTCTACCATGTGTCAAAGTAACGGAGAGTGGCACCTTCCTCTGCCAGAATGCCACAGTACGTTACATTTAAGCTTAGAAAATTGTCAGAACAATGAAAACTGTGTTGTACAAACATAAATTAACTCTTCCTAATCCTTACCTGTGTCTCAGTGTAAATTAATAATATGTCTTTGTTTTGTTCCTCTGCAGTAATTGATTGTGGGGAGCCCAAACCTTTGCTGAATGGAGGGGTGACCTTTCTGTCTGGCTTTCAGAACCAGTACCAATCTGTTGTTCAGTATCACTGTAATGCTCCATATTACTCTCTCCTTGGGGGAATGAATGGTGAGATATTTACATTAAGTGTTCTGTAATGTACTATTTTAGATTTTTCTTATTTTTATGTTCTTTTCCTATTTTTCTGCTCTGAAGTATGCTAGTTCAGGTTCATAGTTAACAATTTTGAATATTTAATTGATATCACAGTCCCTGAAAATGGATGCGTTCACATTCATTTCTTCCTTTTTGTTAGCCAGATGCTATTTTCTGTGGTCAGGTTTCTGTGGCCAACAATACTATCTGAAAGTGGGATATTCAATTTCTGAATCTAAAGATGTAGTTTTGTTGTCTAAACCTAATAAAATGTTAAACTATATTTTTCCTTTGTCCTTTGTCTTCAGTTACTTTCACCTGTGAGGCAGACAGAAAGTGGAGATCCAACAATGAAGTTGTTATTAGTCCAGTATGTATACCAGGTATTACCTTTGTTAATCTAAACCTTTGTCTAAAATCTTTGATCGCTGGAACATGAAGTCTTGTTTGAAACCTTTAACACACATAAACTTCCGTATTCCATCCAGTCTGTGGCAGGCCTGAGGAGTACATCTCTAACTACCAAAGGATCATTGGAGGAGAAGAAGCACCAGAAAACACTGTCCCCTGGCAAGTGCTCCTGAGTGTAGATGGACAAAGAGCAGGAGCCATGGTGATTGCAGACCACTGGGTTATGACTGCGGCTCATAACCTAAGACATAAAGGAGCTTTGTCGCCAACTGAGGCTATACGGGTAGGCAGGCAGCTATAGTTGTATGTGCATGCCCCTTGCCTACATATTTTGATATATATTTCCACCCATTCTGTTTACTTGCAGGTTTATATGGGACTGAATGATGTGGATGCTTTGTATAAATCTCCTGTGTATGCTGCCTCACTCCACGTTCACCCAGAATACAACAACCCCAACGGTTTAGACTACAACAATGACATTGCCTTGATCAAACTGCAAGACCGAATCACGTTCAACTCATCTGTCATGCCAATATGTTTGCCAGCAGAGGGTGCCACATACACCACTGGAATGATGGGGTAAAGACAGAACTGATGTTGAATTTCAGGATGTTACAAAATTCATTTCATATTATTTATTTTCTCTGCTTTAAGTGAAGTGAATTTGGTCCTTTTTCCATTAGCCAGTGTCTTTTTCTGCTCATTGCAGAATGCCAACACATATGGCTAAATATGTTTCTCTGTGCAGCTGCTGTAAAGCAGGTGATTAGGGTTATTAGGGTTTGAGGGGGAAGAGCAGACTATGTGCCATAAAACCCTCATTTCTGGCATTACTTAACTTTTTGATTAAAAATGCATTAGTTATTCTTTATTCTCATATTATTCCTCTTGTCAAGCATCCATCATATTCACACACTTTTTCATTTATGTATTTAAGGGCATGTCCGATACTATGTCTGACAGATAAGTGTTAATGGCCGATTTGAAAAAGTCACATATTGTACATTTTGATTATCTTATTAGCTGTAGGTTCAGTTTTCATGTCTGTCCAAAGCTACACAAAACACTCACAAAACTGAGAATAAACTAGGCAAAATTCTGTTACCACATTTTCTGTCTCAGGTCTTTTTAGAAACTATTTTAATTTCCAACTAAACTGTAGTTGAGAATGTTAGTGTCATTTTTCTTTGCTTGAAAGGAGACTGAGCTCCACCCACACATTTTATTGCTCTTATTGATCAAACTGTGAACTTATCTGACACAGCTTGCCTAAGTCCCACCCCTTCTCATGGACCACCATGGGACCTTATTTCACAAAAAATATGTACAAAAGTCAATAAAAAGAGACAAATTATTTTTTGATCTCTTTTCAACTGTGTGGTCAATTACACATCTGATATTTGTCAATTGAAAAGATAATTTTGCAAGTCAAGAGAGACAGTTTATTATATAATAGTTGAAATATAAGAATTTGAAAATGCAACACGAAAATATTTTCAAATTCTATCATTTTTATATAAGTAGTAGGACTTAGGTACTCTATCCTGTACTACTTTTACCAACCATAGAAGACTCAGATTTGCTTTTATCTTTTGAGTTAACCATAACTGTCTCTTCTTTTTTCAGACTGGTGACAGGCTTTGGCCTAACAGAAATTAACAAGCAACGCTTTTTAACAAATAAGCTGAAGTACGTTCAGCTCCCCGTGGTGAATGATGAGACATGCAGAAATTCAATCACAGCATCAAAGCAAAAAAGGAGAAATGTGCCAAGTCTAACACATAACATGTTTTGTGCTGGAGTCCCTGAAGGTGGGAAGGACTCCTGCCAAGGGGACAGCGGAGGCCCCTTTGCCTTAAGTGATGAAGATGGACGGTTCTGGGCTGCTGGGATTGTCAGCTGGGGGGTCGACTGTGGACAGCAGGGAACATATGGAGTCTATACCAGAGTCATAAACTACATTGACTGGATTAACAAGACAATGCAAGAAAACTGAAATTTGCAGTAATTCAGTGCAATGTGAAGATATTGATTAAACAAAATTCAAATCAAAAACAGTAAAATAATTAAAAAGGGAAGAAATTTTGCTGTATATGTACTCTTTCAGAAATATTGATGTCCGTAGTGTAGCACAGAAACGCCATGAATTAACAATATCCTCAAGTTAAAATGAGCTAATGAAAATTTCTACTTATCATGATCAGGACCATTTCCAAGCTTATTTACTGAATAAACGTCATTCTGTATTTAAATCTTCTCAAAGTTTGAATAAAGTCACATCATATAGACTTACATGTGCATTTTCATTCATGTTAGTCAGATTGGTCATAGAGATTTTAGCTGGTAAACATTTTAGCTGGTAAACATTACTGTTCATAGAGATTTTAGCTGGTAAACATTATGACTTGGTTTTGGGTCACATTATTAACATGCAAATGCCACTATTGTATTTTGTTCTTAATTACTGTGCATGTCTACTACATGCTGTATATACTTACATGTTCCAACTTCTTGAACTTGTCAAACACACTAGTTTGACAGTTTTAATATGCTGCAGTAATTAAGCACAGGCAATTAATATAGGAAAGGAATATGACTGTACAGCCCTGTGCCTGAGCACAAATCAACAGAGAGAAAATACTCTATCTGAACTGACATATATTTGTTAAGCTTTGCCAGTCAAGTAAAGCTATTTTAACTGCCACCGGGCTGGTCCCACCTACAATAGTTAACCCTTTACTTTTTTTATTTAACACCTTTTTGATGAGATTTGATCATCGTTATCGGATAAAAAAATGTATCTCTCACGATCAATCATCAACTATCAAAGACAACAGGCTCTTCCCTCTGACTTTTTTATAATCTTCAATATGCTTCCCCTGAAACTGATTACTGTCCACAAACTCTGTTTAACTCTTCATTGTTTAGTTCCGTCATACTTTTTGAGCTCTTGACTCTGTTTTTCCACGTTAATTCTTGCCAAGTCAAACAAACCCCGGAGGTTAAATTCCACTGCAAAATACTACAAACCACAGCCTGTGTGACATTAATGGTGGAGTTTTGCATGGGACATCTGGCTTAAAACTGCAGTCACACAAAAATAAGTTTATCGCAGACATGGGATGGAAGTACTATGTTTTATGGTAAAACTGGTTAAATTTTTTACCCTTCACATTGTATGTTTTAGTTGATTTCTCTTGTTTATGAGTTTCTATCTTCTGCATGATATTCATACTTTTAATATAAAACTATATAACAGCACTGCCTGTGAGCTTTAAGTTTAAGTTTTAGTTCTCAGTTTCTTGAAGTACCATATACAAAACAAATGTAAAAATGTAGTTGAAAAAGTTAGAAAATGATTAAGTGACTATGTTTGCTTTATTCTGTTTGTATTGACTTTGAACTAGCATCTTAGTTTCAACTCTTTTTTTCTGTACAATAATTCCAGGTTTCTGTGCTTGTTACTGAGTGAAAGCTGGAAGCTGACTTACTCTCAACCCGTAATGTATGGGAATGTCCAATCCCCTCAGTATCCCCGACCTTACCCCCCCAACCTGAAAAAAGAATGGGATATCCGGGTTCCCAGGGGCTACAAGATTCAGCTTACTCTAACAAATCTGGATATTAAAGCCTCGTCAGGCTGTTCTGAAGACTCCCTAACGGTCAGAGACATAATAATATCATACAAATATTCCAAAAAATAAATGCTTATATACTTGTATCTGTCCTGTTAATATTGTGTGTAGACATGTCTTTATGATGTGAAGAGCTCTTTTAAAGTTTTTAATTCAATATACTCACAGGTTTTTTGTTGTTACATCCTTACTTAGTGTGGTACGACCAGTAGCTTTGTCAGGGATTGCCTCTTCCCAACCAAACCATTTCTTTTTTGCTCTTTCCATTTTTTAGGTTCTCTATGACAAAAAAATCTTAAGGAAGTTTTGTGGCCAGAAAGGTTCAACTGATTACCCAGTCAAAGAGCCGATCCTTTCTGAAGGCAACAGACTGACTCTCATATTTCAAACCAGTGACTCCACTGCAGAGATCCAGCAGCACATTGGCTTCTCTGCTACCTACAAAGCAATAGGTAGAGCTTTTCTGTCCACTTCCCTGTGCCTAAAAATTTGCTATGTCACCAAACCTTTGAGAGAAATTCCACCTTAAACATAATTAAAATGGTGCTTTGCAGGCATTTTGGTCAGTACAATCGATTAAAACAAAAATATAACCTATGTTTTTATTTGAGCAAGGAATAAGAGCCTCAAAACTTTCACAGGATCAATTAACATGCACCTCCAAGATTTATCTCTGTAAATGACAATAGCAGAATCTTGATTTTGTCTACAACACCATTTTTTTTATTCTTCAGTCAAAAATGAGTCAAATAACAATGCAAATATGCAATATTTATATGTATCGATGAAACTGAACTCAAGGTAAAGTTTTCCCTTTGATGACCTTTTCATTATCAGATATAGATGAGTGTTTAATAAAGGACCCTGAAGATGTCTCAGGCCCACTCTGCTCTCAAATCTGCTTCAACATGCCTGGTTCTTACCACTGCTCCTGCCACAACGGTTACAATCTTCACTTAGACCGGCGCACATGTCTGTGTGAGTACCTCAAACAGTAAATGCATGCTTCTTTGAACCATATGTGCATTAGCATATGTCATGCTATGAAGCTTAATATTTTTAGTATGGCATTAATCCTGCTGAATCATTGCAAAAAAAAAAATCCTTATTTTTAGGTGAGCTACAGAATCTTAGCGTCTTTCTACAATAACTCTTGCTTTTGTCCAGTCCAGTCTCCTGTGAAGGTTATATATCTGACAAGCATGAAGGAGATCTATCTAGTCCAAGGTACCCTCACCCCTCGCCTCCTTTTCTGTCCTGCAAGTACATCATCAATGTGGGGCCCAAACTTTCTGTCATCCTAAACTTTACCGACAACTTCCATGTTGACAGTGTGGACACTGGGCAAGGTCCAAAGTGTCTACATCACTGGCTTCAGGTACGGGCAAAGGGCTTCCTAACAACAAATGACAAGAAGGGGGGGCGACTCTGTTATCCCTAAGTGTTTTTAAAAAATAGCTCATTACTTCTTCTCCTCTTATAGGTGACGATCCCAGGCCGGGAGCCCATGAAGCTGTGTGGAGGAAAGAGTCCAGGTGTGATAGATACAAGTTCTAGTACTGTCAGACTGGACTACCACACTACTAAAGAAGGCTTGAGTCATGGCTGGAGCCTGAAATACGGCACATATGGTGAGGAACAGAGAGACAAAGACATTTTTCGATCAGTCCATGATAACCTGTCTCTTGGCCTAACTTAGCATGTTCCTTTAGAGATTCTGTCTATGTGACCTATGGCCACAAACCAGCTGAGGCTGGTTTAATGTTTTTATTTGATCATTGGCAGACTATGACCATATCCTTGTTTCATTTTTGCACAGTAAATGATTGTGGAGAACCTGAACCCTTGCTGAATGGAGGGATGACCTTCCTATCTGGATTTCAGAATCAGTATCATTCTGTTGTTCAGTATCACTGTAATGAACCATTTTACTCTCTCCCAGGGGGCACAAATAGTGAGACATTTACGTGTATTTTTTTACATAAATACTATAGTAAAAAGTACCTTCATTACAACGCTTTGTATGTATATGATCTAATAACAAATGTCATTATCTACCTCTGCCCCTCAGTCAATTTCACCTGCAAAGCAGATGGCAAGTGGAGACCTGACCACAACATCATTCCAATATGCATACCTGGTACTTAAACACCTTGTGATACATAGTCTAGATATGTTTTAATTAATACATGAAATTTATGTCTGTGCAAACCTAATTTTTGTCTGTCTCATCCAGTCTGTGGCCAGCCCACAGCACTTATATCTACCTATGAGAGGATCATAGGAGGCAGAGAAGCTACAGACAATACTATCCCCTGGCAAGTGTTACTGAATATAAATGGAGTAAGAGTAGGAGGCATGGTGATTGCAGACCGCTGGGTTATGACTGCAGCTCATGACCTAACACATGACGGAAGACCAGTATCAAATGAGACTGTACGGGTAAGTGGACTGCTGTAGATGTTATCTGCATGCTCACTGTCTCTGTGCTTTTTACTTAACATCTATTTACACCTATGCTGTTGTTTGGCAGATTTACATGGGACATACTGAACTTAAAGCTCTGTTAGAGTATCCTGTGTATGCTGCTTCAATCCACATTCACCCTGAATACAACAATCCTAATGGTTTAGACTTCAACAACGACATTGCCTTGATCAAACTGCAAGACTCACTCACATTCAACTCATCTGTTATGCCAGTATGCTTGCCAAGAGAGGGTGCCACATATACCACAGGCTTGATGGGGTAAAGGAACAATTGAGTCCTCATATTCTAAAGATATATAATTTATTTTATTAATTTTCTACTTTTGACTCTTGTTTTTGTTCCTTTTCAGTTTTCATACTGACACATAAAATCTTGTTCATTTTCCAGGGAGGGAAACTGATTTGCTTTGGTTATCATTGCTGACTCTTTTGTTGACAAGCTGTGTTTTGTTTCGATTTTCAGTATGGTGTCAGGCTTTGGCATCATGGCAATATACCCCCCACGAATAACACAGAAGCTGAAGTATGTGCACCTTCCTGTAGTCGAGCAGCAGACATGCCAGAATTCCCTCAATAGGCTGAAGAAGACAAGGAACGGCCTACCAACTCTGACAGATAACATGTTTTGTGCTGGACTCCCTGAGGGTGGAAAGGACTCCTGTCTTGGTGACAGCGGGGGCCCTTTTGTCCTGAGGCAGGATGAACAGTTTTGGGTTGCTGGGATTGTCAGCTGGGGGGTCGACTGTGGACAGCAGGGAACATACAGAGTCTTTACAAAAGTAGCTAACTACATGGACTGGATCAACAAGACCATTCAGGAGGACAGAAACTCATTATAACATGATGCAAAATTTTGTTGAACAAAAACATTGACAATAAAATGAGAGAGAACTGAAACACGCACCACTGTATCATTATTACTCCTTTTACCTTTCAGTATACAGTATTTTGTTTTATGTGTTCAATTTTATCTCACTTTAAGAAGGCTATTGCAATGTAATATGAAAAGAAAACAACAAATATGACATCATCGCTTTGCTTTACTCTCAGTTCAGTGTTGTCCAGCAGATGATGGCAGTGAATGACTAAGTTTCCTGACCATTTGTATAGTCAGCACATTAGGCGAACAAGTGTGGCAAGCAAAGGCTCATTCATCCTTTCAAAATATTCAGCAAATGCCATTCCAAACAAGTCAACCTCCCTAGCTACAAAGCTATTAGTAAGCCACTGTTAGATAGTTGATGCTGATCCAAACATAATTGCTAACAACTTTCATATTACCAAGTGACTAACCTTTTATTCATTTCAGATTCCTAATGAAGTTTGATGTTGTTGATCCAAAATTTGATTTCAGATACTGTAGACATTGCATTGTGCAATTCTTTTTTTGAGTCTTGTGTGTAGTTACTGTCACCAAGGGTCATGAAAAATGGCGCAGCAGTTGCAGGTGAGCTAATCATGGTCTTGCAGCTGTAGCTTAGTTAATCCAGGGCCATATGCACAAGATGTACAAGATTACTCATAATAATTAGGGTCATAATGATATTCAGCTCATCTGACATTTCCTTAATGTTAATTCAAATTAATTTAAAAAAAATAAAGTTCCTCGTGACTCCCATATTTCAAGTCTCAAGCCAAGTCCCAAGTCTGTGTGTGTGTTTGTGTGTTACTCAAGTCTCCATTTCCGGAAGAAATCACTATTGTGTATTTCTATATACATTGAACACTAGTTACTTAATCTCACATTATGAATTTACAAACAGCTGACTCTTTGGGGTCTTCACAGCACTGTGCACTGTGCTTATGTGCTTGTACTTTACTGTACACAAACCTTGTTTTTCCCCTTATTGTTCTAGTTCAGCAAGCCAAACTTTTGGCCATTATCGACCTGTTCTACTGCAGTTTATATCACTCTTTGGTTTGCTTAGACCAGTGGTTCTCAAACTTTTTAAAGTGTGTACCACCTGACAAAATATCGAGCTCTCAAAGTACCACCACTATGTCCAACCTGAATATACAGTAGCAAAGGCGTACCCTATTAGCTATGGAAAGTTCACAAAGGAGGCATGCATACTCTGAATACAAGGATTATTTATTGATAATAACAAAAATAAAAGAAAAAGAACACATGAAGAAATTATGACTTGTAGCAACATAGCCGGAAAATTGGATCAATAAACTACTCGCAATTATTAAGACTTAATCAACTTAAATACACCTAATGAGAGGGGTGAGCCTGTCTCTGCGCACACAGTCCTGTGATGTCTGGCTCGATCGTGGTCAGCTTCAGTCTCAGGTCTGGCTCAGCATCCATCCTGCTTCTGTATTTTGTCTTAATGACAGCAAGTGAGGAGAAACCTTTCTCGCACAAATATGTTGTCGCAAAAGGAAGGAGAAAGCGCACGGCCTTATCCGAAAGCGCAGAGTATTCCCTGCGTTGCTGTATCCAAAAGTCCAACAGCGACTGTTTTTTGAAATGAGTCTTCAACGTTTCATCACAAGACAGTTCTATTAAACTCTCCTGCTCGCAAATAGTAAAATCCTTGGGGATTTCAGAGGTTTCGATGCTGAATGGGTTTCTCATCCAGTTGTTCACTTCGGGCGTCATTGGGAAATATTCCCTGAATTGTTGTCTGAGGGAGGCGAGGTGCGCAGCGCTGTTGTTCCTGACCCTGTCATCAAGTTGCAGGTCGTTGTCAGACAGAAAACTCTCCAACACGGGGAAAGCTGAAACATCACCTGCCATGACTTTGATTTCGAACAGCTCCATCTTTTTCAGCATTGCGCTGACTTTGTCCTGCACATCAAAAATGTTGACAGAGAGTCCTTGTAGTCCCAAATTCAGTTTGTTCAAACGAGAGAAAATATCAGACAAGTATGCCAGTTGACTGAGCCGTACAGTATCCTCAAAAACATTTGATATGGGGAAGTTTTTGTCCTGTAAGAACACCTGCACCTCTCTGTGCAACTCAAAAAGCCTTGAAAGCACCTTCCCTCTTAATAACCATCTGACTTCTGTATGAAGCAGGAGCTGGACATGCTCGCTGCCCATTTCATCACAGAGTGCATGAAACAGATGAGAATGCATTGTTCGGGCCTTTATAAAGTTCACTGTTTTTACAGCCGAGTCAAGCACTGACTTTAGCTTATCTGGCATCTTCTTCACCGCAAGTACCCCCCAATGGATGCTGCAGTGTGTCCATCGCATCTCAGGTGCCACCTCCCAAATCCTGGCTGCTACTCCGCTGTGGCGGCCTGTCATCGCCCTGGCGCCGTTGGTGCAGACTCCAACACACTTTTCCAATCGCATCTGTTCTCTTGCATTAAGGTGTTCAATAGCTGGAATATGTGCTCGGCTGTAGTTCAGGAGCCTCATGGCATGGCTAAGTGCCCAGTCTTTGCTTTCAAGTAAATGGGAGATAAAAAAGCTTTTATACATCAACATCGTGTGTGCTTCAGTTGTATGCGCAAAGGGCGTATGACTAAGGACTGTAGATCAAACATATCTGTGGAGAGTGTGGTCGTCGCCATCAAGAATGATGAGAACAAGGTCCACTGCAGCCTAGTCATGGCTAAGACTCGAGTCGCTCCAACAAAGATCGCTAACATTCCCCATTTATAACTCTCTGCCGCTGTGACTGCAGCCAGTTTGAGTGTCCTGCTGAAATCAGAGCTCAATATGAAGATTGACAGAGTTTTTCTGGACAGATTCTCAAGTCACTCTGGCATACATCAACAATGATGCATGGAGATTTCATGTGTTTGTGGCAAATTGTGTCCAGTTAATAAGAGCACATACCAGTCCAGACCAATAGCATTATGTTGATACAGCTGAAAACCCAGCCGACCACGTCTCTAGAGGACTCAGAGCCTCTGACATCCTCTTGACAAACTGGCCATTGAGTCCTGGATTTTTATGGAAGGAGAATGTTCATGAAGAGCTCAGACCATCAACTGACCTGATGGTTGATGAACCAGAGGTCAAAGCCATCAAGACCTTCACCACAACAGCTTGTAATTGTACAGATATTCTCTATTCTTCATCTGTTGAGACTTTCATCTTGGGTAACACTTCTTAAGGTGGTGGCGAGAATCAAGAGACTGTCTTCAAAGCAGAAATGTCATACTAGTGTTGTGACTGTCAAAGAGTGTGAAGGTGCTGCTGAAGCAGTGATAAAGCTTATCCAACAGCAGGCTTTCAACAGAGAGATTAAGTTGATTGAAGCAGGAGAAAGTCTTCCTTCTTCTAGTCCTCTCTTCTATCTTGATCCATTCGTGAAAGAGGGCATGTTGCGTGTTGGTGGGAGACTTAAACATTCTTCTCTCAGTGACGAGTACAAACATCCACTCATTCTGCTGAAGGACAGTCATGTAACTCAGCTCATAAT
>JAPZDV010000025.1:9478001-9497847 GCA_029814665.1 Acanthurus lineatus
ATTTCTTAAAGCATGCAGCCTGTACACTTTCACTATTCTCTTTTATCTTCCACTATGTTATTGTCCACTTTCCCTTGAGCTCCGGGTTATTATTTTCTTTTTATTTATTTAGTTTTCCACTAATTCGACTCGAAGTCAACTTTCACACAGCATCTAATTTACACATGTCATACCGTTAAGAAGATGTGGGCCCTTTCTTCGTTAATCTTGCATGGTTATTTAGCTTACTGTCATTAGTTAGACTATTCTACAATTTAGACTAATTTAACACTTATATGGTACCCACTTATATGGTACCCTATGGTACTCCCCCCTCTTGCGTTGATTTACAATGCAACCCCCTTCCTGATTTCTTATATTTTTGCATATTTGTCACACTTAAACGTTTCAGATCATCAAACACATTTTAATACTAGACAAAGAGAACCCAAGTAAATAAAAATTCCGTTTTTAAATGATTTCATTTATTAAGGGAAAAAAGCTCTCCAAACCTACCTGCACCTATGTTTGACTGTTGGTATGATGATCTTTTTGTGAAATGCTGTTAGTTTTACACCAGATGTAACAGGACGCACACCTTCAAAAAAGTTCAACTTGTGTCTCGTCATTCCACAGAATATTTTCCAAAAAAACTTGGGGATCATCAAAATGTTGTTTTACAAATGTGAGATGAGACTCTGTGTTTTTGGTCAGCAGTGTTTTTTTGCCTTGGAACTCTGCCATGGATGCCAGTCTCTTTGTTATTGTTGAATCATGGACACTGGCCTTAACCTTGTTTCTCATCTGTTCTTGAATTTCTTTAGAGCGCGTCACAGTGTATTGCTTTTGGAGATCTTTACCTCTCTACTTCACCTTGTCTATGTTACTGATTTCTTGATTTAACAGGTCTGGCAGTAATTAGGCCTGGGTGTGGCTTGTGAAATTGAACTCAGCTTTCTAAAGATGTAAATACAACAATATGTTTTTTTTAAAAAAAACGTACTAGTTTTTGCCTACAGGCTTAACCTCATTCACTCTCACAGTCTCAAAATTCATAAGGGAGTTTTCCTGTTTCATTTTGTGTGTTCACTCGTGGTAATACCACCATGGGTGTACATTATTCCTATTTTCACTCACATTTTGGTTAGATAATTCAAATACTGTGGAATAATTTTATTATAATCTGGTATAGGCCGTTTTGTTCATTGTTCTAGTTTGATGTTAAAAGACAGGAGGAAGTATGCCTGCTTGTAGGCCTGCTTTATTACCGTATGTATATTGTTGTTACCTTAATCAAAAAATAAAAACAGCACGATAAATATCCTAGCCGACGGAGTAACGTATGTCAGTGTGTTAACCTCCTGTGGATAAGCTACATTAGCTGGGCTTTCTCCCGAAATGATTTCCATTAACATCTGGTGCAGTGCACGAGCAAAAAAAAAAAAACTTAACCTACCTCTCTCCATCTCATTCTCCTCCACCCTGCTGCTTCTCTGTCCCGGCCCCCTATGTTTTTAAAGAACTTCCGTCCATGACGGTAGCCTGTAGGCTAGCTGTCAGCTGACAAGTGTACTCCACACACAGTGACAGCGTAGCAGTTGTAGTGCTAGCATTTAAATCTCGCGCGCTAGGTGTCGCCCGTTCCATCCAGTGATTATGCAGCATAGACGCACCCAGCGCCTGCGCGTGCAACGCAACCGCTCTACTCTTTGCAGTGATTTTGCTGCAGCCCTGTTAGGGCGCTGTCACAGGAGCTGTCAACTATTCCTAGACGTGTCAGTCATAGCGCAGGGGATATTATTCTGTGATGAAAAATAGACTCATTCATGAAATTCCATTGAGAATTTTACAGGGGGGCACAGTGCATGTTGTGTCTGTCAAAGTGTCTGGCGACGCGCATGGGTCACATAATGCTATATAAGAAATGAGACTGACAACTTCTCTCATGAAATGCGCAACTAACCCAACTTTAATAGAGTAATAGTGGCAAAAAATATTACTCCATAGTTATCAAAATAGTGAAAGAAAAAGATAGTACTGTATACTCCCTGATTGATACATTCTGAAAGATATTGATCCAGGGCAATAAATATATGTGACGGCATATACAAGGTCAAGGAAGTGTACTTACTGACTCACCCAACACAAAGGCTCTGTTATTGGACAAGTATAATGCCACACCTTACCAGTTAGAGGTAGCTACTAGCTAGCCTTAACAAATCATTTTCCACTGGAGGCTGATAAGATAGCTACGTTTTCTCCTGCTGTGTTAGCTAACCCTATGCATCAATGACACGATGCCTCTTTCAACAAGCTTTAATTCTTCTGGTGATATATTATCTGTAGCAAACGTTAAGTCTATTTCAACAGAGCTCCTTTAAAAGAAAATATTGAAATTATTGAAACCATCACTCACCAAATTCAGTCAGGCAACTAACGTTAGCTTTATTCCACTTTCCAAATCGGCAAGGCATCTTCTTTTCAGCTTCCGAATGCTTCGGTCTGCACGAGCGAACTGCTTATACACTCCACAAACCAATCAGATAGCAGCATTCCCCTTCACAAACCAATCAGATAGCAGCATTCCCCTTCACAAACCAATCAGGTAGTATTCCCCTACCTTCCTAGAGAAAAAAACTGGTGATGCGAGGCCCTTCGCGCTAATATTTCCATGCTCTCGCGCTTGTAAAGTGAATGTAAGTAACCCAGCTCACTGATAGTCTCTCCATGTCCCGTCCATACCCCCCCCCCCAAAAAATATTTTCTCATCGGATCTACATGATTCATGTAGGTCACCTATTTTTGGTTTCAAAACGAATTTCGCCGAAAGGTGAGTGATTTTCATGCCTGATTTTGTATCTTAAAAAGAGTTCTTTAGATGATAAGAAGGTTAATAACACTCTGTCTGTACTGTAAATGTGAATTTAAAGCTAGTAGCCGTTCAGCTTAACTTTTCATAAAAAAGACTGAAAACGGGGTAAAACAGTTTGCATAAAATTGTGATCACTAACATCTCTTTAACTCACAGAGGTCTAATAAATATAAAAAAATAATGTTTAAAAACAACATTATGTTGTTGTTTTTTTAACAGATCAGTCGTTATCCTAGACATTGCTAACGTTATAGTGCTAGCGTTAAAGATGAACCAACGGCGTCTTTTTGTTAGCTTATTTTTGGCAGCTTAACGTGGTTATTAAAATGTTGAACTGAGTATCAGCTAAATATCTGAGAATAGTTAGTTATACATACACTATATTCCAAAAGAGTACAAATCTATCTTTTCACTATACTCGTGAAGGACTTTTACATGACCTTACTAAGTGATTTCACTGGCTGTAGGGTTTGTTTCCATGGTGACCCATGACCCGCCCCGTGCTGCTCTATCATTGGACGATCCTGTCCGCTCACTTTCACTTTCGTTCCTCTGCTGTTGCGTGAAGCGCGTGCTCACGGGTTAGAGTCTTTCGTCCTACCTAAAAAGTTTAAGATTAGATTAACGTGTATTATATTTGTCACTGCACAGCTCTTTTAGGCTGCGTTATCGATGAAGGAAGAGCTGTTAATTTCTCAGTGCGTTGAACAATCAACGGTCGATAGTTGTTGAAATCAAAAGTGAAAGTGCGGAGGTGCTTGTTCTTAGCACTTATTCACTGAATGTTGCTATACTCAACGTTAAACTTTGCCTATAATTCAAGAAAAGACGAAGCCAGACTCCATTATGATGATTGCAGTAATTTTGTTTGGATGCTTCCTGACTTGCGTTTGTGGTAAGAGCAATAATTTGGCATTTTGACGTAACACTGAATGTCGAACATGAATAAATCAACTTCCAGCTATTAGACTAGTTCAGTATCTTTTCTGAGACGCATTCATTTCAGTTAACGAATAGACGTCGTTTTGTTCACGCATTACTGTACGCCCATGAAATCCAAGCAGGTTTCCTTTAAAAAAAAACAAACAGCACGACATTGAAAATAATAACAAATAAAGGTAAATTAGAAAAAGAGTTAAGTCACTGCAATAAAACTTATTTAGTCAAATAAAACTGCTTATTTGCCCATAGAATATTTCATTCAGTGCATACTCTTGCAGGTCAAATTAGAAATATAAAATGTGAAACTGACTAAAATATTCAGCTATTTACCAGCATATAGAAACAAAAAAGCTCTCAATAATAAATGAATGAAGAATGAATTCATTTCTTTTTTAAAATTGTTTATTATATGCCAATTGTTTTGCAGCTGATGGGGCTGTAGATGTGGTACTTTCTTGCTCCTTGGTGGAGGAGGGAGCTGGACTAGGTGGAATGGGAGGTGGTGCACTTTTCACACGTACTCCAGCTACTCTTGTCTTAAGAGACGTTGCAGTAGCCCCTGATGAATCACTGGATACACTCACTCCTTTTGTCCCGCCCTCAATCCCCGATCCAGATGCCATCCTGCTAGAAGCCAAAGGTTTTTGATGCCTCTTGTACTTCTAAATTTTGGTATATTATTTGCACAACCTGTGTTTAATCTCCTCTCTCATCCCTCTGTGACAGTCTCATCACCTGAGATCCCCAATGCAGATGTGTTGCTCCATGCAGACTGCAATGATCAGGAGGTGATGTGTGAATTAAGCCGTTACTCCCCTCGTGGATCACAGGAAAGTTCAGATCCAGCTTATTTCATGGTGTCTCTCAATGTGGATGGAGCTGAGTTTAGCACCTCCTTGATTCTGCAGACCTTGACAGTGAACAAGGACCAGTCAACCCTCGTACAAAGCAAACTGGGTCTGCCTCTTAGCCAGTCAGGAACTCTTTTGACAGAGGGTGAGATCCAGAGTTAAATATCCCATTTAATCTTTCTTTCTTTGTTCTACAGGCAATAACATCAGTCTCATTACTTTTTTTCTGCTGTTGTCTTTCCTTTCTGTCCCTCAGTGATATTCCTGGTGTTTTCCAATGTTAAGTCTTTATCTGCCCCTCTAAGTGGTGATGTTCTCCTCAGCTGTGGCTTCAAACAGCAGGACATACCCATAGCACAGGAGGTGGGCATTGAATGGCGCCTGCAGCACAGGGGCAAGGGCCGGAAAGTGTTTGAAATGAAGACAAAGCTGGATGATGCAGACCAGAGCACAGTGGGTAAGTGTTGTGAAAACAGGTATACCTTATCTCTTCTTGTTTACTCAGGGTCCTTATGAAGATTTAAAATCAAACGACACCTCTTTTGCCTGCAAGAGTGTTAATGATGCTGCATTGGTGTAAGCTGACTTTAGTAATGTGGAAATCCATGGATAAATTAAAGCATCTGGACTGTAAATGCTCTTTTTAAGTGAGATTTTATGGATGATGTTGGCAAAAGGAGCCTTGCAAAGCACAGTTTTGACATTAAACAAAAAAACCTTTTCGTTCTGAAAGAACGTGTTTTCATTAATAAGAGTGATACTATATAATGGGATTTGCTGTCAAACCGCAAGCCCTAAAGCAATTTTATGGATTGTTGCAAAAATAACATATTGAACACAGTATGTAACAACACAAATACTTTTATGATTTAATGATGTTAATAATTATATCTTCAAGTGTCTCACACCTTCAAGACATCAGTTTGTGTGGTTTTCACTTTACTTTATGAATACATCCAAAAATATTGAGCATGTAAACATTTAATTTCTTTCATTTTTCTTTTTAAAATGAGTTTATGAAACAGTCTCGTCTGAATGTAAGAAGACTGAATGAATAAAAACTGAAAGGACTTGAAGAGTACAGTACCCAGCTAAGCAGGTCACACAAATCCTTGTGTGGTTAAAATCTTCAAAACTAAGAGAAATTGCACCTTGAGTTGAGATAATTTTTAACAACTGTTGCTGCATCTTTTGTCATCAGTGCATGAGGAAAGGAGGGGCTCAAGCATGGATCTCGCCCAGGTTGTCGGGGAGGGAAATGTCTCTATGACTCTGACAAAGCTGAAGGTGTTGGATGTAGGGACCTACATCTGTACCGTCAGTATAGGCTCTTTCCATGCCCAGCAAGTCATTCAGCTCCACATCATTCGTAAGTTCCCCCATAATCGTTAAATTTAGATAAATCCACAGAGTGTATGTTAATTCCTCCCCATTGGTCTTTGTTTCAGAACCACCAAATGTTTCCCTCTCACAAGAAAAGTTGGTTTTGAATGCAAACTCACCTCAGAGTCTGAGCTGTCACTGCAATAAATATTATCCACTGGATGTTCAGGTCTGTAACTAGTACACTCTTGGATGTTAACCAACACTGTGTCATCCCTTTGCTGCCATTTACCAACACTAAAATGCACAACAAATCTCAGGGAACTTTATTTATTATATAATTTATTAAAATTTGGTAACATCAAGAAGCCTGAGAGGATCCTACAATAGAGACGTTAAATTAGTACGTAAACTTTATTGACTATGGCCAACAGGCATTTATTTTAAATGCCATTATCTTTGTGAATTTATTGCCACTCATGCCCTACATGGATGTAATGTGCACAGGTTAAAAAGTTCTATTGTCCAGAGTCTTTACCTTCTTCTTTAAGATTTCTTCATTATTAAAAGCAAGCAAACAAAAGAAACCAAAAATTCTTGACTACTGCTGCCTCTCTTGCTCTGGTTAAAAAAATAACAAAAAACAACTATGAACCAGTTGTATGCTGGTCCTCATATAAAATCCTATAGTGCTGCCTTATTTTCACAAAACAGATCAAAATATTATATGAACTAAATGAACCTAAAAGAAAAAACAAAATCTAGTTAAAATAATGGAAATATCCAACAAACACTCAAACATTAAAAATTCACCTAAATCTCAGAGAAGCTATGCTGACAGAAAGCTATTTAAGTTAGTGAGCATGAATTACTTTATGAATAAAAGGGGACTGCACCTTTCTCCGAGTTACACAGAGAGAAAATAATGCCCACTCTATATCCAGTAAGTGAAAGGGAAAAAGGTGATAAAATAGTTTAATTGGATTCAGAAACATGTTGCCTGAGTTCTGACTGGGAGAGATGACATTACAAATATGCTAAATTGGTTTTCTGTCAGTATCATTATTGGTTTAAAATAAAATCTGAGCATTGTATGTCAGCAGCTTACTTGTCTGACATGCCTGATATGTACAAACCTAGAAGACCCCCCTGGTTTCCTTAAACCAAAACTTTCGATTGTAACTTTTTCGCAGCTTTTATGCTCCCAGTAGTTTGAACTTTTTACAAAATCAGCGAGCAGTTCAATCGACAATCTTTTGTTGTTGCTGTTGATGAGGAAGAGAGAAGGGAAAATGACACGCAAGTATTAATATCTTTAAAGCCACCCCTTCCGCTTGGATTTTAATGAGAATACTTTTTTAAACTATTTTATAAATATTTAATTTTTATTTTTTATTCTTGCTAAAAATGTCAAATCTCTATTTCTTTGGTTTTATGATCCCATTTTATTTCTTGTATGCATTTGTCTTAAATTGTTTAACTGTTTTCATTTCTATAGTCTTAAAATCATATTGTCAGACAACTGTACAGCACTTTGAGTTGGACTTACCTGCATGAAAGGTGTTAAACAAATGAAGTCTGATAATTGTATTCATCCTTTCAGATGGAGTGGACATCCCTTTCTCCTTCAGACACTGAGCCTACCATGTTGTCAGATCAATCCTCTCTGTCCAGCCATCGACAGCATGGTGATGGGACTTATTCCCTTTCATCCCGCGTCACTGTGCCCTCCACTGTCTCACCTGGAACCAAAATCACCTGCAGCGTGACCCATTCAGCCCTGGACGCCCCCATTTCTGTCAGCCTGGTGGTAGAAAGTCCACCAGAAGGTATTACTTGTGTTTGGCTGTTGTTTGAGGTTTAACTGTGCTATAATAGTGCTATAACTGTGCTGTGTAATAGTTTGACATTTTGACAAACAAGCTATTTCAATTTCTTGCCAAAGCTTATATTAGTAGATAAATGTCAGTTGTTATGTCTGTACAAAAAGTTTGAATCTACATCCTGCAGTCAGCTGCCATTTAGCTTAGCTTAGCTTAGCATAAAGACTCGAGACAAGGGGAAACAGCTAACCTGGTTCTGTCGAGGTAAAACAATCTGCTTACCAGCACTGATTAAGCTCCCAAAAACAGCTTGCATTTTGTTTGTTTAATTTATACACAAACCAGGTGTTATACATAGTTATTTTAAAGTTAAGATCAAATCCCAACCTCCTGTTAATGGCATTACAGCAGTTTTTAAACATTGGAAAATCTGCAGTTTTCCTTTTGTTACTCAATCTTTACATATTTTATAGAAACAGCAAAAAATCATGTTTATTGTGCAAATTACACTGAAACTGTCCTGACACCATTGACTTGCATTCTGTTTTGAGTAATGTATCTTGTATCCTCTGCTTAATGTCCCCTAACTGCTGTTTGTGTCTTTCTTTTTTTCAGATTCCTATTGGTGGATTCTGGGTTTCCTGGTCATCACTGTGCTTTTCTTCTATCAGGTCATGAGATAAATAAGTGGACAATTATCTTCTAGGTCCTGACTTGAAACTGAGCCCAGAGAAAAAGTGTCTTTGTGTCATTTGTGAGTTTGCAAGTTATGGGTTTCATTAGAAGCATGGTACTTTTGACTGTTTTTACATTCTCTGAACTCAAGAATACAAATATGGGCAAAAAAACCCCACTGTGTACATAGCTGTGTAATTTATTTTTTGCAATTAATTGCTGTTGAAAATCATTAGTGGTTTACTTATGTAAAGTAAATAAGTTTAGAGCTTGCCTCTTTGTGATGTGTAATGAATGACAGAGTTTGCAGGCAGTAAAGGTTAGATTCTCCAGACTTCACACACTTTACTTTGTAAGACAGTTTGCACTATGAATTTGATTGATTACTTTAGTCAAGTGGGTTTCATAGCATATAATTCATTATGTTTAGAACTTGCCTACTTCTGCTTTGATAGTTAAACAGGTTTTATTTTGCTGTTGTCCATCATATTTTAGGGAGATGTATTTCTGTAGCTAAACATATAACAACACGATATTTTGTCAAATTCAAACATGGTTGAGTTCTAAAGGCCTTGATGTTTTTTTCATTTATATTTGCAAATGCTGAGGGATTTTTAGCTTCTTTGTTCCACTGATCAGTATACAGCCATGGACTTTTTTTCCCTTCAAATGTGTTTGTGCTGTGAATGTATAACTGCTGATGAACTGTAAAAGGATGTCTTCATTTTAAATCTCTTAACTTATCTGCCTGTTATCATACACTCACACAGTGCATCCAATCACTGTTGAATTGTTGAACCTGACAGAATTTTAAGACAAAAGACTTCTAAAAATGATCTAATGGCTTTTTTGTCCTTTTTTTTTGATGTTCATATTGTCCCTCCTCCTGTAATTTCCTTTTCACAATCAATTCTGACCCAGAAACATTGTTCAAGGTGTTTTTAATGATCAGTGTGGTTAAATTTCTGAAGCTACATATGGACACAGATTGAAACTCTGTTTTTTGAAATAAAAATCCGGCATCACTTGGATTAGAGTAGATTGTGGGGAGAAAAAATCCAAAAAGTCGAAATTGGCTCATAACTCATAGAATATAACACAACTCGGCACTCAGTTCTGTCTGTTGATGATTCATTTATTGGCATCAGCAAAAGTGGTAAGCATGCATTTGATTTCCCAAATCCAGTTGCATCTCTTACTGCATTTTCTGGTTGTAAATCACAAAACATGTCCTCATATCTCGCATGATAATTACCTAATAATATTGTTGCACAGTATCATCAGATAATTATGGCTAACTGCTACAATTATGCATAAATGCATTTTGCACATGAGTTGTTCATATTTTATTAATACTGACTCTCAAAATCAGTCTGAAGAGAGGAAAACTAGCTTTTCTTTTATATCTTTTGACCCCCCAGAAAACCTGAAAGAATTTATAAACACATTTTCAGGAGCAAAAATCTGACAATTGTACTACTGTTCTATCCATACAATACTACATGTTTTTTAACAGTTCACTATAGTAGCAGTTGTTTGCAGTATTTGAATATTTTTCTTTCAAAAGCAAGTGAAATTAACAAAATTTGGCAAACTCTTGAGCATCATTGCATTGCATAAGCAGTAGTTATCAGATCAAAGAGAGACATTATACACAGGTCCTTTAAAACCGCTAACAAAAGAAAATGTACAATCGGCAGTTAGATTCAGAAATGGCAGATACACAAGTCACACAAATAGGCAAAACTATGGACACCGTTTGCCATGCAAGTTAGAAACAAACACCACATTGGCCGTTACCAGGTTGCAGGTGACAGGTGAGTCTGTTTTCATGTGAGTGGGGGAGGGGGCAGGTGAGGCTCTAAGTTGATAAACCATGTCCTCCCTTATGCTCTTCTGCTTTTGAAGAGGGTCAACTTAAACAACAACCAAACAAACACTTTCCACAACTTTCCAAACAAGTTGGCATTTTTACATGTTGGAAATGCGACGCTACACATTCATCCGTCTATGGCTGTGACTCTGTCCAAGTCAGAGTAAAGAGAGCTTCCTCTGGGTCGCAGCAATCAGTTAATGCATACAGTAGATTGTCTGTTAGTGGCTGCTTGTCTATTTATCTTGCTGTGCACACATTAATACTATGCCACCACCTGTGGTACAAAAAACAGGGTAATATGAAGCATACATATACAACTCCTCTATCAATAATTACTTATCAATCCAGATTTTTTAAAATTTATTCAGGGAAGAATGCTGAAATAATCTAACTACCTTTCCCTGAATCACTTCTTTCTGTCCACATATCCTCACACAGTCCCTTTCATTTTTCAGATTTCTTCCTCATATCTTTATCACTAAACATTACAAAAATAACAGACTACATAAGAGATAGTTAAGCAGGAAAGGAAAACGTTACTAAGAGAAGCCTATCAGCTAAACTTGGAAAAAGCTTTCAGCTGCAATGCTTTGGATCACAAATACACACACGGGCAAACAACAAAATGTTAATTAATAATCTTAATCTAACGTGACCTTGTGTTAGTAAATAGCAATGATGGTAGCAGTTGTGATAGAAGGGGCATGTTAGTTGGGAATGTTTGTATTAATTTACAAATGTAGGACTCACAAAAAAGATAATATGAACAAGCTTTGGTGTATTTGGAGTAGAAAGGAAGGACTGTTAACTCTTTTATTTTCAATTTCCCTGCACACATTCACCATCTGTACATTGTACGCCCCCACCCACCACCATGGCTCTGTTCAGAGGCCTTAGCCCCTGTGTGTTCCCTGTGTCACAAGATTTTTCTCTCTCCCTCTTTCCCTTTCTTTCTTCCTCTTTCACTCTGCCTGCTGCGTCCTTCAATAATACATGAGGTGCAGAGACAGGAGAGAGTGAGTGAGACTGGATGCCAAAAGAGTGGAAGAAAGCAACAAGAAGGGAGGGAAAGGGAGACAAAGAGAGCAGAGACACCTAGACACACTACTGTCATGTTTAAGTGCAAGATGGTTTGATGGAAGACTGTGTGAAGAGAGGAAGGAAGGGACACTGGGGTTTCTTTTTTTTTCTCTTCCCTCTCCTGTCATTCTCAAGTCCATATCCATCTGTATCGATGGGCTGAGCTCAGTAGAAGAAGTACACTGCAAATGAGGGAGAGGGAGTCATTAGTCTAATGGATCTGGCAATAAAGTACACAGCTTCAACAAATAGAGTCAGCTGAGCTCATCCTTTTTAGTGTTTGCGGGTTCATTTTAATAAATAACTGGTTAAATTGGTATGATATCAATAATTTACTGTAAGTAAATGTAAGAAACCATGAATAATTGACAATCAGAGCAGAAACAAGCAGGCCAGATGCAGGCTTGTTAAAGACAAAATGCATATATTATTTGTCTGGATCCTTTAACAAAGTCATAAGTGCTATCTCTCTGTAGCTTAATAACACTGATACATCAACACTGCTGTATACTGACAAAGGGTCCTTTCTCCGTATACCTGTTCCTCTGCTGCTGATGGAAAAAACATATTAAATACTACTACTACTTTTTTAAATAAACTATTTTGTTCAAAAAAGCCTAAGTATAAACCTAAGTATCAATCAGACTGATCAGTCTTTGTACCATCATGAAACTATCTTCTACTCACAGAATATTATTCCAACCACAATGACTCCAATGATTCCCATCATGATCATCATCTGAAAGGAGAAAACAATAACATTTACTCTTATTTACTTTTATAAAAGAATTTAAGAGCACTGTGACAGTATGTGAGGTTGCCAAAAAAAGGAAAAATTCAGCAAGCAGCAAAACATTTAAGACACTTGAGATTATTAGTGTTTGTTGTGCTACAGTTCTAAAATCTCTGGAGGATTTCTGAGTCTGTAGTGAAAACTCTTCAATAACAGAACTCTGTTTCCCCATTTACCCCAGAGCATCTGCTTGGTCTCCTACAGCAGCTCATTAACTAATTATTGTGTGGAGAGCAGAATGTTGGCATCCTCAGCACAGACAGTGTGTTCGCCTCAGCGCACCTCAGCGTGAACAGCATGTTGATGCTTCAAAATAAGAGAGCTGAGCATCTGAATTACTTTAATTTTTAATTGTCTTTTATCTCTATATACATACTGTATCACTGTGCATCACACTACATACAGATAAAGCTCAGACTCAGATTATATTGTGAGTTAAAACAATAAGTTTAATGGATCCACACTAATGTGCCCACCTTGCAATTCTTCCACCAGTACTTGTTCTTTAGCTTGGCTGCGCAGCTTTCAAACTGGGAGGCTCCGGCTTGGAGAGCGTCCGCTCTGTCATCCAGCTCTGAAAGCTTCTGGTCCCTTTCCAAAACCTTGTCCACATTCACCCGCATGATATCCACCACCTAGCCCACAGTGGCAAGGATGAGAAAGCATTTGGCAGCAGTGGGAGAGGAGGAGAAATACAGAGGATGACAAGTATGGTTAAAGGAGAGCAACACAGGAGACAAAGGGTTTTCTGAAGCGACATATCGTAAATCTGAAGTCGCAATGCATTTGCAAATTGCAGCAGGGCCATTATATATAACCAAGACAGGACTGTTACAGAGAGCATAAGAGAGCAACAACAAAGCATTTTTGCATGCTTTTTGACCCTTGTCAGGATGTTACGTGATTAAATCGTAGATGTGCTTTTCCTGCAGTTTTAAAGTTGACAGCTTTCACACAGTGCTTGTAAGACAATGTTCTGAGATTGGTCAACTCACCTCCTCAACTTGGGCTTGTGTCTGCTGTAGCCTGCGGTTGCTGCTGGTGTTGGGTGGGGCGGCAGGTTGGCCAGCCGGGGCGCCATCTGCACCTGGGGCTCCTGGAGCGCCAGGGGCTCCAGCTGGGGCAGCATCTGGGGCAGACCTGGGAAGATGCAAGAGAAGGAATAAGAGATATTTATATCAGATTATGAGGAAAACTATTGCTAAGAGATGAAGTAGCCACATAGCAAAATGAGAAAAGTGCATACTACACAGGGTAGAGTAGAGAGATGTAGGGCAAGGAATGCATAAGACAGAATATAAAGGGAGAAAAAAAGGTGAAAAGAATGATCAGGTAAAGAGTGGGGAATAGAATAAGAAAGATTATACTATAGAAAGAGAGAAAATATAGGCCATAGATGGGCTAGAAACAGAAAGTCCTGTCCAGGAAGATGCTGGCTGACTAATGAGCACAGGGTATTTTGGTGAGAAAAAATGGAGAGAAGTTCCTGTGATGGATCACAGAGAGTTGGGTGGGACTGAGTAGAAAAAGGAAAAGTGATGTGCAGAGTGGTGGCAAAGGGTTAATTCAGCATTGGGGGGGAGGAAAAGGTACAGAAGGCTGAAAACTGAGCAAACAAGCTATTAAGGGGAGCAATGCACAACTTGGCCTGATAAACAGTGAGACACACAAATCGCAGTTGATGCATCGGGACAAAAAATGACTTTATCCCACAGACCATCAAGCTTTGGATACGAATGTTCCTCTATAAAGCAGGTGATAATGGTGACTTCCAACCCAGTGAACCACAAAGCGGTGCAAAAATACTGTTTTCGAAATCTGTAGCGTAATATTATCGAAAAAGCTCAAAACAAGTCGACACAAGGCTGTAGAGCGGCAGCAGTCAACCCCTGCATAAATAATTTAGTGATGCTGTGACGGAAATTTTTACTTGCGTCAGCAGAATCCATCAAGCTAAAAGAGACCAGTTCAGTTACAGACACCCCCTCCCCCCAAAAAACATACTGAAATAAACTGGTTTGAATAAATTTATCACCCAGAGCAGCTTGAGAGAGTTGTGTTTTCATTTTCTTTTGTGAAAAGAGCGCAGCAGAAAAGACGCATTCATACTCACATCTCCTATGCAGCTGTTTGAACTGACACACGGGCAGCGGAGGAGGGGGTGACGGGCTGCGAGGCAGGAGAGGGAGGGTCTGAAATACTGCTACCCCCCAAAAAAAGGAAGAAGAAAAAAAGCAAGATCACACAAAAACAGGGAGGAGAATTTCTAGGCACTGGTCCAAGCGAAAGCCCGAATTTTCAACTAGCAAAGTGCATGAAGTGCCGCGCTGACAGTAAACAGAGGCGGGGGTTATTGGCGCAGTGGAAACGATCTTCTAGCGGTGCGTTTATACTGCAAGTCGTCAGCAAAGTACCGCAATACCGAAACACGTAAAACGAGTCGGGTGATAGTTCACTGTGACTGGACGGGAGAGCGACGCAAACTCAGAGAGAAAAGTACTTCTGAATTATAATCCATTCAGGAGAAAAAGGATCCACGGACGCTTAGATTCCCGCAGCTCCTCCAAGTGATGCTGAGTCCTTATAGAGCTGCTCCTGGATGCTGAGACGCAGCGGTGATTGGCTGCTTGTTCACTTGCCTCCTCTAAAAGCTGCTGGCAAATGCGTGCAATTTCAAGATTAAGGGGGAAAAAAGTCCAGTCATTGAGAAATCGGTTGTCTGTCTTATTATTTTGTATCACCCCCACCTCTTTCTCTCTCTCTTTTTTTTCTCTCTCCTTCTCTCTCTCTCGCTTGCTCTCTGTGCCGACGGATGTGCGTTGAAGTGCGGTAGTTTTGCCAGTGTAAAGTGCTATGGCACTGTAGGCTACTGCAATAATGCGTCTCTCCTCCTGCCTTCTACACTTGGACTCGTAACGACAGTGCGGCACCCCCTCCCCTCCCCTCTCCTCCCCTCCCCTCTCTCCCTCTCTCTCTCTCCCGTCACACTTTGCAGTACTGCAGCTCTCTGTGTCGGATGGGGCAGCAGGACGACACTGCGGTACAGTGGATGCCTACAGAGTGTTGACTCGACTGTTTCCTCGCTGGCCTGGGATTCTCCCATTTCCCTCCTCCTCCTACCCCTCATGTGTAACATTTCCCTTTGCATTTGCTCACGTTTGATTCCGACCAGAGAGCTGACCCGTGAGCCTACAACCTCAGCTCTTTTTTTCCAATTCGATCATCAGCTCATTGTTTTATTTAAGAGAAGTCAGAGGAGTGAAGTCAATCATTTTAAATAGACGAAAGTCTCATAAAAATGGAATAAAAATAAAATAAAAATATATTTATCCCTTTAGCTCATTGTGGGTCTGGTGATGTTTTTGACGTTTGGCTTTGGCCATTATTTACATTTAGGGAAATGTAAGATGCACTGTGATATATGGGACCAGTGCTTCCATTCGAACCTTTTTTGACTTGTGGTCCTTTCAATCAGTGAACAGAGCACTGTCTTTTACCCCAACCAGCATCTTTGGGATTGGTTGGATGCCAACTAGGAGCCATTATCAACCAAAATCACAGCTGGACCTCACTGATGCTCTTGTAGCTGAATGTGAGCAAATCCCTACAATCATGTTCTGAAATATTGTTGAAGGTCTTCCTGCAACTGGAGCTTGTTACAGCAGCATATGAACACCCAAGCTGAATGAAATGTTGGACATTCAAATGGTGAACATCCTTGAGGGAAAAAAATGCCATTGAATGTCTTCAAAGAAAAGTAACACTTATATTAAGTCTTGTACTGAAAATAAATAAACTAATTATTTATCCAATATTTTAATTCTCCCTGTCATCGTGATCTACACTGCTGACCTTTTCAACTATCTGTAGCTTTTTCTCTCTTCTAAAACTCAGGCCACCATCTGTGGTCTGCAAATACAAAGCAAAGGTTACCAGCTTGTTGCTGTCTGGCAGATAAATGAACTTATGTTGGAGATAAGGAATAAAACAAGGCTTCTTCTTGTATATAATGATAATGTTTATTTTCAGGCTTCTCTGTCATAGTTGTTAATAGGACCAAAAACAAAATAGTAGAACAGGAAGTATTTTACTCTGAAACCCACACATTTTCTCTTTATATGGATACATAACTTAGAAAAAATGTCAATGTACACAGCATTTTTGACAGCATAAAAAAAATCCCACAGACAGACTTCATCAGTCCTTATTAACTGGTCAGATAACATGCTAGTATGTTCTGTTCAGTGTTAGCGGTGTTTGCCAACGCGGTTAAAGCGTCTGTAGAGGAAGCGGATCCTCTTCTCCAAGTTGTGTCTGTCCAGAGTCATCATTCTGTCTCCCACCATCCTCTTCTTTCTAATTAGACGCTGCAGTTCGTTGCCTTTAAAAGCCTTCAGCCAGCAGGGAGCCATGATAAGGTCTTTGGGATGAGCTTTAAAGTCCCCTGCAGACACAAAGTGAGAGGATAGGTTTGTGCACAGCTAGTTTGTGCATTGCCAGAACTTTCTCCACATCGCTGTATCAGCGCCTGAGAAAAGTCTGGCTAAACCCATTACCATTCTAATGGATGTAGTCTTTAAAAGAAACTATGACTTATTTGCCCAGGATGCAGCAACATGTATTCTAAAACTGATAACAGTAGGTTAGCTAAAGGGAGGGAGGATGCTGACTGAAACAGTTGCCTAGTGTCAGGCTTATACTTACACAGCATATGAGTATATTAGGATTAAATAAAGTGAGCAGAACTGTGGGGAGAACAAAGCTGATGAAGAACTGGGAAAACTAGGTTAAAAATTAAACTGAGCGAGGCACCTTCTGGACCAGGGTGTAAATTTGGTCACGCACTTATCACTCATATCCATGTATACACAGTTTATTTATTCAAACAGTCTCCTGAAGACTTAGTCTGCAGAGAATAGTTGAGAAGAGTCTCAAACAAGCATCGACTAGCTGTGGACACTTACCTAAGATGCCTATGTTGTCATAAACTCCATACATGCTCCTCTTCTCAGTCCACCTGTCCACCGTCTTGAACTGAGGGATGGCATGCATCCTGATCTGGCAGCACTTACCTGAGGAGAGCACATTGTTTCATGTCAGTATTCAGTTCTTCAGAGTCTTATGCACATATACAGTATTTAGTTTATTTGTGTATTTTATAAGTCTTTTTTTCAAGCATTTCTGTGAACTGAACCTATATCAGTTGTAGTCTGTAGTTTAATTAAAATATAATTCAATAAGATGAGCTTGGGACTCAGGAAAGTGGATAGGCTTTTTAAATGACAATGTTGATTGTATATTTTTTAAAAAAAACAAAAAATATAACAAAACAGGTGTAAAGATAATAAAAAAAACCCTGTCATTTGTAGAACTGAGACTTTACAGGACATTTACAGTAAGGAAGAAAATTGACATACATGAGCTGTGTGATTTGCTTTTAATGTATTCGTTTTTCTTTCTCACTGTTTAATCAGCTAAATGTAAGAAGTCTTATGGTTGTAACTTATAGACTAGTTGTGCTAGTTTCGGATCCTTCTTGGTCTGTTTCTGGTGCTGCTGTGAGAATTTCGTCCTTGGGAAATTAAGACTAATAAAAAGACCAACATAATGCAAACACTGTAGGCAAAAAAATACTGTTGATGCAGTAAAGAAACTAGGTTTAGGCTTAATAAAAATTATTAAGCAGTACTCACCCGTAGAAAAAGCCCTGGCTGTGTTGAGAAGAGTCCCAGCAGACTGACAGAGGGACGCTCCAGTTTTGAGTAACCCTCCAAATATTGACATGTCTGATGTTTTCTGTAATAACATAAGTGGCATTAACAGAACAATCAACTTTAACATAGAAGGGTTTCACTTTATTTGGATTATTCACTTTGTTTTTTACATGTTAGCTGGTCGGGTTTTCTTTCAATAACGCTAGCTTCACGAGCTTTCGAATATCTTGACACTGACCCTTAGCTTTAGCTTCGGCTAGCACACAAACTGCATCAAATGCAGTAACTATTGACATTACCGGTTTCAAGGTCCAGTCGCGATCTTGTGCCAATCGGATCTTTTGTTATTATTACAACAAAACATAAATCGTAGCTATATACGGAGATATAACTCTTAAACTTGTATGTTATTGAGGCTTCAAAAAAGATTCAACATGGTTCTGATGACCGCTTCCATCTTTACTCTGTGTCCCACAATGCAAAGCGCCAAGACCGTAATGGCGTTAAAGCAGCGCAAAAACATTCGTTCGACGGTCTCCTTGCCTTTTCACTTCCTTTTTTATCCAGTAGAGGGAGGAAACGCTACCAGAAGACCCTATGCAATAAACAAATGCTGAATATAAATAGAAAAAAAACGCAGCCATTTAAGTTAAAACAGCAAAAATCCAAGATAAGTTAAACTTAATCCTCTCAAGTTTACCAAATTCACTGATACTGACCAGGACTTTGTATCCTATATCAGCCTCCATTCTGTTATTTTTTTAAGGAAAGTTTGTTTTTGTTTTTGTGAAGTTTCATTATGTCAAACAAAAAACTAGAAGTCAAGAAGTACCCATATCATTTGCAGAAGTAAAAGCACTAAATGGCACCAGGGAATTTGTCCACAACAACCATAAGTCCTCTTTAAAAAAATAATTGAGTGGAAGTATTATCAGCAGAATTTACTGAGGTTTCAAACATTAAAGTACTCATTTTTGCAGGCGTCCCTGTCTGGGTTTTACATGTTAATGTTAACTACTCTAGAAGGATGATTGGACATAGCAAGGCATCAAAAAGTCGGTATTTTCATTAGATGAAAAAAGGGCTCTGTTTTCAGCTTTGTGAAAGTGGATTTCTAGCTAATTCAGTGCAGTAAAATAGGTTTATTTATCCTAAGAAGTTGGAGAAATTTTCTCAAGCCATGAAAGGACAATTAAACCTTTGGTTTCTCAGAAAAAAAAGACATTGAAAATTACCGAGGATTGAGATACATGCCTTTCACAGGACATGTAGGTTTAAAATGTAATATGAAAAGTAACTTGTCAGCAAACTATGGCTTCAGAAAAACATGCAATATACTTTCAAGTTGCATAAAATGGACTCAGTTAAGGACAATTATCTCAGATTACTACCTAATTATAGTACTTGAGTAGTTTCACTTAGTTTAATGACATCACTAAAAGTTAGTGGAATAAATTATATTGAGATTATATTGTGGAGATGATTGTTTTCTTTTTTTATTTAACTGTGCATTGTAATGTTTACCTATAAAAATATAAAAAAAGGACAAGTGATCCCAATATACAATGAAAAACTTGGGCATGTTTTATGCGTGTGTATACATCATACAGTAAGTACGACTGTGCAGGACTACTTTTAGGATGATGTAACTCTGACTGAATTAGGAACTCTTTAGCTGGAATGAAAACAAGAAAATCTGTAGACTTCCAGACTGTTCTCTCTCTATCCCCTCTCTCTCTCTCTCTCTTCATCCTTCTCTCTCTGTGTCTCTTTATCTCTCCCTCCCTCTCTCATTCTCTGTTTCTCTCTCTCTTTATCTCTCTTTCTCTGTCTCGCTCTCTCTCGTTAACTCTCTCTCTCTCTCTCTCTCTCTCTCTCTCTCTCTCTCTCTCTCTCTCTATATCTATAAAAAAAACAA
>JAPZDV010000025.1:9504915-9551940 GCA_029814665.1 Acanthurus lineatus
GATAGATAGATAGATAGATAGATAGATAGATAGATAGATAGATAGATAGATAGATAGATAGATAGATAGATAAGAATTTAACAACAGTGAATAAGTAACATCTTAAATAAAAGCATATCTTAGCACTAGCTCTGTTCTTACTCTACATATTAATAACAATAACCTATTCTATTCTAGTTCTATTACCTAAAGGTTGTTATATAATGCTTATTATTTTGTATTTATATGGCAAGAGTCTTAGATTGTGCATAGATTACAGAGAATAACAGAAGAGTAAATCAATGTATATGCTTGTATGTACAGATTTGAAGGTAAGTATACCACAGAGATACAAAGGAAAAATCAAGGATCAAAAAAGTGAGAAAAAGTTTTTGAAAAAAGTAAAGTAGAACTTTTATGTAACTTCCATATGTAGTGTTTATAGGCAGTATATTAACTTCATCAAATAATTCACAACACGCATAACGTGGCTGTATGTAAATAAAGGGAATTCTTCAGTGTACAGTATTGATCTAAAATCCTTCGAATGACAGTTAATGAAACATACTGAAACACCGGCTGTTAAACAAATGTTTGACTGGCAGTGTGGGCCTGTTCCCACTGCAGTCACAGTGGTGTAACAATTGACGAAAAGGAAAACAGAGAAGTGAGAAAGAAGAAAATGATTCACTTTTATGAACATCCATTTGATAACAAGGGACCTTGTTATCAAATGGTTTATTCTCATCACACAGGTGATGATGATGAAGATGATGAGAGCTGTGAATTATCCAGCAGTTGTTACGCAGCTGACTGGCAGTGACGGAGGTCACGGGGCGGTTCGACACTGAAATTTTGTCATGCCAGTTTCAGAGCAACATGTTTTGCTTCCGCGAATGATCCTGAAGTGATGTGTAAACAAGCATCATTGACTGCAGTGTGTGGAGAGTAAATGTTACGCACTGGTAGCTTATTGCTTATTTGGCTTTGAAGCATGTCTTAACATAAAGCTTATTGAAGGGCACAAATACAATAAATCTTTCTGTATAAGCTACTTTACAAGGTCTTACACGGTGCTTGTATCTTTAGTAAACTCTGGCCTGCAAATTTATCATGTTTCATTTTGCTAAACCAAGAGTTTGATGTGAAGAAGGAAATAAAAAGAGGTAAAGAGAATCCGTGGGAGGAAGTGGGGCTCCCTGTTTACATCTCTGCCTTACAGTTTCCAAGCTGACACACAAAGAGACCGCATCAAAGCCGGGCTTGTAGCTGAAGTCACATGATTGGCAGATACATCTACGAAACACTCCACCCTCCGCCCCCATCGATATATGCCTCACCGACCTGACTCTCAAAAACACATCAGAGAACTTCGAGCAAAGAGAACGTCAGACTTTAGAGGGTGGAAAATCTGAAAGCAGCTAAAAGATGCTTTTGAAGTATTTGATGTTTGGTGTGATCGCATTTCTTATGAAAGGTAAATTTATGATTTCTCTATCGCAGTTTTTGGAACTTAGTTGGATAAAATGTTCAGCACATGAAAATATTTTTGATAGCTGGAGGTGAGAATGGACTCTCTAAACTGAATCATTTTTCTGTTTCTTCCACAGAGGCTCAGTGTAAGATAGCTGAGGTGCTTGCTGAAGTAGGCTCTCAGGCTGTTCTCCCCTGTAAATGTCCTTTGTCCCCAAATCCCTCCACCATCATCTGGACTCAAGTAAACAAAGGGTAAGATAGAAGTTTTTGTTTCTTCTAATGCCTTTTTCCTTTTTAATTTATGTATCCAGCTCCAAAAAACCTACAGGCCCCTTAATTTCTGTCCAGTTCAATGCTTTACCATCAGTCCCTCTTCAGCTTCAAACTGGCATCTTGTATCTACAAGCTGATAGTGACATTGGGTTGTTTGTGACACCTCCATCCACAGCACTGTTTGGAGAAAGCAGAAGAGCGGTTTGCAGTACTGGGGATCTAGCTGGACATCCAACGGGGTTCAACGAGCACGATGCCCCCACTCCCTGTTTGAGAGAGGTGACTTCAGCCTGCAAATCAACAACCTGAGGGAGGAGGACGGAGGTCTTTACTCCTGCCAGGTGGAGAATGAACGTCGGGCTGTTGAAAACATGGTCAGGCTCATAATCGTTAAAGGTGAGTCTAAAAACCTCAGATGTTTTGACTGTCTGTACTTAAATGGTGTTTTTCTTCACTACACTGTGGTCTACCGTTGTCTCTGGGTTAGAAATTAGCAGTAATGTGTGTCAATAATCTCATCCTTGCTCTGTATCTTTTACAGTGACCATCGCTCCATCACCTCCCATGGTGGGAAACATCTTTTCAATCAGCTGTAACTTGACTCCTCTGGCTTATCCAGTCACTGTGAGGTGGTATTTGAATGACAACCCATATGTGACCCAGACTGGGAGTGTCGTGAGGGCGAAAGCATCTGCAGATCTAACAGGAAAGTGGACCTGTGTTGTGAACTACATGGGCAAAGAGGTGCAAGCTTCAGCAAATCTGACTGTGAAGGGTAAGATTCAAAAGAGATGTCAAAAACTGAATTATTTTAAGAAATTAAGCAGTTTGGCTTATCTTTTCTTAACGACTGTTGTTTTTAAACTTTCCTCTTTCGTTCCCATTTCTCTCACAGGAATCATCCAGCCATCTAGAGATGATACTAAAGTGTACACTGCTGTGGGATCAGCCGTCACACTTCCCTGTGTGTTCTCCCCCGATTTAAATCCCTCTCGTCCAGTCTGGGAGAAACTGAAACCCGGGACTCTTCCTGCCTCTTTCTCTACATTCTCAGCATCCTCCCAGACCCCCTTTGATAAATCTGCCAGTTTGAAAGAAGTTGGGTTTGAGGATCAGGGAGGGTACAGATGCTCTGCGACGGTCAGAGGACAGAGGTTGACTCGAAAAATGCAGCTTGTTGTTGCCAAAAGTAAGCTTCTACAGATTCAGATAAAGAGGAAGTAAAATTCCATTTTTGTTTTCTTTTTGTCATCAACATAAATGTTATTTTCTTATTTTTCTCTCAGTTGACAAAAGCACTCCATCAAAGAAAAGGGACTCCATGACTCTGACCTGCCAACTCTCTGATGCGAGCGAAGTCACCGACTATGAGTGGGTTAATGTTGTCTATGACCTGAACGACACCCAGTCAGTTAGGTCCATCCAGAAGGGGAAAACTCTAAGCATCAGCACAGTGTCCGAGGAGAACCATGGCGAGTGGACGTGTCGATTCTACGGGAAAGAGGGCATTTTGGGAAACGTAACATACCACATTCAACTCATGAGTATGTTGTCTCCTGTTGAAATTTTCGCTTAATAAAGAATTTACACAAAATAAACCAAAGTGTTGGATAGATGTTTATGCTGAATCTGAAAAATACAGATAATATTATGTATTATGGTTTTATCTGACTTTTTTAAATGTGTTTTTCAGGTGGTCTTAGTGGGAAAAAATCATCGGGTCACTCAAATAACACAGCTGCCGTGGTCTGTCTCAGCCTCCTCCTCATTGTTCTGTTGATGGTTTTGGTCAAGATGTACATGAACTACCAAAGGGTAAAGACCTTTAACTTACAGAACACTGAAATACTGCATAACTGTGTATATTATTTCTCAGAAACTTTTATTTTTGGGGAGAAAAAGGGGAAACAAAAAGAGTTGCATGGAATAATTTCAGTTTCAACATTTCTTGCAAAACCTTAAATTAAGGGGAACCATTGTTTCAAGATAAGTCACTTGATTCAAGAAAATGATTTGCATAAGTTTCATTGGAAAGAAATGACCTTAATACAAAACATGTTGTACATCATGTCTTGAAGTGGACTTAAGTCAGTCTTTTAAGCAAATTTGTGAATCTTTCTTCACAGAGGAGAAGGATCTTTCAGTACCCTGCACTGGAGACAATTGTTCATAGCATCTCAAATGAACGAGAGAAGAGAGAAAGGAGTAGACAGAAAACATAAAGACACATCAAAGAAGCGGCATCGCGGGAAAGATCTCGAAACCCTGACCTAAGAGACCCATCTTTGTCCTGAATGCAATACATTGGGAGAATTTTTTTGCACAAGTTTTGTAAATACAGTATTTCCAGAGCAGACGTTGTAGCAGTTGTGTTGTTATTGAATTTGAAATGTTGTAAATTGTTTTTGTAACTGTTCAATTATTCCACTGTATAATGTTTCCCTTTATACATGCTGAGAGCATTTAAAAAATAAAGCGCTTCAAAATAAATAATCTGAATTTTTTATTACATTATACATATAATCAGGAACTCTCAGGTCAATGAGAGGGAGAATTTATTGCTATTATAAATAAAATATGTCGTAGTTTATAAAAAATAATGTTTCATTATATTTACACAAATCACTATTATTCTACATAACTTTACATTCTAAATAATTTTACATTAGTTACAGAATTTTTTGGGCCATAATTCAAATGAGGACCTTTGAGTTCCCCCATTATTTAGATTGCAAAAGTCCTTTTTTCTTCTCTGTGTACTTCAGCTTTTCAATAAAAAGCCCATCGTCCTTGTTTTGTAGTTTATGTTTAAAGACTGAATTTTTAATTTCAATAATTTACTCTATTGATGGTTCTAGTTTTTGGATCCACTCTGTGACTTCAGGTCTCAGCATCAGATCTACACCTGACTACACTCCCCGTCATCTTGCTCTGACAGTCCTTGGAGTTGCCAAAAGGCCAAAGATCGGCTGATGCCCTCCAGAAGCCCCTCGTCCGGAGGGTTTATATGATCCAGGACTTCGTCATCATCAAAGCACCACCCTGTCCAGTCCACGTTAACACCATCCGTGAAGACAACGCTAAAGAAGAGATGGAAACAGAAGATCAGTACAAAGGATTTTTTAACACCTACAGTACAAGTACTGTACCCACAGATGAATACTTAATATCTTCAGAATCACTCTTTCCTTTCTTCGTTAGTATAATCGCTTAGACTAAATGCTGTTTAAGAACATTATACAAGGTGTTCAAATTTGCAAAATTATATTGAAATTTTAGACTATTAAAAGAGACAAATAGCTTAGTTCATGAAAAGAATTGAATTCAATTGACTTTTCATCATGGAAACAGTTATGAGGCTTGTGGTCTTTTTAATGTAAAGAACATATAATTGAAAGCATTTTTAAAAAAGGTCATAGCAGGTGTTTTATGAGGTTTGACGTGCATTCAACACGATAACTACTACATAATATTGCCACAGTTTCTCTGTGGTTAGAAACATAAAAAGCACGGGGTAATTTTAAGTTTCCATTCTCACAGAACAGTCTGTCCATCAAGAGCCTACTCAACACTGCAAACTAATTTCGATAGTTAAGATTTCACAGTTTAAAAATACATTTCCCAGTTAAGGGGAATTCAATATATTAAAGCAGCATAGGATAGGATATGGGTGTGTTGTAGTGATATATGAAGCAGCAGGGTGGAGTTCCTCCTTTACAGTTACACGGTGTATATTGTTTCTGTAGGTGCTAAAGTCATACTTTAACAGGGAAGATTAAATAATGTTCCACTCATAAGTCACGTACAAATTTGATGTGTGATATTTGCATTTTTTTTTTTTTAAACTAGATGCATTTTTGACTTGAGAAGCTTTAGTTTCAGAATTATTGGCTGTTTTATTGTTTATATAGAATATGCATCACTTGTTTGACGTATGTTCTCTTGGAATTGTGATACATTGTGTTTCTATATGAGTGCTTTTGGGCATTATGTCATTTATGTCATCTGTTGTGGCTGATCTAAGTTTATCTCTTTTGTTTTTTATTGCTCACAGGCAATGAAACCCATTATGCCTTCCTGGAGATTGATAAACGTATCTAGTTTTTAGTTACTATTAGTCAAACAGTGAATAACATGTGCGAGCAAAGGTCACTTTGTCATACTGACCTGTCCCTCTTCTCATCGTCATCTCCATCCACCAGCTGCTCCTTCCATCCTTTACTCACTGTGAGAGCTCTGTGTCTCATTAGCTCCACCTCCTCCTCCCACTCTGTGTCTCTATCTCCATCGCTGGGCGAAGGCGATGGTGTGGTGGAAAACGAGGGGGAGGGAGGAGGATATCTGTGTCTCAGATTGGTGATTTTCACATTTCTCTCTCTTCTAAGTCCATCTCTGTCCCTCTCTTTGGCTCTTTCCAAAAGACCCTCCAGAGGCGAGGGATATCCGTTGCGCCCTGTGATGGGGTATTGTGTTCCTTTCTCTTGGGGTAATGTGTAGAGACTGCTGGACTGTAGATGAAGTCCATGGCCTCCTTCGATGATGATGTTAGGAATGGAGGAACTCCTTTGGGTTTTAATTTTGGGCCTTTTGTTATAAAAGTCGAAATCAGGTTGCTCAGGTTCAGAGAGCGTTTGGGGTTCTGGAGAAACTCCGTTATACATGTTCCAAAACATCCCTTGGTTCGGCTTCAGGGAGCCCAGCTTCAACACCCGGTGTGAGTCTGAAGGGTGTCCAGGAGGAACAGAGTTTCTCTTGAAACTTTGGTTGTATTCTGAGTTGGGGAAAGAAGCGGTCCAAGCTGGTCTTGAGCCATGGAAAATCTGTCTAGATGTCTGAGTTGAGGGACCCTGATGGGTGCTGATTGGTCTTCTTCTCCGTAATTTGGGTGACCTCAAATTCCTGGAGAAACCCCAGACCTCTGAGGATGTGTCACTTTCTCCAGACAGGCTGTTGCTGGAATTTCTCCTCATGTCCTGGTTCAGAGGACGGAAATCTAAGTCTCTTTTTGTTAATCGCGCTCCTTCTCTAGATTCTCCTACAAACTCAGGCTCCTCTCTGGATATTGTTGGCTGGTAAGGAGGCTGTAAAATAGTATTTTCATCTGTTGGGTAGTCAACATCTGGATATCCACCTAGTAAGAGAGCATGTGGTCCAGTTGTGTTGTATCTCAATGGCTCAGCTGCAGTACTGTGAGTGAAATGATCTAGATGAGGGGCACTCTGCGTCCTGTGATTCCAGCTCACTCTTCGCTCATTTATGTTGGAAGATTGAACCATTTTCTCATCTTCCTCTGCATGGATCCCAAGTTGTTGTCTTCTCACTCTCATTTCTATCCACTCCACTGCTTGTTGCTGACCGGTGAACCCTCTACGTACCAATCTACGATTATTGCTAATGGGCTGGGGGTGCACAAAGGGTACAACGGTGTTGTTAGCGGTCACGTATTGCGGAGGGTGATACTGTTCCCCTTCTTTAGACGCAAGGATCCCATTAATTGATCGAGGGATAATAAGTTCCTCATTTATTTCATCCACAAAAGTCTCCATTCTTGATTGTGTAAGAGGTTGTTCTTCTGCCTCCGTATCATCGGTCTTGGCTTCTGTGTTGTTGACAGGTTTAGCCTCAAGCTGTTGACTTTTCCAGTTTTCCAGCTGTATGTTCCTCTCTGTCTCTCTCCATCTTCTCAGTGTTTCCTGACAATATCACAGAAATAAAATTAATTAATAATACATTCAACAATGAAAAAGTTTATTACTTATTTCATATCACAAAACAAAAGGTCTACAGTCATGCTAGCAGCTCTGCGAGGCTACTTAGCGGTGGTTTTTAGCTTTATGCTCACACTGACAATGTTAACATGCTCATGATAAGCAGGTATGATGTTTTTACCATCTTATTTTAGTGCCTTAACACTTTAGCTAACACTAGCTTACTAGCACGAAACACAGAACTTTTGTCCCAGTGATGGCAGAAGAGGAAGAGATGTGACCAAATTCCACAGTAGTCAGTTCAGTAAAGTGGGGACCATATTTTAAACAAGGAATGTCAACCTCATGGTGGCACTGCAGGAAAAGTCAGAGGATTAACAACGTCTTTAGGAATCATCTGCTAAAGACCTTAAATGTCATTGCGAAATCCATAACAATAGAGGTTAAAATATTTGACGTAATGAATAAAAACTTTGACTTGCTGGTGGCCCTGGAGGAAAAGTGTGGGATTCATCCTCTGGAAAATTTCATGACAATCTATCCAATACTTTCTCACATACAGTATTTCAGTCAGGACCAAACAGCTGGACGGACCGACATTGCACCCTGCTAAATGGCATCAATTGGACTGCTATGACTTCAGTACATTTAGAGAGACATGTCAGTTTTTACCTTCGCCTGGTGGATGGTGGAGACCCATGTGGAGCAGCTGTCTGAGGTGCTGGCTGCAAATATGTAGACATTCATAGCACTCTGAAGCTCACCAACCTCCACAAGAACAAATGAACCTGAGAGAAAGGGAGGAGTTGACCATGATTATAGGATCTATACAATATTTACACAAAATCCAACTGTCTTGTATCTTGACCGTAGGGGGGTGTTACTCACAGCCATCTTTCAGCGCAACACAGTATGTTCTGTCGAGGGCCAGAGGAGGTCGAACTACCTTCAGCCGTTCTCCTTTCTTCTGGACTTTGGTCATCAGAAGTACGTCTGAGAAAAGTAGGGCCACCACCTCAAGCTGCATTGGACCATAAATAAGGAGACAGAAGGAAATTAAAAATTAATGATGATAATTTGAAGGGATAGATAAAAAGTACAGTAACACTGGCTCTGCTCACCTTGCTGTCTTTTCTTGCGCGAATCTTCAAATTCTCCTCTAACAGCAGCTTACGTACAACTTTAGGACCTACTCCTCTGATTGGCTGTGTCAGGTCAAACTGGCAGATCTCTCTGACATACTGTTAAAAAAAAGATCATCAGTGGCAAAACATATCACAGCAAATATTAGGTTATTTTCCCTGAAACTTATAATGTTCAATGAAATTTAAGATCCTGTCTGATAAGAGGGTGTGTAAACGGTATTATTCTACATTTGGCTGTGATAAAGAGGTTTTTGAAGACTGAATTCCAGTTATTTATGACAACTACTCAACAATCATATATTACCTTGTCAATTTCTTCATTTATCCCTTCCACTTCATATCCTTCCAACCTCTGAGCAGAGATGGTGAGAGCCAGTTCCTCATCTTTTAGCCTCAGGTAGTCATTGATACTCTCCAAAAAACTGTTTACACTGGACAACTGGAGAGGAGCAAGAAGGTGATGTTTTGCATGAGCAAAGGGGAGTTTTTGTTTATGTTCTGCATAAAACCAATAATTTGTCTTGAGCTGAACTGCATAATACATATTGTAAAACATTTCTTTAGGATTTTCTCAGTAGTTTGACAACATTTTGATCTCTATCACATTACTAAGTTAACAGGAAGAAGTCAGAGGCTTTACCAATTAATGCCATTTGCTACAGAACACATATGCTGAACTTATCCTTTGAACATATGATTAAAAATATAACCTTGGAGTAAGTCTGGAACTGAAAATACTTGATAACGTGTCATTTAATATTAAGAGCCAATCAGTATCTGTCTGCTGTTTACTTGTGGGGTAAAATAGAAAATGATCATTTTACTAAATGCCAAATTTTAATACCAACCATTCCCTTCCTTATTTTCTGAGAACATCACTGAGATATTCAATGGATTTTTCCAAAGAAGATTAGTCATTGAAATCTGTATTTTCACAGAGAAAGGGGAGGCCTCCACCCACATTATATGTATTACTACTATACTTTCTATTAATCTAAGATATACTTGAAATGGTAAAGCTCTCTAAGTTTAAGTGTTTCTCACCATGCCTCTGAGTCTGTGCTGCACATGAGGGTCCTGTGTGGTCTTCAGCATAGCCTTGAGCAGCAGAAGGTATTTGGTGATCCTCTGATGTGGTTTGGCCTGCATGTCTCCAAGCCGCATTCGCTCACACTGAGGGTGATTCTCAACCCACTGAACATACAAAAACCCCAAGAACATTGCCTCAGGTCTGTGCTTTTGGTTAAAACTATTTTTATTGTGTGGTGACTTGAAACCATGTATGATGGGAAAAAAGTTTGGCCTGATCACCCAAAGTGCCCAGAAGCTTCCTATAGGAACACAAAAGGCATCTGGCTGTTTTTATAGGTTTGGTTTTGTATGTGTGTGTGTGTGTTTTGAAATAGATTTTGTTTGTGCTTCTTAATCTTAACTGTAAGGACTTTTCTGTCATTTTAAATAGAAAATGGTTCCCCATGAGTTTTGTTTACAGGGTGATCTCTAGATTACTCTTATTAAATAGGACATTATTTATTCACCTTCACAGTACATCGGAGGGGCGGCAGAAGAATGATTTGACAAAATAACACCACCACCACAACCAAAACAAAACATACCGCCAGCTCTACGTGACATTTTTTTGTTTTGTTTCATTTACATCAGAAGACCCTTAACACCCACAGGGGGCCATTTCCTGGTAAAATGTATCTAACGTGTCAAACACAAAAATACCACCTCCCACTCAGGTTGAAAAGTGCAATGGTGAGACATCGGTTAGAAACAAGTTTCGAATAAACATATTTACAGTGGTGGTACTTTGTTCCATATACGAAATAGCCCTCTTATTTTAAGGGTGTTTTATGTCAAAATCCTGTTCAAATTCTGGCTTTTTGTCTTCCAGGCTTTTGTGACTTTTTGAGAGGTTCCTCAAGACACACTCTGCTTGTAGTCACTATTCCCATAAATGTCTTGACCTAAGTTTTATGAATGAGAAATCCTCCGAAATACTCTTGAAATCTGAATCATTTGGAGAAAAGTGGTTGCCCATCAGGAAGCAGTTATTACAGGTCGCCCACAAGGTTATGAAACCACGCGGTGCCACCATCAATGACAGAACACTTACTCATTACACTCAATTCCATTTGAGAGACCTGAATGCTAATAATGGGGTTTGTGTTGGTGAGTGTTTGAAGTGTGAGTGTGTGCGTAAGCTTTCATCCATACATGCTTGGGTGTGTTTATGACACTGCATGTCATGCATATTCATGTCTGCTGTTTTGTCTACCTGGACATAAGTGAGGAAATGTGGGTTGCTCTCCATCTGCCTGCGTGTTAACTCCAGATTGTTTTCTTCCTCCCAACAGTAGTGCTGATAGGAAGAGAAGCGCTGATTGAACTGTGGACAAAAAGTAAAGAAAATACTTAATGACAACGTGAAAACCCCCATTACCTACACATATCTACCAAAAGTCCAGTATTCAAAATGTAACAGAAAGGGAAATTCTCACAGAAATGTTCTTCCATTAGTGAATAAAGCTGTATGAAGTCTTTTGTGGCTTCTGATTGAGCTGTATAAAATCTGATTAAAGACAGGATGTATTGATAGCTGGTGCTATGAATTGTAGAACACAGAGCAAGATTAAAGTAGTGGTGTCACTTGAGTCAAAGCTGGTTGCAACTCAAGACAACAAGCCTGAAAATGAACAAATCTGGTGTTTTAGAAGAAGAAGAGATCATACAAGAAGTGATCTTGTATGATCTCTGTAGTGTCTGCTTTATCTCTGCTTGAGGCCTAAAGATGAACCAGGGCAAGAAAACTGAGTGAAACTACGTGAAATTAATGTGAATTATGTTTCAAAAATAAAATTACATATTTGTGTTAATGCTACCATGCTGCCCTGTATTTCACAAAAATCCAACCATGTTCTTTTTTGTTTGTAGCTTCCCTAATTATTGCTAATAATTGATGAAATTTGCTGATTTGGCAAGAACTTTTCACTGCTTCTGAGGTAGAGCATGAAGGGAAAATACAGCTGAATCTGCAACCAAACTGTTGGTGACATGGTTGGATTGCGGGTGATGTGGGTGCCAGGTTTTTGCGAGAAAGGAAAATGCATGTAATAAAAAGACATCTCTGACTCTGCAGTGTTTATTTTGATCCTTTTTTAAAAATAAAACCATCCATCATGAGTCTGACAGCGTCACAGGAGCGCAATGCTGAACTATTGGCGCACTTTTGATTATATTCATATACTGTTTTAAAAAGAGCAAAGACACAAATCTCCTTTTATGTAGTTTGGTGCTGATGTGACTGAGCGAGCTGGAGGACCTTGAACAAAGCAGGATGGATACGTACTTAGTGAGAATACTACAGGTGGTTTGTAGGAAATGTGTCAGTAAGAAATCGCTGATTAAAGGAAACACCAAGTATTGACGGTCCTACTATCTGTGCAATGGAGAGAATTACTCACGACGTGAGAAAGGATTAACAGAGTAAAATGTTTATCCACATTTCATCCTTGACATCAGACTTTATTTGAACATGCATCATAAGCTGACCTTATACTGTGATCTTAAGCACCAAATGTATAATTTTATCTATTTTTAATGACAAGCCTAAATATTTTCTCTCTCTTTTCCCCTCATATTAAAATAGTGCCTTTTAAATTTTTTTGTTTTGTTTTTGGTTCCTCTTAAAATGTCAGTCAAAAGAGAAATAACATCAGTTAGCAAACATAACCGGAGGTTGAAGTGGTCATTGGGCAGCAGAATGGCTCCTAGGGAAGTTTTTTTATTTTTCTATTATTGTGAATAATTTATCTTAACCTTTTGTCATATATCCAGAATTTTAATGCTATGGCTGTTTGTAAGTGGAGGTTTTTTTTTGTTTGTTTGTTTTTTTTAACTATTTTGTATTTCTGGCAAGTTTCATTCACTCCATGAAAATCCATTATATTCTATATGAACTATTATTTTATTTTTGAATGCCCAATGCAGCTGGTAACTTAATCTGTAGGATAAACCTGAGTAAATGCATTTAAGTAAATTCCAGCACTGACAGGCAGAATGAGTGTGTTGTAATCTTTCTTGCAGACATTGAATTCATACCTCCTCGCAGCCAGCCTCTAACCTTGTGGGGTCAAAGGGCATGCCTGTCCTCCGGACTTCACTTAGCATGGGATAAATCACCTCCTGCCAGAAGAGCTGGTGGGCAGCGAGGATGGAGGGAAGGTTGGAGAAAAGCAGCTCAGGCTTCACCTGCCACAGGAGGAAGTCAAAGCAAAATAAATAAAGTAGTGTTATAGATTAGCACACCCTGCTTTGCGATATTTTCCGCGTTCTCAATGGAAATCTGTTGTTGTGCTGCATTTTCCACTTGTCTGTTGTGTTCTGGTTAAAGCAGAGCGGATGTTGTTCTTATGCCTTTGAATGTGTGTCAGGGGTTTGCAGAATCATGGAAACTAGGCCTTTAAATTCAAGTTGCTGTGCAGCACGTTTGTGTGCTTTTTATTCTATATGAGGTTGCATGCTCAGTGAACTGACCTCCAGGAGAAATCCATGTTGGTGCAAGTTGACAAGAGCAGCAATAACCAGCTGTGAGAAGCAGAAAGAGCTTTGTTAAACATCCTGTGGAAACTCCCCTTTTAGCTCTGACACGCATAAACAGAAATACTGTATTTAAATGAGACTGCAACAGCAGGTAAAGAGTGACATATTACATCTCTTATGATAATTAGCTTGTTGATGTAGGTGAGCTCAGTATGAACAAACTCCCACAGCGCCTCCTGCTGGTGTCTCTGCATCTTAGACATTGTCTGAAAATAAAAACAACACAGAGAGGGAGAGAGGAAAGAGGAGGCAAATGAAACAGTTATTGGAGATGGAGATGGGGCAGGTATTTAGAAGAAAGAGCAGGATAAGTCTTTAGAGCATTTTAAAAAACATTGAGGCATTCTACATTTATATTTGATTGTCAACAAATCCAAAAAAGGGCATATGTAATCAAGTACATTTTCTGAAGTACTGGTTATTTTGAGGTTCTTGTTATTATTATTTGATTATTTCATTTTTATGCTACTTTACACTCCTTCTCCTCTGCATCTCAGAGCTAAATATTGTACTTTTTATAACATCACATGTATATGACAAGTTTAGTTACAAGTTAAACAGCAGAATTACATTCATACAGAATATGTATTAATTATTTTGATGTATTATTAAAAATCAAGATAACCAAAAACATATATAAGTAATTACCATTTATTCTACCTTTTCCAGGTGCTGAGTTTTGACCAGCAACATAGCTCAATAGCTCAGGCTTTTAATACGCAAGCAATGCTTTAGTGGGTTTAATTCAATGTCAGTTTTGGCAGTTTTCGTAGGATTTGTTGACAGTGTGCAAAAACAAAATACTGAGTTATAATAACGGGCCTGTACCGGATGAGACTCCACTATATCTGTCCAGCTGTTCTCCAGCGTTGTTCCCTTACTTTCCTCCCTCCACTTCCACTTCAGATTGACAGGCACAGCATAAGTCTCCAGATCCTGTTTCAACACATCCAGCTGCCCTCGTTCCTAAGAGGGGTCAGCAGCAGGGAGGACAAACATAAGAATGTAGAAAATTAGGAAGAAAAAACCCCCCACAGAAATCAGAGAGAAACAGAAGAGGAAAACTTGATCTTGTAATGAATCAGTGATTCCTATCACTGAAAGTTGTTATGAATAAGCCTACATGTGGTCTTACACTAGAAAGCACAGTAACCAAGCAGAACAAGTAGGCCTGCAGGGTTTTTTTCCATTGTTTTTGAGTGTGTGGACATGTTGAGAGCAAGTCTGTATCTGTTTCCAAGGGTTATGTCAGAGTGCAGCATGATGAGCGGGAGACAACATAATACCTCAGATGCAGGGCTTTTCTCAGACACTCCCTGGCTGAACAGGACCTGCCTCAGTGCAGCTCTGGGTTTGGCTGCTGCAGAAGCTCCCTTAGTCAGTGTTGCAAAGTCAGTCACAACTTTCTGCTTAGTCCGCCTCTGGAAAAGGAAAAACATTGTCAGGCATTTTGGTTTCAGGTTGACTATAACACCTTCACACTTGATACTTAAAATACTCCATTACAAACAAAAAAACATATATTTAAAACATATATTTAAAAGCATAAGTTTTGTCAGTCAATTACAATAAAAATAACAAAAGTAAAAAGAATTGTTGTCTAAATAATCAAGTTCATACTGTTATATTTATTTTCACTGATGCATGAATGTTTAAACAGCATTTTAGTTGCCGTCAGCTGAGGTGCATCATATTTTAACTACTTTACAAAGTATTGAGTTATTTAATGTTGTTTGCATGTCAATATCTAAGACAAAGCCCTGAAAACTTATTTTGCTGTGCACAGACATATTTTTACCTATTGTTGATCAACCAGACCTTGTTTAAAATATGTTTCATCAAAAGTGGTCTGTATATCTTAAGAAGAGGGATTAAGGGGCTGTTGTTGCATTATAATCATTAAAGGTAAATTAGAAAATATTTAAAACAAGTTGATCTGTGTTACAGCAAGGTTAGGACTTTTGCTAAAAAATTGTTTACTTTACTTTTTTTTTCACAAAAAAATAAAACTTAAAGGACACTTTTCCAGATGAAAATGACCAGAGGAAGATTATTTATTCTGAAAAATGCATCAGTTAAAAAAATTAAAAATATAGATTTTAAGTATCATTTAATTTAACTTCATATAAAAGCAGTGGGGAATAATACAATACTCTCCTCTCTGAAATAGCGGAGCAGAATAATTAAGTAGTATAACTTAACAGACAAAATACTCAAGTAGCATAAAACTGCAGCTAAGTACAGTAAATGATTAAATGTACTTAGTTCCAGGAAGCTGCCACCACCCTCTACTTCTACTAACCTGATAGCCGAATGAATTGAACTTGAACTTGTCTGCTGACCCCCTGTGGTGATTGTTTATCTCTGCAGCTGCTGTGATCCCATCAACAACATCTGGCTCTCTGCTCTCTGCGTCCCTCTGCCTCTCCACATCCACGCCATCTCGCCACGGCACCGGTGCCTCTTCCATCAGTAGTTCATTTCCCCCAGCGCTGCTTACATGTGTAGCTTTTAAAGACAGGCTGAGAATAAGCACACAAAGTTACTCATTGCCAAAATAAGGTGTGTGAGAGCACAGAGGAAAATAGTCAGCCACAGGTGAGGCCAGGAGAATAGAGAACAGAATTGAGAGACATTGTTTGCTTTGCTGTCATTTTAAACAGCCTACTCAGATTTTCTTTTCTCAGTTATAGCTCTATAAATACTACATAAACACACAATAATGACAACAAAAGAGAGACATCTGCATTAATGTAAACAATTTGATTATTTCATCTTTGGTTTCCACCGTTTTTGGTTTCTTACTCTTCAAAATAAAACATGTCTCCCTGTCACACGTTTCAAGTGTCTGACCATTTTAAACCGTTCAATCAAGCACACCCTTGTTTTATTTACTTTTTAGTGTTTATACTTTTAGGGAGAAGTACAGCATGAGCCAGTGCCACATGCTGCAGCATTTATAGCCTAAGTGTTTGCACAACATGTAATTGACTTTAAAATACATAAAACTCAAGAGGAATATAAAAGAATATAAATAATATATCATAAAATATAAATCTGCTTTTAAATGTATTTCTGTTATGTTTAAAATAAATAAATTTAAAAAAGAGAGATATAATCATTTAAAACGATTATTCCCAAATAACTGAGTGATCACTTTTGCATCTTGTTCAGCTTCAGCTATGGTCCAGTTTGAAGTCTATGGGCAATTTGTTCCTTATGAAGATCCCTTCAACAGTAAAATGTCTAAATGAGGACATCTTAGAAAGAGTTACCTCACTGTTTTTCACCATGTTACTGAGCCGGAAACCCTGTGAAGTAACATCAGGTCACTGAGCTCCTGAGTCGCCTGATTATTAAGGCATTTATTTGGAAGCTTAATAGATATAGAGCTTAGCATTATTAATGAAAATCAGAACAGAATATATAACATTTTTTTAAATATATGTCACTGATAAGATTTCATCAACTTCCTGTAAAAAGAAAGAAGTAAAATTGAGGAACATAAACATGATGATGTGTAGCAGTTCTGTTTAGATTTGTTTGTTTAGATGCTGTTAGTCATGTAACAAATTCTAACCCAAAGTCACAAGAACAACAAAACAATGTTAACATTGTCCAAAAAAGCTTAATATCTGAAGTTAATAATACATACAATCCTGATAAGAATCGTTAAAAATTCTACTTAAACTGGAGGCTATAATTAGCAAAAGTAAACTGTTTCCACAGACAGTTTTCTCAAAAGACTGTCATTCATACAGAGTAAATACCAAGAGTCAGTCAGGTAAACAGGCTGTCAAAGAGACAGAAATCATTACTGTTGCATCTTACAGTCCATGACGTCAATTTAACAGGACACCAAATGTTTCAAACAGCCACAGCTCCAGTTACACTGTCATGCGGGTCAAAGTGTAACTTCCATTGCTTCACCTGACATCAGTTCCCACAAAACTTACATTGTCACGACTTGCAGAACATCCTGCAGCAGATTTAAGTTACACAGGGGAGGAATGTGGCTCCATTTTTTATGAAAATACTGTGTCATTTACTGATTTTATCATTAGAGAAGTGCCATGTTTATAGGCTGCTAAATTACTGCTTTTACATACTATTATATCCTGTGCTATAATCTATAAGTGCAGCATTATATTACTGTCACACTGGTACTCATAATTATTTATATACACAGTTCATTGGAGTTATTTTAAAAGCAAAAACTCAAACACACAAGCAGACAAGCAGACACAGTGCAGACGCACTAATCCGCTCAGGCTAAACTGTCAAACATCAAGGCACCGACACATGTGATTTCATCACAATGTCAAAGCTCTCAGTATCCCACAGTTAAGTATGAAAGATGTTCATAAGATTACATTGCAAATGAAACACCTAAAACCAACCAAATCCTGATAATGAGTCAATAAAAGTCCTGCCTCCTTGTTGTTTTATAGCCTCAGTAAATCAACAAAACAGCTGCCACAGGACAGTACATGGATCCGCACAGCAGCTCCAACATGAAAGGGACTTACTGTAGTGAAGACATGAAGAAGAGTGTTCCTCGCACACTCTCACCTTACTCAAACTGCCAGCTTTGTCCTGAAACAGATAAAATTATAGACTTTACCTGGGCTTTGTTGGATCCATTTTGTTTCACCCAGTCATCTTTGGTTTCTATTAGCTTTCTCCACCTCTTTCTCTCTGCCGCGATCGGTCCCTCCCTCTCTTTCTTTTACCTGCACCACTGCCCTCTGCAACTGGCCCAACGGGATCAACTGGATTCTGCAGCCAACAAATCAGTGCTCAGAGCTGGTTAATGTGTGGCAGTTACAAGTGTTTAGAGAGACAGAGGTGGTGACTGATTTCCTTGAGGACTGTCTTTTGTTGTTTCATGTCAATCAGGTTTATTGATCACCTTGAGCAAACTAAAGAAAATCATCTTGAGAGGAGAGGGGAGGACCTGTGAGAATTTTCATAGCTCATTTGCAGCAAATCAGCAGCTGTTACCTGACAGTAAGGGAAGGACTGACGAGAAATCAACCATGAAAAATGACTGATAGTGCAGTGAAATGGAAAAAATTGCCTTACTCACACGTAAGGACAAGGGATTCATAGGAAAGAGCAAGAATGCTGCTGCAGGAAAGAAGAATGAAAAGATAAAAAAAGATCAGGTTAGGTCTAAAAAAGAAAGAGCTTTAAGTTACGCCTAAAGGGAGAAAGATGTTGTTGCAAATATGATCAAAGGCTGCAAGCTGGAATGTGCTGTATGCTTGAGGTGGTTAAATACATAGTTGGCCCTCATTATCTTCCAGATAGATTTCACATTTGCACTTAATCAACACACAAATTTAGCTACGCACATGAAAATACATGAGGCATTTATTTGGAGTTCAGATACTTACAAAATGCTGCTCAACATTGTTCAACATTGATTGTTTGAGAAATGTTTGTATAATACAGTCATACAGGGTAATAGTGCTTCAGAACGACACGTCTTCGGTCTGTCTGAGTGTGTGATTCATATCTCAATATGCAGGCCGAGACTGGCATTATAAAAGCTGCCTGGCTGAGGCATACTGAGACAAGGCGTGTCCGTTTCCTCAAACAGTCATGAATAATGCTTGTATAAGGGGGCTTAAAGGAATGCTAAAAGGCCTGTGCACGCGTCTGGTCTACATTAAGTAGGAACTACAAAGTTCCCCCCATTTGTTATTGTTCCCATAAAGTTTCAACAGGCCACACTTGACCTTTTTCAGCAGTATAACCAGGAACTACTGATAAAACATCACCAGTTAACTTCTAGTGAAGTAGTCTTTACACTTAGAGAAGGGAGTTAGCATAGTAGCCTCACAGTTTGAAGGTCCTGGGTTTGATTCCTAGCTGAGGCAGGGTCTTCCTCCATGAAGTTTGCATCTCCTCCCTCACATCAGTAAATTTTCCTGTCAGTGCTCTCTATCACTGCATCACGGCACTAGGTGGGGTCACATGGGAGGATCTACTTTCACAACATTATACTCAGTATAACTGCATGTGACAAAGAATTCTGGAGTAGCTTAATGATACAAAACTGATAAAATGACTGACCCAAAAAAAAATTAATACTCAAACCTTATATGTGAATGAATGCTCTGTTATAAAAGTTATCAGTTTCTGCCCCCATATTCCCAAAGATATCATGTACAGTACAGGCACCACAAAAACAGCGCATGTTGAAGAATAATTAGTTTAGCTTAGCACAATGACTAGAAATAAGGGAAACAGCTAGCTTGGCTACGTTTGAAGGTCAGCATACCTGTGACTCTGCAGCTCACTGCTATCAGACAAGAAATAGTGCCAGAACAAACTCGGCATAAAAACCACAAAGCCTATAGCCTATAAGAGCCTATAAAACCTTGCTTTTCTTACAGATACAGATACAAACAGTATCTAAAAGTATTGATTAGCGAGCTTTTAAGGTGCCAGTAGGTGAATTTTTGTTGGTGGACAGAGCCAAGCTAGCTGTTTAGATTCGTTTCCAGTTTGTGCAACAAAGGGAACAGGAGTAATTCCGAGAATGTCTTAATACTCCTTAAAAACACATATACTATGTGAAATGGTTCAATCATAGTTTTAGCTGGTATTTTGGCAGTAAAAAAATCCTGTTTTCGGTCTCTCCTTTTTTCAGAGTCATTTGATCTGTTGCTCTCAGTAGTCTGGTCGTGTCATTGCAGCGAGTGATTGGCAGGACGAGAGGTAGAGTGCTCTGTGATGCTTGTTACGTTGGAAAAAAAACTGCTTTGGTGATAGCACCTTGTTTGTTCATATGCTGTAGAGCTGCTGTCTTTGAGAGAATCCCTGAAGAGAACAGTACTTGGTCTCATAAGCTTTTTGTTCGACTTGGCACGGGTTGCAGGATTACTGAATGCCGTACTTTGTCTCCAGCTCCTCTGCTGCCTGCCCCAGGTGCATCTTTCTCAGTTCATCCAGCAACTCCTGCAACAAGGGCCTGTGCAGCTTCCCACCTGCCCGTGAACCTCTCTCAGCCCACAGCCTCATCATCTGGTAGTGGGCCTCCCGGCACGATCGGTGGTCCGTCTCTGCTTGTTCGATCTCTATATCCCTCACACCGAGGGAGCGCACCAGCTGCTTCACTTGCAGCACAGGAACCAGATCCAGCACCGAGTAGATCAGGTCAGCAACTGAGGACAGGGTAGGCGGGTGTGAGGGGGAGAGATAAGAGTTAGTACAATAGTTTTCTGTATGTGGAACTAAAATCCACTGGACTCTTGGTCAGGAATGTGTGCTATGCAGTATAAAACAGACTTACTCTTTGGGACACAGTCAGGCAGACTGGACTGCTGCTCTGGTTCATTCACTGGAATTGTGGGAGCAGCGTAGACACTGGTGTTGATTGAAGGTTCCACATGTGGGATCATTATTTCCTGTAAAATAAGGATTAATCAAACTTAATTTGCTGTAGATGTACATCCAGTAAAGGAGAGTAACCACAAACAGTTAGTTATCAGTGTACCGTCAACGAGTCGGGGGACTCATCAGCTGATGGCGAGGATGGTTTCTGCAACTTTTTTTTAGTAGACCATTTTGTGACCTTGTAGGTGATTAAAATCCCCAGCACCAACAAAACAGCTGTCACCACGAGTACTCCAACAACTGTGTAAAGATGATGATTCTGTCCAGGCTCAGGAGCTTTATAATAATCCAAAAGGGCACATAGGGAACAAGACATGAAGATGGACACACATTAAAAAAAACATAGATCTGTAACGACTCTTTGATGTTAAAAAAGGATATGCAGGGTTTTTTACAGGCTTTACTAAGTAAAATTTAGGACTAAAGACCTCTTTAATACCACATAGAATTAAATCCAATATCTCTTTCATGATCATAACAGCCCAATTGTAAATATACTATGGTCAACCAGTGGGAGAGATAAACCTAGAATTATTTATAACATAAATTTTCATGCCAGATTTTCAGATGTTCCTCTATTTGTTTTTACATCTTTGGCATCAAAATAAAACAAATGTAAATCAATCTTTTGTGGGACCGCTAACAGCATACAACATATGCAATATATGTGGGGTCACAGCAGTGTTTTCTTTCTCTTTTAGGGGTCAGCAAAAAGGTCAGTGACCACAGGTTTAAACTACAATGTGAACCACTTCATACATCACCACTCAGACTCTCCCACTGTCAGGGTTGCCAGGTCATCAGGTCAGGTTTCCCCAGTGTGCTACACTTACACAGCTTATCATAACAGCATTTTTTTCCCCAGAAACAAACCTAGTAACTCTGCTGAGATATTTTGAGTCATACTCCCAGTGAACATGGAAGAAAAGAGACAAGCTTGTTTGAGATCACTAAAAACAGTCGGTGGGGACAATGTAGCCACACCTTGACACTAATGGGGACACGACACGACTGTCAATACCCACATCTACACCTGTGGCCAATCGCAGGCAAGAGGAAATATTCAAAATTTTACACATGAAATGTAAGATCTCTTAAATATTTCTAAATCACTTTTTAGTGTAAAATATGAGTTACATGTATAGGAGTGTAGGCTTGAGTTCACAACCCATATAAATCATACTGAAACCACAGACCAATACCAGATCTTGTATAGTTCCAAGTGACGCTTAATTCTACATTATCTGGCCTGATGTTTCAGAGCAGATTCTGTGACTAATCAGGCTTCAGGGGAAAAACTGTGTTAACCTTCTTGTAAGAGTTGGCCTGATAATTATTTCTTTGTTTACAAGTGCTCACCTTTGGTATTCAGAGGAGGAACTAAGCAGAGATGTTTGCACTCAGCGGTACAACTGTGGAGAACAGAAAGGACATTCACAACCTTGTGGAGGAAGTAGCAAAGAGGAAGTGACTAACAGAAGAGCTGATGCGCTTTTTTGACACCAGTGAACAAGTTCAAACAACTGATGTTGACACTTTAAGTATTGTTTTACAGTTAAAACCACACAAGAACTCGGTACTAAGTGAAAGAGAAAATCATCTCTATCATCACTACCAGTGGCTAACTTTATGTCATTATGTTAGTGTAGGATTATGAGATTATGAGATTATGAGATGGGCAGCTGCCCCCCCCCCCTTCTCTTACTTCTTCAATCTGTGATAAACAATTGTGTCTGTCCTCCCTCAAACACAATATTAACTGGACACACTCCTTGTTCAAACATAAGTTTTTAGGTACTAATCTGATAAGGGTAAATTTTCTACCCTTTGTTTATTTTCACTAACAAATCCTTTTTCAAATGCCCACATAAGCAATTTGGTTTTTGTCTTGCCAGTAAAAACTTGGCAACTCATTTACAAAAATGTTCATGTTTGTGATTCAGAGGATTTCAACCTGTTTCAAATCCACAACAGCTCAACATAAGTATCTCAAAAATGTATGAATGGATGACCGCAAGTCAAAACTTGGGGACCACAAATGACATTTTTTGTCCAGATATTTACAGGTTCCTCCCTTGGGAAATCAGACGTACACAGGGTGAAACAGAAGCCCATGACGCAGAATGCTGAGCTTGTTTAGAAGATTTTAAAATGTCAGCAACCTAGTTTGAGTGTCTCTCTTCTGTTCCCAACAAATGGAAAGATTGAACAAAGTCGGATGTGTGTTGCAAGTTTCAATTCAACAAACCAACTTCCCCTTTAACGACTTTAAATAAAAATCATCGCTTGCAGCGGGATGGGAACTACTGCCAAAGGCTCATACACATTAGCACGCTCACTTTTTGCAGGGTTCACACTTGCTCTTGACTCTGTAGTAGTTCTCTTTACATTCACACACGGTGTTTCTCTCTGGTGTACCTGTCCACAAAAAGAAAGATTTCAAGTAGATTTAGTGGAGGAAATACTCAACGAGCCAAAAATAAATGAAAAAAAACCTTTTACATGTACATAACAAAGTAATTGCTGATTCATTGACTTACATGTTTGTTTTTCCTTTTCATTGAGTCCACACTTTTTACATTTGAGGCAATCGTATGTTTCTGAGTTGATAGAGGATTTGAAAAAACCCTCTTTACAGCGACAAATAGTGTTCTGGTAGCGTTTACAAGCTGATACCTCCACTTCATTCTTTGATTCTGCAGAGAAGTTGGACAGAAAAATGACATGAGCAAATCAAACAATCACCCTGCATGACCAAATGGGAATGTTTGAAAATCAGGACAGGGTGGGAGTGGTCATTTAATACTGTCACAGTTTTTTATTATTCAGATCAAAAAGGTTGTCTATACTGTGTCAAATACAGCGACACAGCATTCAGGATTCTTCAAAACATGGCTCAAAACAATCTTTTTCACAAGGAGATTTTGTTCCACAGGTGATGTGAATTAAAATGGTTTCATAAGATTATTTACAAACACTTACAGAAATAAAATAAATATATTGGTGCATCTGAGTGCATCTATAATCATATCTGTCATCACACTGTGGTCTACTGAACTGTAACCAAAGCTCTCCAACCCTGATCGGGATTTAATGTTTTAATGAGACTTAACTTAATCTAAACTTCAGTTTATTCTAATTTTCAGGACAAAAGGACATGATTCATATATCCAGTGATATTCAATCACTGGATACATGGCAAAACATGGTTAAGACCAAAAGTTATTGTGCTTCTACCTTTACAGACTTTGCAACTTCTGCAGTTGGGGGAGAAGTTCAGCTTGTCTGTGTATTGCTCAGGGGGACAAGGTGTGCAGTTACTTCTCTGACCCACAGCATGACACTCTTCTAAAAGTTTAAAACCTGGAAAACACGAACATCACACGTAAACACAATTAAGAGCTTGAGGAATAAATTTAATAGTATAAGAAGATGCCACCACATGAGATATTTCCAATAATTTGAACCATGTGTGGTGTTCAGGAGGATGAACAGTACCTTGAGAGCATTTGTTGCAACAAATTCCCTGTTCGTTCTCATAGTCGCCAGGTGGACACTTAAATTCCTCTGTAGGTTGTAACAGTGTCAGAGTGGGGGTGAACATGCACTGCAACACACAATGTTTACTAAGGTTTAATTGCCCATCAGGGTTTAATTTTTCATGAAGTTCCAAAGTATTGAGTGAGTCACTTGAAATTTTTCTCACCATTAGGAGCAGTATTGTGCAAACAGGGGCTTTTTTATTCCATCTTCCTCTGTGGAGACCTCCCTCCATTATCGTTTCGGTTTAACTCAATCCATCTGAGGCCACCTGTACAATCAAACAATCTGTGTAATTCCTCCGGCAGCCAAAGTTAAAGTAATATAACCCATATGTTTAGTGAGTCATAATGGGAAAACATGGGTTTATGATTCTAAACTAGACTTTTATTAAACTGAATCCATTCTTGGTGAGAGTGTTACTACATCTTAGTCATCAAGTCTGAATTGGAAAAATATAATGTAAAACCATGTCCAGGTAATTCTACTGGGTTGCCCTCCCACACTGCACTCCTCTGTCGGAGCACCAAGTTTATTTTTAACTTCCAGACTACTCTGATTGAACACAGAGTAGTCTGGAAATATGCAACACATACTGTGTTCCCAGCTAGTAATTCAGCCCCGAGTCCTCCTGAGGCTGAAACATTAGAGCCTTATATCTGATAAAAACTGAGCCAAGTCTGACTTTGTTGAGCGGAGCCTGATGAGCTGAACACAACAGCAATATCTTTACTCAGGGGACAACCCACTGTGGGCAACAAAGTTTTCTCATGGGACTTTATCCACCACTGTTTCCTGGATTGTAATTGAATGACTTTAGTGGCTCTAGAGGGCATTTTACTTAGGGTTTTCATTTACTGAGGAACTGGTTTGTAATCATTTTATTGAGCCTTTGCTGCAGAATTTACATGGTTAAACATTAAATTAATCCAAACTCCTGACCTTAAACCTGATAACTACCAAGGGTAAATTCACTTGGTATTAAAGTTTTTGATTTTGCCTGTTGAGACTTTGAAAATGCCAACTCTGAGATTTCTGAAAAAATTACAATCACAAAACTGAAAGCCTTCCAGAAACAAAGAGCCAGCAAGCAAAGATTTTTTTATCATTCAGGAGCCACAGTGGGGCCAATATTATGGGGAGGGTCTGAGATTCCACGGAGCCAAATGCCCCCAAAGGCCCCACCCTAGGATCTGCCCACCTGTCTCCTGCTCTTTAATTATTAGTCAGGCTAACGGGCTAAACTTCGCTCTGAAATTTTCTACCAGAACTACTTTCTATCAAAAAGATAAAGCCGTCGTAAATATCCGTTTATAAGGGATTTAAGGAAATTAATGAGAAACCTAAAACCGGTTTGCCTACTGGTTTCGTAGCCTCGTTGGCAAATACATTGTTGTCAAAATGTCAAAAATTTAAAAACAAGTGTCAAGCTAAATATTTCTGCGCAACTTAATTGGCAGCTTCACCAAACTTCACCTCCCTCGACCTCCCGAAACGCTGTGACTAAACCCAACTTTGACAGCTGGAGTTACTCTGAAACCTTCAAAACTTAACCTTTCCAATCAACTGTCTACAGACGATGTTAACGTTTTTAAAAGTTAAATCTACAATAGAGATTTTAATGTTTTGTTTCTATTATCGCCGGTTTCGATTTGCCTAGAAACCGCATAACGCCCACTGCTCAGCGTGATATGAATCTTCTCTTCCCACAAACTGACACACGGAGGTATTTAACCGTCACTTACCTGGTCAACCACTGTTACAGCGAGGGATGTCCCTTTACTCCAGGTCCATGAGTCGACATTAATGCAATATTTGCTTTTATCCAATTTCATTTAACATTTAACTTAGTATTACAGAGAAAGGAGCGACTGTGTCTGTCTGCCGAGCACGAGCGGAGGCGGTCTTAAACGGGAAATAACTGCGTCACGAGCACATTTAAAGGAATTGCGGAGCAGAGCAGAGCAGGGCACCGAGGCAAAAACACGCACAGACAGAAACTTTGTAGAAAGCAGACATCAGGCCGCCCTCAAACCTGTTTAACTACTGCATCTGAACAGGTGCGTGCACAATGGTGCACTAAACATCCACCGGGCCACAATATGTAGGCTACTGCTCACTCAACTCCATTACATTTAGGATACATTTGCATTTTCCCAATGAATGCTAAATAGCTTAAATTATTTTCAGGTGGTAAAACGGGAAGAGAGAAGATAGCAACTTTGCATTAGGTTGCCAGATGACTTTATTATCCTTTGATTTTCTGTGATTTTAATTTCGTGGAAAAATTATAGCAGATGGCAGGAATCCGCCATCAAAATATATCTCAGATCTTGTTTCCTGTCTAGATCAGTTAGTAAAAAAGACAAAGATAGAGACAGAGGATGGCAAATAGTGTGACCTACATTTCAGGTCTCTGGTGAGGGGTTATTTAAAGGTCCAGTGATGAGGATTTAGTGGCAAAACTCATGTAAAACAGTCAATGCATGTCTTCATGCATTGCAAGCCAAATAATTGATCTGAAACATTTTTATATACTAAACTAGACTAGACTAAAATTAATGAATTTTTAGGAATGTAATGTTTAATTATTATGTTATTTTAGAATCAATAAAGATGAAAATAAGTGTTCTAGATTAGTTGTTATCTGCTTTCAGTTTTCATACAGTCTAAGGGCAGACAATGGAGAACTTTGTGTGCTGTAATTACAGACACCATAATTAAAGAAAAGAATAGTCTGGAGTCGGATGGTACTTTGTTCACTAGGCCAGCAGAGTAAAGCCACACGTGATTTCAGTGTTACATTACTTAAAAGATCTCAGTCAGCAGAGCAAGACAAGTGCTTCCTCAGAAAAACCACATCCTGCTCTCAGCTCTTGCTCCTTCGCTCTTCCTCCCTCTCCGTCTCTGTCACATGCACCCAAATTGTCATACCAGCATGGCCACATGTGGCAAACAGACACTTAAAGTAGGTCTTCTCGTACATACACATCCAGATACCCACACTGGTGAGTTTAATGCAGCTTGTGAGCCAGCTGTAAAGACCAGCTCTGAGTCTGCATGCAAATTTTTGTGGTTTAAGCCAAGTTCAACAAGCTTCTTTAAGTATCTGTTTACCTCAACACAACATGGTTGACATGTTCCTGGCAGACATTCCTCTGAAGTTCTAATCTAACAAATTCTTACAGTCAAGCTGCATAATACTGAAACCTCAAGATAAGCATGACCAGGTTTGCTCTAAGTCACTTCAGAGTGATTTTGATGCTCTGTCATCTCTTTCAGTCATCTCTGTACTCTGTCTGAGTGGCGCTGCTCTCCCGGAGCCACACCAGGCCTCGGAAGCAGCCCCTTTCTTATTCTGCTTCGTCAACCTTGGGCCTGGTTTCACGCTTGAGGGGAGGTCACGTGTTGTGGCCTGGTTTCTGTGAAGAGTGACGGGGTGCTGAGAAGACCATAGTGTCTCACTTTTTAATTCGGTTTAAAATAGGGATGTTGCTAAGGAGACTTTTAAATTGAACTTAAACTGACAATGGCAGTCAAGGAAGAGAAATCACTAAGGGTTTGGGAAAGATCCTCTCATGTAAATTAGCTTGTAATTACCTGTGGGCAGCATTTTGCCGTCAGTCACTCTACAGTTTAAGCCACATATAAATATCTTAGCCACATCAAATGGTTGCATGCATACGTGTAATAGTTGATATAACATAATACAACATTCGCTTTCTTGATATCAAATTTTTTTACATTTAAGATGAAATGACTAATATCACCTTTTAATAGAGAAGTTTGAACTTTTGCATTGGCTGTTGTTAACAGAAATCTACTTACGTTTCTCACCTGTGTGTCATAAAGCCACAGAGCAACATCATCAGCATGTACTCATTTCTTGATCTAATGTTTATCTCCTCAACAGGTTTCTGTAAGAGCAAGAGAATGGCTTGAAGTTGAATGAGTGATATATCATATATTTACTGAAATGACCTTGTCAGCCAGTCGTGAGAAGGAGACGCTGTGGTAGTGGCAACAGAGTGAGAGAAAACGTTAAACCGCTTGGGGCCGAAACACTGATTTTGGACAAAACGGGAGATATTGCTCCTGTGGAAAAAAGTGGAGGCTGGAGGGAGCGCATGTGCTTGTGCAGAGCCAGGAGTCGCAGCGAAGAGATGGAGAAAGGATGAGTGAGCGGGGCATAGAGATTTCAAAGGCACCGGTGAAAATGTTAGGCTTTCATTATGAGTCATCTGTGACATTTTACGAATAGTCCCCTGACACTCATCTAGTCCCCTGCTCAGTCTCAAACTCAGAGGGTCCCAGGTTACATCTAAAAGTCTTGCCTTCTCCTCCATGGTAAGGTAAGTCTGAACATTTTCAAACAAACAATGCTGTCAGATAATAGAGTCCTGTCAGGTTAAACGTTAGCAGATTTACACGTTTATGTTCCTGTAACCTTGCTTGAAGTAGGCTGTAAAGCAACTAGAGTGTTAGGCTATATTTCTTTGTCAGTACTGTTGTATATGTTTTTAAAATATGAAATGTGTTTGTACTGCATATTGTGTAGCTTCACTGCCAAATGCTGTCTTTTATGACTTAGATTAATACTAGAAAACACTTGAGACCTGTGTCGTTTTCAAAAGATACATGTTGCTTCACTTGTTTTTTTTTAAATTTCTTTTTTACTATGTGAACATATCTAACCAAACAAATCATTGTTCTCCTCCACCTCCTCTTGTGGCTCATCCTCTTCTTCCTCCTGCTCTCACTTTTTCCTCTTGTGTTCTTCCCAGATGCAGCCACACTTTTATTTTGTTTTTGCCTGCCTGTGCAGCCTGTTTTTCCTCCGTCCCGCGCTTTCCACACAGTGCAATGAGACACAATATCCCTGGCCAGCAGATAAACCTCAGCAGTGCTGCAACAAGTGCTCACCAGGTACAACAACCTCTGTTCATCTTGATTGATTTCATAATTTTGATGCAAATGGGTCATAACTGTTCACTACTGGGTGTGTTCCAGGTACACATTTGATTGATCGGTCTGACTGTGAAGTTAAGTGTGGCCCTTGCATTGGTGAGCGGTACATGGAAACCTACAACATGGCATTCTACTGCAAAATTTGTGAAGACTGCAAGAGACGTGAGTAATTTCACAGCTTTTTGTCCTACGGGTGAGGTGCCAAGTATTCTAAGTATTCTTATTTTAGACCTGACATAACACAAAGACATTGTTATGGCTCATATGATACTGTATTTCATCCTATCATGCCATGTAATCTCACATCCGCTGCTCAAAGAAACTCAAGGCTGCTTTAAGCGATTGTATCCTTGCTCATCAAGAAGACTTGACTCTTCCTTTATATGGCTAATTCACTTGGTTATAAATCATGCATCAAAACCTAGGACATTGAAAATAGACATTTAATGTCTGGACATTATCATTACGCAGATATGATTATTAAACTGTACCATGATCAGTTATGCAGGTTGGAGAAAAAAGATAGTAATCTTGAAAATCTTAAAAAGTACAGATGAAACACAAAAACATAGAGCAGTAGATGTCATGTGAAAGTGTTTCCTCTGTGATTAAACATTACTATAAAAATACTACTTGTCATTCGGGACTCTGTGAAACATTGTGGTTCCCTGTTTATTTCGCCTACACATCATATGTGTAATGTCTGTGATTCTGTCTTTTGAGCATGAAATATGAATGACTCATCACTTCTCTCTGGTCCTGACCACCAACTCTGTCCACTTACGGTACAAAACCGAAGAGAAGATACTCAGTTAGTTGTCAGTCACCTCTGTCTTTTAAAGAAGTTGTCCCATGCAAAACCTTAGTTCGCTTGGGGGTTTTCCCTTTCTGTGTGTCATGGTGGGCTACAGTCAGAGAGAGACTGAAAGGAGGAGGAAATTGGGGGGATCTGAGAAACCCTTTGTGAAGCAGCTCAGGGGGCTGTTGTGGTGGTGGGATTCTGCGGAAGAAGTTCAGGCTTACAAATTAACAACACAAGTGTCAGCAGCATAGCCCACCGAAAGTGGCAAAGACGGGAGGAAGTTCACTAAGTAGACCATTGTCGTGTCGGTGGAAAAAAGAGAAAAACACAGAAAAGAAGTAAACATCGGAAAGAGCAGCAGTCATAAATGTCATATCCTATGCTATTACTCAGGTCTCTGCCCTGCTACAGGTGAGCAAAAAAAGCTTGTTGTGCTTATTTTTAAATGTCACAGGGGAAAACATAGAAGACTGAAAACACAGACGTGAGATAAAAGTATGTGATTCTCAGTCTGAATTCTGAACATGAGTATTTCAGCAAGGTTTGACTTTTACATTTGCACCTAGACGTTCTCTTTGAGTTAGCCTGTTTCAATCTAATGTCACAATCTGTAAACAAACCCTTTAAAAAAATTACTTTATATGCAGAGTTCTCTGACAGCTGTTACAGAAATTTGGGGGGATGAAGGTGGGTGTTCGAAATGTCAAAAACCTTTAATCCTACACATGCAGGGGCTTTATTTCAATTAACGGCCATGGAAACTAATTTAAGTGGAAATGGTTCAACCCACAGAAAAATTTCACACACTGCTCTTGCAGCACAGCAGTATTAGAGTTTGTTTTGCCTTCATTGCAGCGTTCACGATTTGAATGTGCACACAAAGTTTCAAAGGAGGAGTTGTTCTAAATATATAAACCTTAACACTCATACATTCATGCAGGATAACATTTTCAATTATCAGATGCCCTTAACAGTATGTTATGTAACTTTTCTGCATTAAAACATTTTGCCAAGTTGTGTACTTAACATTATCCAAGATGTTTTTCTGAAAAAAAAGAAAAAAAACTCAGAGAAATCTGTAAGTTTAATTCAAGGTAATAGTGTGTTTCATTTTGTCCCTAACTTGTCAGGGAGTGAGGGAGTACGGTGGCAACAAGACTAAACATGAATAAAACTTTAATATGTTACCCCACCCATGAATGCAGTGGTAATGGTCTGAGAGTGAGGACAGCAACTCCCATGGTCCCACACTACTTCACAAAATCATCAAACTATGTTTGTTGTGTTCACTGATTTGCTTGAGCGACCTCTAGCAGCACAAATCACATACTGTGTGTTAGACTATGTGAAGCCTCTCATGTCATCAGTTATATCCACTGCTCTGAATCAGCGTGGACATAAAACTTTCTATGGATGTTTCTGGAGTATTACAATAGCGATTTAAAGATTTCCAACCTTACTTTTTTTCAATGTACTAAAATGGATCATCATGTTACAGTAAAGTGAAGCAGCAAGTGTGTTAACAACCAACCTGCTCAACTCTGTTAAGACACTTGAGTAAGAATCTTTGTCAGCTTTAAACTCTCCAGATGTACTGCTCTGTGGTGAAATGTGACCATCCAGACTCTAAATGCTGTCAAATGTGAAATAATGTTACTGACTTGCAGAGTTTTGATAATGTTTTCTTCGTATTAAATCTAAATTGTGCTTATGGAGGTTTCATTGTCAGCACTGGGAAACAGTGGGGCGGAGAAAAGCACGAGTTTGCTAAAGATAATAACATAGTTATAATACAAGTACACCACAGTCATAATGAAGTGAGTTTTAACTGTGGACTGAGAAGTGCTGTTATTATCAGTTTCTTAGCAAAGTTTACTCAGAAGGATCTCAAGTTCTCTCTATAACTATGTATAAATGTCATTGGTGTAGTTTTATAAACTATGTAAGTTTGGTAGTTAAAACAAATGTTTTGTGATGACTATGAAGGCTTCATGCGGCTTATATGAGTAGTTTTCTTTACTTTACTTTGAAGTATGCATGTTGAAGCACTCAGTTAGAAAGGAAATGTTTCATCAAAGTGAAATACTGCTTTCACTACAAAATTACAGCTGTGTCTGAAAAAAGGTATCAAAAGTGATTATATAACTGTCATATTACTTAAAACCAGAATCATTACCTGCCATGTCGAGCTTGTGAGTCATTTTTCATTTTCTGATTTGTGTCACATTTTTAAGACAATCTTTGTGCGTACGTGAATGTTCGTCACACACATACTCATATATAATTATGATTGTACTTGATTTTTTACTAACAACAGTTGTTTCATGTTTGTTGTCTTTTACAGCAAATATGGAGTATAAGTTACCCTGTAACGGCACTCATAATGCCGTGTGCAGATGTATAGCTGGCTTCGAATGCAAAGACACACACTGCAAAGAGTGTGTGCCGATACCAAGCACCACCCAACCCACACTGCCGCCCTCCACTAGAGGTAGGATACACCTCAACCACACATCAAACCAAATTTGACACTTAAATGTTTAAATTAACAGTCAATAGCTGTAACAATTTATGAATTACAGTGAATTAAAAAAGTTATTTCTTTTTTTTGGATGGCTGTAGACACATAAAAGTTAGTTTATAATTTACAGAACACTGGGGAACAAATGTAGCAGTAAGATGAAAGGTTACTGTAGAAGCAACCATATTACCATAAATTATTATCCATAACCTTTTTGGTTTCTGTGGCACCGACATCAATGCTGGGTGTGGTCAGGCTTGTGGTTTTTCTATTTATGTGACCACATTTTACAGAGATGTCAATTACGCCAGCCACCACTAGAGGGCAGGCAAAATAAGAACTGTAGCTGGCATTACTCATTTAATTTTTGTTTTGTTTTGGTTATTGAAGAAAATAAGCACTTTTACAAACAAAAGTTTAGTTTAGTTATATGATTTGTTCAATTGGATAATCTTCACTACTTGCTAACCTACATCTGAGGTTTAGGACTCATTCCTGCATCACTTAATTGATCAGTGTCTTTCAGTTAATGGTTTTGGTTTTCTGGCCTGTAACTTGTTCACTCTCTCCGTTCTCACTGTCAACATTTGCATGCAGCTGCTAAGCTCTGACAAACCTGTACTACACTGCCTGCACAGCACTAAAGACCAGATTCAAGTAATAGACAAGCTGGTACAGATATAATGGAAAAGAATACAATCAGGATTTATTCACTGGTCAAATAATGCTGCAGTAGTCATAAGTACTTAATGAGTCCAGCTACAATCAGCAGTGAACTAAAAGATGGAAACATGACACCAGAGGCTAAGTTTTGCTCGTTCTCCATCACAAGGCTACAACAACAAGGCTATAGCAACATAAGCTATCATGCCCTCTGTCTGTAACGTTTAAGCTGCAAAATAAATCATCTCCATTCAAGCATTCATGCAGTGACATGTCATTTGTTCACTGTTGGGTCTGAAAGTGAGGCTTAAGTAAAAAGTAAACATTATATATAAAATATAACATTTATTTTTTAGTCTTTTTCTTTAAATTTACACAACAGAAAAAACTGAATAACAAACTTGTTGTCCAGCAATGGAAGGGTCAACCAGCTATTTTTGGTAAGGTTACCCGTATTAAAAAATGGCTATAAGAACTATTATTTGTGTAAAAAAAATGTATTATGAGTAATTTATCAGCTAAAGAATGAGATATTTCCTTAAGGAGTTTTTAGAGAACAAAATGGAGCTAAAAGCAGAGTGAGAACTTGGCTCCTGATGAACGTTGCTCTGTCCCTGCTGTTTGTTTGTTTGCAGACATCTGAGTGATAATGTGTCAGTGTTGTGCTTGTTTTGCTGTGGCCGAAACATGTATTAATGCTGCATTCAAGGATGGTAGATTCAGCTTTCAGAGTGCCTATGCACATTTAGGAAGTACACTTGATGTTTTTATTGCACAACATAATGTTTTGTTCTCTCCGGATCTTTGTTTGGCATCCAGCAGCTCCATTAAAAGGAGACTCTCTGTTCTTTTTGTTCAGTGTTTCACAATGGTTGCCAAGTTCAACTGAAAGAGTTTGGCACTGATTTAATTATTAAAAATAATCCAAATAAATCTTTAGATGTTCCCAGTGAGCAACTCTTTGTTTACTCTGCAGTTTCTGCAGAGGAAGGTCTTACAAGGTGACCCGAGTTAATTATAAAACATGTAAACTTAACCTTAGAGCATGCTCACTGCTGAGCCATGAACTGTTTCATATTTCTACTGACCTGTGAAACATGTCTGCATTGAGCTGATAAGTTTTGTTTTTTTCTTTTTATTTCCTTCCTTCAGTTGTGAAACCTGTCACCCTCACTAGCCTCACCACAGACTGGGCCCCCAGTAAACCACTTAGAGGTAATTTCAGATACTGATTCAATATATGCCAATAAAAACAAGGAAATACTTGAACTATTTCTCTGTGGTGTTTCCGTGGGTGTTCATCTACAAATATTTAAAGTATGTCTCTCTCTTACATTTTCTTACAGATACAGCATGGTTACTGGTGATAATTGCCCTCCTGTGTGCGGGAATTACATTCTTTGTTCTAACAAAAATCAAGCCCTTTCTACGTTGGATTACATCTAAACGTGGTCAGTAGCTGAAGCAGATAATCCTCTCTGCAATAGCAGTGGGGACACAAATACAGTTGGTGTACATAGCACTTTTATCATTTTATGTGCATGAATTAATGTGATTTTTACCTCAAAAAACCCTTCCTCTGTTCTCTTTTTGCTTAGGCTATCTTTTGGCTAAAACGTGTGCACCAGTGCCACCAAGCTCTGAGGACGAAGAAGTTTCTAAGCCTGTCCAGGAAGCAGGAAGCGTGACCAACCTCAAAACAGACCCTGAACTTGGACAAGTAAACATTTCTCGGGCGGACCTTTAGTGACACCCTACAGTGCAAAACATCCCTTGTTGCTTTGGACAATTATGACAAATGGAGGCAAGCGAAAGCTCGGTCTATGCCGGCGAATGGAACCACTCAGGACTTTTGTTTAAAGACTAAAGCTGTTTTCCAAAGAGGAAACATGACTGTTGGACATCCTTAGATTAAAAGTGTAGAAAAAATATTTTTTTATGCACAAAAGTGTATAAAAAAACACAGAAGAATCTGGAAGACACTGAAAATAGAGTGTGTGACACTTTGACAGTTGTGCATGAGTTTGAAGTTGTGCAGTATGTTGCTAAACAGTGGTATGTACTAAGGTACAAAAAGGGTTAAGGGAATTTCACCTCTTTACATTTATATGTGTATATATATCAATAGAATTTCTGCTGCAGTTTCACACTCAGATTTTAAATGTTTTTGAATACTTTTTACTGGAGATGAATCTCTTGGTAGATTTTTTTAAATTCAAAATAAAATTTTATTTCAATCAAAGATGCCTAATAATCATGCACATTAAACGTTTAGGGGCAAAAATTTGAGAGAGCTGACAGAGCTTACTAAAGAATATTTACATTTTAAATTACAAGTTACGAAGGAGGTCACTTTTCAGCTGTTCTGCCCAGAGTTAAAGTTTTTGGTGTTCGACGACCACAAGTTTTGAAAAAAACCTGCAGATTGAAGTATCTCTGTAGAATACGGTGATCCACAGTTTGCCAAAGGAGGATAAATCTGCACCACACTCATCCGTGGTTTCACAGTTTCACAATTCCTTTTTCTGAAAGAGGGATTTTAGGATCAGTCCGGATTGTAACAGTCATAACCACCAACAAAAATCTTCTGACATCTGTAGGATGCATCATAGCACCTCCTCCTTGGAAACGTGGCAGTCCTTTCCTTGCTCCTGGGAGGGAAAGAAAATGCTGTCCATCTCTCCACTTCTCTCCTCCTCAGAGAGATGAATACTAGGAGAGGCTGTGGGGTGAAACACAGGACAGTCTCTCTCATCTTCCTCTTCATCTTTGACACTCGGCCTCTCAGTCATCATCCCACCCTGAATTGTTGGACCAACTTGGCCTGTGAATTGACTAAGCAAGCTGAAGATGACAGTTCCTGGACTGTGGAGGTGAATTGAGCCTACAAAAGAAAAAACAAGCAAACAGTGCACTTAAAGAAATGTTTTAATTGCTATGGCTTAAGTGCATGAAAATACAGTTTACAGAGACGGGACAACTATATAACATTCAACTCATAACAGTAACACAGCTGCATCTTTTACTTTTTTTATTTTCTTAATGACCCAACAAAGTGAGTCGAAAGTACTTTACATGAAAGTTTTTATTTTACTCATCAGTACCCAGATTTGCTGCTGAAACGGATGATGGTTGTTGCTTTGCACTGAATGAGTCTCTGGTGAACTGATGAGTTGACTCCTTCGTCTTGTGAGAAGTGTCTTTACCTCCCTGAAGAAGAGCATGTCAATCAGGGTGGGGCAAACAAAAGGCCATGCCATGCCATATACTGTGTATGTACATAATACACTGAAGCTTTGAAATTAGCTACTTACCTTATAACATAACAGCAATGCAATCGCTAGAAAACAGTAAATAAAATAATTAATCATTTAAATCAATTTTTATCCGCATTCACTAATGATGAACCATCATATATGAGGTTTAGATAGCAACCTATTGTCTTCAGCAAATCTGCATAGCTAATGACATATTTCTAATGGAGTCATTCCTATGTTCCCAGGGTCCTTTGCTTCTCAGCTCCCTCAGGGTCCCATGTTTAGTAAAAGAGGGGTTCCCAAACATTTTCAAAATATCACAGGCAGACCTCCTCTTTGGCAAGATGACATTTAAACAGTGTGACTCCACTACAACAAAAAATCAAACAAAATAGCATGCGGCACTGAATCCATTCTTTTTGTATTCTGCCTCAAACTTGAGTTTTTCTTGACCAGGACCTTCAGGTTTTTTGTAACTGAGTTTTTATCAGCTGGACTGTTGTTCTGCTCACCAGGTTTTTTCCTTTCAAAAACGTATCTGTTTTTGTGAGTTAGCACTAGCTTGCAATCAAGCTAGCTATCCAAGTTTCAGAAGCAGAGCAGCTTCTAGCAGTGATAGACCGTATCAGAGAGATGGGCTAGAAGATGAGCATGACAAATTCAAGTTCGATTTGTTATCACTATAAATTATATTTTCTAATAATACACATAATAATAATAATCTGTTAGATTTACTTTTATTTATTACTGTATTGTAACATTTTCTATCATCTTCACTCCCATTTACTGAGCCCCCCCTGGTGGCCCCTGAGGGCCCTTACTTTGAAAACCATGGTGTTTTCAGAATATTAAACTGGGAGACGTAGGAACCTGGGAACATATAAAAACTCCATATATTTTTTGCTCAGATGATGTCTTCATCAAGTTCAAGGGTTCAGTTGATTAAACGGAGACATTAGATCGTAAACCTGTTACGAATCTAAACATAATTTCACCTTTCTTGAAACATGATTCATCTTTGGGACGATAAATGAGGAAGAGGATCACAAAGGCAAAACATCCTATTAAAACCACTGGACACAAGATGGCTGCCAGCTGACTGCTGGTCTTGTCTGAAAGACAGAAAGAAGGGTTTACAGTATTGCTAGCAGCTCATTGAGGCAATGCAGGGCTTTTGGTTAGATGCTAACATACTACAACAATGCTAAGTAATAAGTCTGCTAGTCTGCTAGCTTACTAATATTTACTTATGTAAATAATCATGCACAGTCATTCATTTTGGTGGTATTTGGTTAAATAAATATTGAATTATGGAGGTTAAGTTAGCCTGGGTTACAACTACATGTAATCCTGGGCAAAACATGAATATTTGACCCCCATTTAATGGCAACCTAATCGGCAAAAGTTGATTTTAACAGAAAAACCTCAAATGTGAGCCTCCTGGTGTTGCTAGAGGAAAGGTGAAGTCAACAGGATTTATGCTCTGGGGACGATACAAATCTGAAGCATAATTCCAAGGCAATCCATGTAACCGTTTTCTAAATATTTCACTAAGAGCCAAAAATGTCAATCAGCCAACAGCACTAGAGGAAATGTAAGAGGATAAAGACTGTCTGTACAAACTCTAATGGCAATTCAGTGACATGTTACAATTGACATTGGGGAAACATAACTAGCTGCTTTTACTTGAGTATTTAAGTACAAAAAATATAAATTAGTTGTTAGTTGTATTATTATATATATTAGTTGTATATTAGTTGTATGTGTTATTAGGTACAATAGGGTTCAAGCATTTTACCTGACTATTTTCATAGTCTCACAGCCTGTAAAAGTACTTTTTCCACCACCGATATTCAAGGTTTTCCAATCCAAAATTACCATAACTTTTGTCCCTAAAGCCATGTTGCTATAATTAATAAAAAAATATACAAAACTTGCTTAAAACAATAAAAATTACATTCTCTGCCCTCCATTTTTTTTTTAAATAAAAACACTTACCTGTTTTGACATGTGTGCTATTTCCTGGCACTGGAACTGTCTGAAGGCCACAGCTGTGAAAAATAATGGTGGAGTGTGAAAACTCTCAAATACCACAAATTGAGACAAGCACAGTATATTTCACAGTATCTGTTATGCTTGTAACAAAAGCTTAATTCTATGATATAAAATCCAACAGTCAGTACCCCACTGTTGAATTTTTAATCCTTTAATTGTCTTCAAAAAGGATGTTTCTAACAAGTGGCCAAAAAAGATGACAGAGTTTGTCAAAGATATTAAATGTAATGATGAACAAAACTACTGATTTACTAACTCACTTACTTTTTACAGCCTCTCTGTGTTTATACTTATGCTCTTACAAGCTATTCCAATTTGTTGACTAGTCAAGTCAGGTTGTGTTTTTTATACTGTAGTGGCCTTATTGTGGTGACATTAAAGTTATGCGATCACAACAATTGAACTTCTGTGTCAAAAACAGTCAATTTTCTTCAACAATCCAAAATCCATGGGAATAATCCTACTGGCTGTTTCAAGGGGAACCAGGGTGATGCTAACTTCCAGGTTTGGCACCAAAATACATCATCCCTGCAGCACTCTGTTTACTCTGGGAGCATTACAAGTCATCCAGACTACGGGTGTCATAAATCTGGAGCTTTCACTTGCACTCTGCGAGGTATTTATTATGAACTATAATTTGGGAAGTTCATGACTCACACGGACGATTGGCAGGGTTTGGCAGAAGTTCTGGTATGTCCTGAGGAAGCTGGAGAGAGCGTGCGTTTATCTTTGACCGGGACAATGGTCGCTGTTCCTGGAAAACAAACACAGCTGGTTTCAGATTTCAAAGAGCAAACACGACCAAATGAAATTTCACTGACACGTCTCTGCACAGAAACAGCCTGGATGCAACAAATAGCACAGATATACATGAATATACATTAACCTACGAGTGGGAAGAACAAGTGAAAGTAATACAGCATGAGGAAAAGGAAATTTGTGAGATTTAATATGTTTTTTATGTTGCCGAGAGATTATGTCACAAATCATAAAACAATGTCTTGAATATCGTCGTTAATCATCATGCTCTGTTTTGAGGGTTTCCAATTATTTGTACTTCAACAATTTTACATGTCATAGCAAAGAGTTATTTTTTTCCATCATCTAAATACACTGAAGCTTTTTTTTTTTTTTTTACATATGCTTCCATATTCTTTTTGAAGTTTGATAATAAAAACACCGTTGTTAAGAAAGGCATATGTTTGTGGCACCCTGGGGGCCTAAGGGTTAAGGCCTGGACTATGATAACATCATGTCAAAGACCTCTGCTGCATGTCATTTCCATCTTTGCTCTCTCGCCTCATTTCCTGTCATCTCTTTCAGTCATAACCAACAAAAGCATAAAATGTCCCACCAAACACATTACTTTATGAAGTTCAGCTTTTCTATCATGTCATAATCCAGCCTTATAGAAGTTTGGAAGACTTTACTCAACCTGCATAGATCTCCCCCAAATATCCTGAGAGCAAAATACTCAATATTTTGTTTTATATCTCATATTTCATATATGTATATTTATATGTACAATGTTTCAATATTACTTATCACTAATGTATAAGATGTACAGCAGACCCTTTATCAAATTGAGCACAATCACTTTTAATATATGACTGTATGTTCTTGCTAGTACTTGTTTATATTTCGTACTTCTTGCAATACTATTAATAGTAAAGATATTTTACAGGTTGTATTTTTACTATTCTAAGTAAAAGATCTGAATATTTCTTACATTGCTAATTTCCTTACTGAGAGGGAAAACCCCAGAGTGCACATACAGCTCCAAACTTTTTTTCTGTCACATGTGTAAATGACTAATGTGCAGCCTGTCCTATCATTACCGATCTTTCTGTTACAGTCAGTCACAGCTTCTTCAGTGTACTTTGTTTATCAGGACGCCCCCTGCTGGTTCAGGCTTGTCTCATAGAATTAAGGTCTGCACTGCTGATGTGTTTCTCACCAGCTGTGGTTGTTTCCGGGATCTTTCTACAGTATTTGCAGTTTCTCTGGTCCGAGGCCATTCTGGTGCATGTATAACCATCCTCACAGACGCACTTGACATTGGACTTGGCGGTGCAGTTCTGAACCACCCTCTGATGATATTCTGAGAGTGGAAAATAGAAATGATTTAATGGATTTTAATCATCAAAAAAGGTAATTTCCAGAAATGCAGAGAGAATTAGACTGATAGATTTTCAGTTTCTTATAAGAATCCAAAGGTCACTGCCATCATCACAGTCTTGACATTGGTTGGATGAAATGGTTAACTCGGTATAAATGACTCATAGTTTCTTTACCTGGTCTGCAGTCTCTGTAGCAGTCATGGCAGCTCTCTTCTCGGTTCGATTCAGATGTGTAGCTTCCAGGAGGGCAGGGTGCGCACTCTGTACAAGACTTCTGAAACTCACCTGACAGAACAGAAAGACTCAAATGAGAACGACCGGATGACAAGGAGCGCAGAGACAGCCTACTTCTGCAAAGTGCATAACAATGAAGGATGTGGTCGTACAACATAGAACTCAATGTAGATGCAGTGCGTGTCATTTTTCATCAAGACCAAGACAGAGACATGCAAAAAAAACAAGTCCAAAAGAGAGAAAAGATACTGTTTGTCTCAGCACTTCATAGTTATTTCCAAATATGAACAACAGCTGATTCATTCACTAGAAACAGTGAGTCAAAGCTATTAAAGGAATGTGCCGAAAAACAGATATAGAAATAGAAAAAAATGAAATCCAGATATTGTGGGTTTCTCACCTGCGGGGCATGATGGTTTACACATACTGGCGGCCGTAGTGTGGGCCGGCTGTGACAACACATTATAGCAATTAGACAGGAATCACCATATTGCAGCAGAGTCAGATTAACTTGTTTATACATGTAGATACATCTATAACACTGAGCTTTATCTTATCCTTGAAAGAAAAAGTCGATTTTTCTTTCCGTAAAATTATAAAATCTTTAAGTAGATAAACTGAAGAGGAAGGATATCATTACCAGCGGAGAGGTGAACACCGACTGTGCAGATAACATCACAACAACCACAAAACATTGCACAAGTCTCATCCTAAGGAGAAACAGTATGAATATATTAAAATTAAGGGAAGACATCAAGTTTTTCCCTCAAAAAATCACAGTGGGAGGGAGTCAACTTAAGATCTCATGCACCAGCAGAGTTTCTAATATCATAAATTAGATGGGATGATGAAATGTATTGAGAATGTATCAGAAAAATGATTTTTACCTTCAATATGATGCGTCTTTTGTTCTCCTTCTAATGTTTTGTTAACTTCCTTAAGGTGTGCCTCTCTCCCTTTCTCTCTCTCTCTGTCCTCTCACTCACTCTACCCATCCTCTGTGTCACTGTTTCCTTACCTGTCACATCTTCTTGTCTTCCTGTCTCCCCCGCCCACAGATTTATACCAGTCCGCTGCTGTCCTGTTTACACATTCAGCTCTCACACAAAGACCCATCTGCACTCTGACTAACGCTTCTGCATCAAAGCCTGATTACTTTCCATGCATGCTGTAAGATCTGACGAAGGGTGAATCAAAGAACTGCTGCAGTTAACTTGTGTCAACAACGTGATGGGAGAGAAGATCTTTGAGAGAGAGAGACGGTTATAACCAGACGTGAATTCATGTTTTTTGAATAAATTGGGGAGGTCTACTTTATTCAGATTTCTTTGATTTAATGGAACCTAAATGTCAGCTAAAGTATAAATTCTCATAACTTTTTAAATAAAAAACTTATTCTTAATGGTCTCTAGCTATGCAGATAGTTAGTGGTAGTGGTAAAGAAGTATCATCAGCCAAATATAGTTCAAATATCAAAATAAAAGCAGTCGTCCTGCAAAAAAAAAAAAAGTTCCCTGTGACAAATGTGTTATCATATTGTAGCTAGTCATGGTTTAACTATTTCAAATACAGTACGTATAAAGTTTAGTCTAGTGGTTTAAAACCTCAGGTCAGACTGCTTTTAAGAGTCACAAAAACGAATACAGGAGCATGACATGACTAAAGAGAGAGAAAAAATGAAGCTTTGCTTCACCGATTTTTTTTTATCAACTGGGGATTTTCTCAATTTTTTTTTCTGAGAATTAAAAAATACTTTGACCTCTTTGAACTCTGCTCTCAAAAAGTTATTTAAGTGAACCCTCTGATAGGCTCCCTCACCAACATGTAACTGGTTCTGTTCAAGTTTGCACACTTGATTTTGAACTGTTCATAGAATTTCGACAAAAATCAAAAGATGTTCTGAGACAGAAAAGTTGGTTCCCGAATGAAACCAAAAAGCAGCAAGATTTTTTTTGGGAAACAAAGCAGCCAAATCAAATTCTACAGGTCATTGTGCCTTGTGCAGTGTCCTCTGCTGATGACATATTCTTGACTACAAGGTTCATCTCGAAACTAGAGAAAACACAGACGGGTTCAGTAGGAAGCACCAAGATTCAAAAAATCCTGAACAGAACCGGTTCATGTGGCAGAGCAATTTGGGTGGAAAAATATCCAAAGATATTTAGAGGGGGAAATTACTCTTGGTGAACTCTCAGGTACCTTTTTTATAATTGTTGGATTTCATTGGTTTATACAACAGATATCACTTGGTCAACTCATTATATGAAGAAAATCTTAACCTTAAAGGTAACACATGTAGCTGTCAAATAAATGTAGTGGGGTGAAAAGTACAATATTTTCAGCTAAAATGTTGCAGAAAAAAGTCACAAGTAACATGAAATCTTAGAACCACAAACTGTTCTTAGTATAGTATTTGAGTATATGTAATTAGTTACTCTCCACCTCTGCAGATAGTTTTTATTTAATACACCTACATACTAAGATATCCTATTGTGAGGTTTCCATCACAAACCCAACACAATGGAGAGTTTCATTTGTTGAGCTCACATTTGCTTTCCAAGGTGGACAGAAACAACTGAATGGAAATACACAGAAATGACAGTTAATCACACATAGTTTTGTTGCTCAGTTTTATCTTTTATTCTTTCAGTCTTTCTTAACACATCACAAACTGTAGCTCTGCAGCGAAGCTTTTGTAGCCTAATTAACTGTCTTGATGTTTAAAGCTGCACAGTCACACTTCTGAAATTCTCAGTGAAAACATGGGATTGTTATCAGATTTTTAAGAGACGCAAATTGAGTCAAACTTTTGTTATGCAAGACTTTCTGCTCTGTAAAGACAAAAAGGAGTACAAAAACCACCCTTTTTTGTCAATAACTGTCATTGTTTCCACTGAGAAACTAAACAGAGCCATAAGAACATTACATTTTAATTTCACAAGTTTCTTATCAGATGTGTGACTGTGGACATTCTTCTTCTTCAGTCACTGAACACAAATATATATTCAAAGCTATATTTCCCTTACACATGTATTATCAAGGCTGTCATACAGTCATTTCGCTAAAGCATTTGCATTTCAGTACTTCTTTTTTTGTTTAAACTTGAGTTATTTTTAAATTGACTTTTTTAGGCAACCTCATACACTCATAAAGAAAGAGTGCCAATGGAAAAAAAGAACTCCATTGTCATTTGATTTCAATTTTACAATTTTTGAGGTTACTATTGTCAAAAGACAGCTCAGTCTTAAGTTTCTCTTGCTTAGTTAGACATAGAGACAATATCAAATTAGAGTTGTAGCATATCCGTCTTCCTCATGTTGTACATTTGCCTCAGTAAAAGTCTTTTTAAAAACACTCACTTTACAGACATAACATCCAAAAACATACACACTGGCACATGCAGACGGAGAGACTCACTCAGTGCGTGAAAAGAAAACCTATACAAAGGTAACCAGTGTTTTTTATTTCTCACTTAATGTATCTCTTACATCCCCCTTCTGTATTTAAACAGTAGTGAAACACTGCAATAAGCATTCAGCTGATTCCAACAGCAACACATGCATGAGTTTATATAATCTGTCCTCCAGCTGTCTTTATAAATATGAAACGAAGTTATGAAGTGTGAGTCGCTGAGGAAATGCAGTTCACCTGGTTCAACTACACAGAAATTACAGCCAACACGATGTTAAGTCAACAGTGTCTGATAATAGAGCAGTGATGGTGGGGGGGGGCACTCCCCTGACAGTACATTTTCCAGCAGTTTGCTGATATGTTTTACTATAGCAGTGTGTCTGAGTTACAGTTCAAGATTAAATGTGCACAGAGAAAAACAGAAATAAAGTAAAAATTTGGTGTTTGTGTTTATCTATTATTCTAATGTCTCACCTGTGACATGTAAAAGATGAGGAAATATAAACAGAAGAAATATAGTTCTCCATTTTCAGCGCGTCAATAATTTTTGTTACATTTTTTACAAGTAATAGTGATTCTGTATACATTTTTGCTTTGCTCTGCCTTTCTATGTGCAATCGTTTACAGGCTCAAAAAATACATTTAGTTATTTACATCAAGCACCTTGGTGAAATAGCTTTAGCAGCTATATTTATTCATTCTATTTTTACAGCAATTTCCTGTTGATTCATAATCTGACCATTTTATTTTGGCACTCAGTGAGTAATTCACACTATGTCATGACCATCCTTTATTCTTCTTTTAGACTGTATACGGCATAGTCTTGGTTATGTCACCCTTTCCAAAGAACTACTGTGAAGCCTAGAGGTTAGGCTCTGACCATCATGGCAGTGCCTGATTTTGCCAAACTTGCAGCTAATCCAAAAATGGCCACAGAGGTTGACTGTGTGGGGAGCAGGACTTCTAAGACAATCTGTTGGTACAATTACCCACATCGATAGCCAAATAATTTGTTTAGTGTTTGCATGATAAACTGTCCAGAAGGCACCAGCAGCAGAAGCTGAGATGATGCCGAGCAGACAGCTAGCTGCAAGCTGTCACTCAGAGTGGCCACACCCTAATGCATAACTTAAATCTTAATATGATCTAAGCAAGATAAAAATTCACCTCCTCACACAGTTGACATGAAAGGTTAAATTAGCAATAATGACCAAAGACTTTTTGGTACCAGGCTGTAGCATCTTTATTGCTCCTTTTAAACTGGGCATTTTTTATGACTGTTTATAGGGAATGACACACTTTTAGAGACAGCCTTAGGTGGTCATTCAAGGAACTGCAATTATCAGCGCTTCACTTCGGCCCAGGCCCCGAAGGTTTCGGCTTTGTTGTTTTACTATTGTCACAGTGATATTGTTTAACCTTGTAGCACTGCTCAAACAACACAAAACCTGATTTTAATCTAAGCATTTTGTAGCATTCATACAGCGCTTGTCTATTCAGCAACACAGAGAGCAGATTGAAGAGCCAATAATGACTCCAGATCAGATTCAGCAGGGTGCAAGCTAAATTTGAACTACACACGATGGAGGCTATTGCCACATTTGAGACTAAACTTGCTTCGCTCTCACACGTTTCTTCTGAAGCACCATTAATAGGAAATCAAACAGTTTAATCCAGGGATGTCAAACTCGTGCCATGGAGGGCCGAGAGGCTGCAGGTTTTCTTTCCAACCAAACACTCCACCAGCTGATCTCACTTATTACCTCACCTTCAAGCAGAGAGCAGGGACTAATCAGTGACATCAGCTGGTGGACTTTTTGGTTGGAAAGAAAACCTTCAGCCTTTCGGCCCTCCATGGCCCGAGTTTGACATCCCTGACATAGACATTTTATGAGACACCAGGGGGCGCCAAAGCAGCCTTGATATTTAATACTTGATAACTATACTATTAATGTAGTTTGAATTATATACTTATATACTCTCATGCATACAAACTACATAAAATGTGCTAATAGACTGCATCTTTTGCACAAATTAGACACATTTCAAGAGTTTGTTGTGGTAAAAAATGGCCACCATATTCCTCTCTAAGGCCACTCTGGGACTCCATAGATGCTTCACATGTTTCGAAGCATTTTACAAGCGGTTTTCCTTACAGCCACTTTGTTTTATCTCTGAGAATTTTCCTTAAAAAAAACATTTCATATGCTGTTTACATAATGAAACAATCAGTTGATGTTGAAGCAAAATGTACTGACATTTCAATTAACATGTTCTCACTCTCTACACTATCTGGTGAACATAGATAATATCTTACCTGTGTGAAGAAACAAGCAGTCCGTGACAGAAGTGTCAGCAGCAGACTCTTTCTACATTAAAGTAGAGGAAATAAACTGAATGCTCCTCCCACAACAGGAAATTCTCGTTCTCCTCTTTCCAATCATTAGCATTTCATTTCGATTGGCATTTATTCTAACTGATGCCCTGATGGATGATGAGAACACCAGACGATTTCCAGTTGTTTTATTTCATGTTACAAAAGCCTTTCTGTGTAACTTTTATATCCCGCAGGACTTTCAAACCCTGTACACCTCGTCTTCATGCTCAAATCTTTATTCAAGCTTTTGTATGCCATAAATATTTGAAACCTTCAGCAACATAATAATGTGAGCTGAAATTAGAGTGAATTTCAAAAAATGCATGCACATGTCACTTAAAATACAAGAATAAACCAGTAAAAGTAGGATAACTTGTACAGTTCTGTTAAAGTCAGAGAATCGTTTTCAATTCAGTTCAATTCAATTTTATTTATATAGCGTCAAATCACAACAAAGTTGTCTCAAGACACTTTACATATA